>JAHTLZ010000129.1:69611817-69625809 GCA_023846285.1 Phrynocephalus versicolor
TAAATAAATAAATAAATAAATAAATAAATAAATAAATAAATAAATAAAAAGACTGCAACTTTTGCTCATTTATGTGCTATAGATTGATTTACAGAAGGTGGGAAATTATTCCATAGGTGAATAATATTCTCCATTTTCATCTACATTCTAGTTTTCAGAGTGTTGTCCATGATAGTCTGTGCAAGCATATCAGACAAGAAGCAAAACAAAAGGAAAGAAGACGAGGAAGACGAGGTGAAAAAATGTTGTGCACCTTAACAACTAACTGCTGTATTTTGAACTTTCATGGATTGAGGCCTCTTTCTGAGACATAAGAGTGAGACTACTTTAAAAATATTTATACATTTACACATGGCCCCAAAATAAAGAGTCAGTGGTTGGTTAGTAGACAGAAGTTGCTAATTATATGAGTCAACATGGTTTTTCACATCTAGTAATGACTTAACACCTCTATTTGTTATTAAGTTTATTTATTTATTTTAGAGTATTTTTACCCCGCCTTTTTCCTTGGAAATGGACCTAAGGTGGCTTACAGTAATGAGGGATAATATACAGTCCAGTGCAATTAAGACATGTTCAAGTATTTGAGAACAAGGAATTGAGGGACATCTTACAGCATTAATAGACAAACATTAATAGACAAACATTACATTATGTTTTCCTCCACAATGGCAGCTTTCATCTCCCATGAAGAGTATTCAGGTCGATTGAAATGACTTGAAACAGGCTTCTGTGTTTTTCATCTATTTTACTGTTTCAGGCTGATAGGGATCTGAACTGTCAGCCAGAAACGTATTGCTAAAACTGCCTGTAGGTAGATGTGCTATGAGATTGATAATTAGCCTCATGATATATGTGCACTAATGCTAGTTAATGCTGCCAGAAAGTATTGTTGCACCTACAATGGATCTTTGTAGATCAGTAAACTTCTGCCCTAAGCCTCAAGAAACAATCTGTGGGAATGGGAATGATTATTGAGACTGCATTCTTCTGCATACCTTGAATATTTTCCCACTCAGCTTGCATTTATGTAATATGATTGTGCTATAAACCTTGTAGATTAAACCTTGAGCATCTAAATTGAAACTATCTGATGCACTATATTTGCATCCCTGTTTCCAAACAGTCATGCTGTCTAAAGTCCATTCAGAGATGACTCATGGTATTAGAAAGCAGGTTTCTTACCCCTTCCAAAAAAAAAATTGGGTTGATTCCTCCTTCCCATCTAAGACTACAAACAGCAATTGAGTAAATGCGGTCTTTATAACAGGAATGGTCAAATTTCCAGCCCTATAATGGACTATATTTCCTAGCATTCCTCACCATTGACTATGTTGACTAGAGCCAATAATCTGTAACCCAACATAGAACATGACACTTTATCAATGTTTGCTTTGCAAAATGCCAAAATCTTAATGTTGTCTGTTCATTTAAAGATTCCCTTAACTGGGGTTCTAGAAGAGTGATGGCAAACCTTTTAGAGACCGAGTGCCCACTAATTTTTCACAAAGTGCCAATACAATATATTTCTGTGTCCTTCTTGTCCTTTATTCTATTAAAAAGGATGTTCTGTATATGATTGTAAACTTTGGAGCACAATCAAGTGTTTTCATACTGGCCTCAGCAGTACTAAAATATTATGTGTTGAACCCATCATCGCATAAATGCTGGGCTGAATAACATGGCTATAAAGGTTTTGAAAAACTTCCATCAGCACTATGTAGCACAGGTCACAGTGCTGAATGATTTGGCTTGCAATCCAGTGGCACAGGGATCTTTCCGGACAAGGCGAGGGAGACAGAAATAAGACCTGTTTTGAAAAAAACTGGCCATGCTATTGACAACTTAAACAACTATTGACCAATAGCCAATGCTCCCTTTCTGGGCAAGGTGACTGAGCGGGTTGCTGCCGTGCGGCTCCAGTTGTTCATGGAGGAAGACCGCATCTTCGACCCATTCCAGTCAGGGTTTAGGCCATGTCATGGGATTGAAACAGCCCCGGTCACGTTGTAAGGTGACCTGTTGAGGGGGACTGACGGGTTGCTCTACCTTGTTGGTCCTCCTTCATCTCTCCGCGGCCTTCGATACTGTCGACCACAGTATCCTCCTGGGCAGGCTTTCAGAGGCAGGGATTGGTGGCCTAGTCTTGTGTTGGCTCCAGTCCTTCCTCCAAAACTGGTAGTTCTTCCAGCCCTCCACATGCCCAGAGAGTAAAGGTGGGAGGAGTCCAGTCGGCTCCTTGGTTCCTCGCATATGGGGTTCCTCAGGGATCAGCACTCTCCCCCATGCTGTTCAATATCTCATATATGAGGCCACTGGCAGAGCTCATTCCGAGTTTTGGGGTCTGCTGTCATCAGTACACTGATGACACACAGCTCTATCTCTCCTTTTCCTCCTCTGCAACAGAGGCTGTATGGACCCTTGATCGCTGCTTGGACTCCGTGTTGGAATGGACCAGGACCAACAGGCTCAAACTCAACCCTGAGAAGGCCGAGGTACTGCTTGTTTGGGGGGGAGAGACCAAATGGGCATTGTGGACCTCTTCCCAGCTTGGATGGGATCTCCAGCTGGCTGATAGAGTGAAAAATCTGGGTGTGACCCTGGATTCGGATCTGTCCTTGGAGTCCCAGGTGGCAGCCGTCTCCAGGGCAGCCTTTTTCCAATTTTGGCTTCTCACCCAGATTCACCCATATCTTGACGGTGACCTCCTAAGGACAATTGTGCAAGTGCTGGTTATCTTGAGGATAGATTACTGTAACGCTCTCTACATGGGGATTCCCTTAACCCTTATCCGGTGATTGCAGTGGGTGCAGAATGTGGCAATCAGATTGGTGGCTGGTGTGGGAAGATATGACCACATTACCTTCATTCTGGCCCACCTGCATTGGTTACCCGTTGCCTTCCAGATAAAGTTCAAGGTACTGGTTTTGATTTACAAAACCCTCCATGGCTTGGGACCAGCTTATCTGATGGAGCATATCGCCCCAAGGTCAGCCCCAGCCCATATATCATCCCAGGTCCTAACGCTTAGAGTTGCTACCCCGCAGGAAGCTCGCAAGACCTCCACCCAGAACTGTGCTTTTCCGGAGCTGGGTCCCATTTGATGGAATGAGCTTCCCAGTGATATTAGGAGTGTGGAGTCCATTTCAGCTTTCAGGAATCAATTCAAAACTTGGCTTTTCCAGGCTGATAATGGAGGTTTGAACACTTTTTTTTCTTTTTTCTCCTTTTCCTTTTTTGCCACCATCTTATATCTTATATCCCATGGCTTCATTGATTTTACTGTCCTTATTTATTGGTCTTTGTTTTACGTATGGTTTATTTAGTTGACCTGTATTGATTTATTTTGTTGTGAACTGCCTAGGGTTCTACTGGAAAGTGGGGTGGTATATAATTATAAATATGAATATGAATAAACAAACAAACAAACACACACACTCTTCCAGGTTAGATCTGAGATACATAGGGATTTGGGAGCGAGGATAATTATTTCCTCCTCCAAGTTCTGCTAATGGAATCAGTTTTTTCAGCAGAATGATATTGGACCAAATCCCATGTATCTGGGAAGCATTCTAAAATGTATATTTGAAATGCATTATTACCTGAAGTAAGTGGGCTATGACTCCTTTTGCCTTTTCCAAGGATGAACGCTCAATATCTAGTGACTTGTTCCACTCCAGATGAAAAAGATAGAGAGAGGGAACAAACACAGTTAAACAGTGATACTAAACAGATGGAAAATGGATCTCCTGCCACATCAAAAGGAAAATGCATTTCCACACCAGCCGTGATCCTTCATGGTACTCTTCATAAATGCTAAGGCACTTAATGATGCTGGGAAGTGAAAGCAAGACCTTGTGCAATGGATAATAATACAATTATTGAAATCTGGGGATTAAAGCCATTCAGTTCAGCTGCCCCTTTCAAATGACATAAAAGTAGGTATAAAAGCTGTAGCTTTCTGTAAGAATTTTCTGGGGATCTATATCCATTTATTGTTGTTTCACAGTTACTATTGACATCAGCTCAAACTTGCACATAGGAAAGCCGAAGGGAGAGGAAGCAAGCAGCAAAAAGCAATAAGAGTTGAGATGGTTGTGACCTCCTACACAGGATGATGGGGGAGAAGAGTAGAGCTGATGTTTTTCCATGCCACATTCATAGTCCAGTCACTTCTCAGCTTGCTATTTCAATAACACCAGGCTCCAAAGAGGTCTTTGGGGCCTAAACATTGTGACAGTGTTGGCCATTGTTTCTCTAGTTCTGAAAGTGAACAGGAGGTAGTGGTGGCAATGGTAGTTCTGCCAGCCCTCCTATGCCTGAGGCAACCACTTTGCCGGGGTTGACAGTCCTGACCCTAAGGATCAAATTGTCAAAATCTATGACTATCAAATATAATATGAATAGCAAATATAATATGGATGTATAGCCAAGGGATATAAATTCTAATTGAAAAATTAATTAATTTTAATTTACATATCCTGTTTCTCTCCAAAAATATAACAAATATTGTTCTGGAGTATAACCTTGTGTGTGTGTTGTGTCATTACAGTCATGGCTGACTCTTTGTGACTCCATGTCCATGGAGTTTTCTTGGCAGGAATACTGGAGTGGCTTGCCAGTTCCTACTCCAGGTGCCTACAGCACCTGGTATTCCCTAGTTGTCTTCCATCCAAGTACTAACCAGGGCTGACCCTGCTTAGCTTCCGAAATCAGGCGAGATTGGATGTTCTTAGGGCATTTAGGCAACTGAAGTAGAACCTTAGCCTTTCCCAAACACATATTCTGAAAGTACATTCTATATTTCTATAAAATTATCTACTTTATTTTTCTTTTCTAATTTTCAATTCACACATTAATTTATGATTTATAGCAGTATTCCAGATTTCTTTATACCACTCCTCCATATTAAAATAATTGTTACTTTTCAGTACAAAATAGTACTAATATTCTGACAATTTGCTATTTTGACTTCACTTCAGAAGGTGTACTGCCACCAAGGTAATGCCCCTACAGAGCAGGCTTGTAATAAAGATAGCCAAGGTACCAGCAAGCAATGACTTTTGCACTCTCTGAATGGTGCACTTAGACTGTCATTCTACATCTCTCTGCTTGCTTTCCCACTTCATCTGAAGTGTTTGCCATCTTTCATTTATGTGAATTAGGAACCAATGCATCAAAAGAACGTAACAAGTTTAAACAAGAAAAGAATAAAGTATAAATAGGAAAAATAGCACCCATTCATTTGTCACCACAACAAAATATATGATAAATAATTATATGGAGCTTCTGTAGAAACTGTACTGACATGAAACAATTACAGTGGAAAAACTAGCACCAACATGTCCACTCCAGAATTTCAGTTTCAATATATTCAGATTTTTTTTTAAATTTAAAAGTAATATATTAAGATGCAAAAATGATGTGTTGTATTGATATATAATGTATATGTTTGAATGAGAAAAGTGGTCTCTACCTATTGTGCAGATTGCTGCGCTACTTAAGCAGGTGCTGATGGTCATTATCATGTCTGTATGGTTTTTTAAAATCCCCACTGTGCCTTTGTGAAGGGCACACACTCAATGACCCATAGAGTCTCTTCCCACTTTGCAGTTCAATGATGATGATGATGATTAAATTCATCTTTTGAGGATATTTTTTTCCTTTTAAAAGCACTGTTCTTCACAATAGTCAGTGGCAAAGCTGTGCTTTACACATACCTGCATGAGCTTGCGTTTGCTGTCTTGGTACACAGATTTCATAGCATACACAAAAAATGGTAAGTCTAGGCAAACATATTCCTTTAAAATGAACTGAAATTAAAACCTTTGCCAACCTGTCATAGCCTTTCATTTGCAACAGGATTAGGTTTGATACCAGATATTTGAAGTTTAAGCTGCATACCTATCATCTGTGCCTGTGCTCTGCCTCCTGAGAACTACTTCACAAAGTGTATGGCAAGTGATTAAGAAATGAATAACACTGTTGATACATTGCAGCAAATGCAGCAAACATGTAAATACTGCAGTGAAGGGCAGATATGCATTCTTAAGTGTGCAATAGATGCGAACTAGAAATTTAGCACTTCCAGGCACATTAATAGGATGTTTAAGAAGAAGCATCTTCCTTTCATATTTTACCACAGAGAGCATGGGTGTACTCAGAGCAGGCTCAATTGCTATATGAAATGGTACATATCTTGACAGAGAAGTTGTGTATCTTCAAATGGCATTCTATATGAAAAGGTATTGTATATAGTAAATAAAGAGACACTTTAAAATGAATAACCTAGGATACAATGTGAGAAAGGAAGAAGGCAAAGAAACCTGCCAATATTAAGCTGAGATTCCTGAGAGAAAGATGGGATTTGAAAAAGAAGAACAATCAGCAAATAGAATGTCAAAAAGGTCGGGGGGGGGGGGGGACAAAAGAAGGAATTGTGTTTCATTTAGCTAAACTAACCTTGTTTCCATGCCTACTTTGGCAAGTGTCAAGGGGCAGGGGCAATGGAATAAAGAGTTCATCTTCAAATGTTTTGCCTCCAAGAACGATGTATCCAGTTTATCAAAACCATTGATGTACAGCAGTTCCGGACTAATCATTCTTTGCTTAGAGCCAGGGCAACCTGGTTGCTTTTGATACCAGGTCACCTTCTCAAAGGAGGCAATGAGGAAAGGCATGACTTTATTGTTTCTTTGATTTGGCACTTGCGTGGCTTCACCACGCCTCAGAAAGCAGAAACTGAAACAAAGGATTAATGCTAATTTCAAACCAGATCCTTTTTGGGGTGGTATAATTTATTTTTCTATTAAATCTCATTCTGCCACTTATTTGGGGCTGGGCTGGGAGAAATAAAACTAATCTTATTGTACATATGGAAATGATGAGCCTGAGTCATTATTCCTATTGCATGAACAGGATATAGGTCTAGTGCAACCATGGGCTTTCAGATGCTGTTGGATTCAACTTCCAGCTATTCTCGCTATTGGGTATGCTGGTGGAGAAGGCCTCTATCACTGCCCCGAACCTCTTGTACTCTCTTACACACAAGAGGCCAGGCTGGCCCCATTGTTGTATTCTCATGAATTATTATTAATTATCATATTTTGAATGGGAGTTGAAGTTGATAGGCAGCAGCTTACAACTGCTCTAATAAAGACTTCATGAACAATCACCTACCCAACGTACGGAACTCTAGACAATCTAGGATGCACACACACACACACAAAACAAAAAGACTAGAACATCAAGTAACGAAGCAATCAGATACATTAACATGCAAGAGTGACTTATGGGTATGATTGCTTCAGAAGATTGTCATTTTTAAAGAACTGTTTTTACTCAGACTGGTGATTTCATGTTTAGTTACCTGAAGACTATTAATGAAACTGTAGTGGCATAACCAACATGATAATATAAATAGTATCAGATAGTGGGTGGGTGTGGGTGTGGGTGTTGCTTTTGTTTTTGATTTTTGTTTTAGTGCCAGGAGCATTAATTATAATTGTAGATAGCAAAACTAGTATATATTACTGCGTAGGTTGCAAAACAGGTATATATTACTTCAACTGAAGTGGATGAGATGAACCAGTTGTGAGCACCTAAGTCATCAACATAGTATGGAGGACCAAAGGAGAGTTGAAATTGCTATAGTCCATAGAAATACCATCTTACTAGGGTTTTTGTTTTTCCTGAGTAGAACTAGAGAGACTATATCTTGCACTGGACCAGAAGCAAACAGGGCCTGCTTTTGGTGTGTCACCCAGCACACTGCACAGGCATCCCTAACTGAACCCTATCCTCATAGTGACCTTGCACATATTGTTGGTGAGCCCCAGAACTATCTATCATACAGTAATTGAGATTGCTCTAGCAAAGCCAGCTTAGTATGTCATAGCTTCCGTAATCACCATGGGGATATTTGTAATGGTCATCAGCCTGGCTTAAAGGGTAGTAGTACATATCCTAAACATACTCTGGATGGGAGGGGTGAGGTGGCACATACATGGGTAACTGAAATGGCAGGACTCAATGTGGTCAATTATTGTAAACTAAATCCTATCTGTATTATTTGATTCACACCTATTGCACAGTTGGGCTCAACTTTGCAACACAACTGGCATCTCATTAGGTAACAACATTCTATGATGGTGAGCTACACAATTTAATATTACACATATGTAAGTCACCAACAGGATTCTGGACTACTTTTATTGTTTTATAATTTTTTAAACTATAGTGATATTTTAAAGGGGATTTTTAAATGGCATATAAATACGGTACTCTAAATGAACATTTTTTCAATGAAATAATATAAAATTATACCTCAGTTTGGAGCAAATGTCATGCAGTCCCCTCCTCCATGCCCATTCTCCACTGTGCCTCTTGGGAGAAGAACCAGCCTGTGGGGCCTTGGCAAAACACCCCCAAAAGAACGACAGGTAAACCTCTTTTGAGTACTTAACACTTAGAAAACCCCGAGAAGCCTCCTAATAAGTTGCAATGAATTTGTTAGCATGCAGTTGCTGTATTTTTATTCAATACTCCAGTCTGAATAGCAGTGGTTAATTGAACAGAGATACTTTGCCCTCCGTTCACTTGCATGAGTAATTATAAAATGTACCAGTTTTTGAAAAGGAAGCCATGTTACTTCAGTATGTGTAACAATAATATAGTAATAGCACTGAAATAAAACAGAGGCATGTGGTCATTACAAAATGCAAAGAACAGTTGACACTTTTACTGATCGCTTTTAAACAATCATACAGTCTGCAAGCTTTGGTGCATCAAATCCATGAAAGCTAGAAAAAATTATAGCAAATGCAAAAACTACCTTTCCCCTCTCTTTTTACCACCATACTATTGTTTTTGTTTTTATAAAATATGGGCTCCAAGCAAAACACAAACACAGGGGCAATGTGTACTATTCTTGACTTGAAAATCTCTCTTCAGAACTGTTACGTGACAGTGGTGGATGCTCTTGGCTATTTTTTGTTTATCCACCTGATGGTAAAGACAGTTTTCAAAGAGGTTAAAGTGCAGGATAATAAAGTTCTTTGGTAGTTAAGAAAAACACAATAAGAAGAAAATGCCATTTACTGACTTAAAATACTTCAGTAAGCTCTTTATCGGTAGCTGATGTTCATCTGCGTTCTTCCCCATTCCTGCCCTAATTACGGTAGTTGGACCATAGCTAAGAGCGCCCTTTCTATTGCATTTGGTATCTACAGGGAGTCTGACAAATGCTTCCTTGTTTAAGAGGAAGCCAGTTCTTGCTCTGATCTTATCAAAAATTGTCCTTAAGACTCTATAGCCACATACTGATGTCTCCAGCCTTTTTTTATCAGCGACTTTGATCCGAGTACCTGTCAGCTGGACACAAAGCAGTTTTTCCATCCCTTCATGCTGATAAGATTTGATATGCACTGGGCAATGGATTCATAATTCAAATTCTTTGCGCATAGGAGGACAGCTAACCTTTACAGTGGGAGGGAAGGACCTACGTGAGAAACAAGAAGTTCCTCCAAGACTGCTGTTTGGATCCAGTTCTCGCAGGTGTTCCTGTTCTCTGTAGCAGAGGACAGCAAACAGGAGCCATCAGTTTCAAAGCATGGTTTTTGTACTCCCCACCCCACCCCACCCTGTAATGTACTTGTATGTATTTTCAGCATTTTTGCACTCACTAGCAAAAAGTTGTAAAACGGGACACAGTATATGTTATTTATTTATTTATTTATTTTATATATTTATTTTATATATTACCCATCTGACGGGAAGCCACTCTGGGTGGTTTACAGGATAAAACAGACTATTACAATATGTAAGAATACAAAATAATAAAAAACAACAAAAATACAAGTAAAATATAATTAAGTCAAACATCACTCATAAAAATCAGAGATAGATAAGACAGGCTAAGGGCAGATTAGAACAAGTCAAAAATAGTGGAGCAGCAAACCAATCAATAACCTGGGAAGGCAGATTTGAATAACCAAGTCTTCCATGTTTTGAAGGGCAGCAACGAGGGGGCCTGTCAGATCTCTGAGGGGAGTTAATTCCACAGTCTAGGGGCCTCCACTACGAAGGCCTGATTCCTTGTTGTCTTGCGGGCCTCCCTTGGTGTCAGAAGTGCACCATACTTCCATGACTGATTCATTATTCCAAAGATATTAGGTCCTGTTTTTGCATTGAAATAATGGTTGACCATTAAAGCCTGTTTCTGGTTATTGAAAATCACAGAAAATAAATGACTATTCAAGCCATATGTTCCACTATTACAACTCCCTCCTTTCCTGGTGATTTACTAAGGAGCTGGCATCGTGACTAATACGAAGCGATCTTGTCAGCTCTCTCTTCCTACACACAAACACAATGTGTTTGCCTGTTTTTTATTTCCTGATTCAAAAGGCGGCATGTGTTCCTAATATCTCAGTGGCAGCAGAATGGGAAAAGGTAGTATGGACTGTAGAACACTGAAAACCTTCAATGGCAATTTCCTCCATCTGATGCTACTGACATTGTTCCCAGGGGGAGTTCATGTGGGAAATATTGTGCCTGAATAGAAAGGCAAGTGTATGCAGATTATAGCTGGAAGCCTCCACAAGCAGAAACCAGTGCCTGGAATATTGACTGTTCCTGGGAAAGCATTGGTTTTTTATTTCTACTACAGTGTTTTCCATATATGCTTCTACTCAGTGGAATTCATTCCAAGGGTAAGGTATTCACTAGGCTTCAATCTCAGGATGAACTCTGGAGCAGCAGGTTTTTTTTTAACAGCCTTATAGCTCATGGGCATTTTGCCATATATAAAAATGCCCATGTGCTATAAAGCTGTTAAAAAAACAAACTGCTAGGGATACTGGCCAAGGAGTATTCAGGCTTTCTTCTGTGAGTAGCAGCCTTGCATGCGAATTATGGGATTTTTTTAAAAAAAAAGTTAAGGTTCCTCCTGCACATGCATGCTAGTCATGTCCGACTCTAGGGGCGGTGGTCATTTCCGTATTCAAGCCAAACAGCCAGTGTTGTACAAGTCCGTGGCCATGTGACCGGCATGGCTGCAAGGAAACACTGTTTTAGCTTCCTGCTTTTTAGGGCGGTACCTATGTATCTACTTGCATTTACATGCTTTCGAACTGCTAGATTGGCAGGAGCTTGGATTAACAGCGGGAGCTCAGTCCGCTGCGTGGCAACCAGGATTAGAACCACTGAGCTGCCGACTTTGTAGCCAACAGTTTTCAGTGCTCTAGCCCACTAAGCAAATTAGAGCTAGCAGTTTTGGGGGGGATGGATGATCAACAGCCAGTAACTGCCTGAGTGAACAACCAATTACTGTGGCTGAGTAAGAATCATTACTTCACTTTAGTGCATTATCAGTTGGGAATAGCACCACTGATTCCATTAGTGGAAATCGCATAGGTTTTAAGCAATCACCGATATGCAAATTTTAAACAAGCCTTTGAGGCATCTTTTCCACCTATAACATTCTTTAGCTCTTTTGACTAGCTAGACAGAGGCAGCACAAGAACAACTCCATCATAATTTACCTGCTCTTATTTTGGTACCAAATGAAAGGGTTGTTGCTCATGAAAAATCAAGTCGCATTCAGAAAATCTACCTTTTTGCTTCTCACATGTTGCAGCCTGAGCTTTGTTTCAGGGAGGTACAACATAGTCTTTTACTTTATAACAGCACATTTTTAGGCAAGGGAAACCACATATAAGGTGGTGCATGGATACTGACTGCACAGATCTCAAATTCCAATTAGTCAATTGTTGGGAACTCATTTTTTCAACTATGGTGTGTGAACTAAATGTTACACCATTTGTGTTAAGCTTGTGTAATGTGGCAGTTCAGAGACTGGCGAATTCCAGACATCACTTAAGCCTTTATGGATATTGCCATAGGAGAAATCCATTAATTCCTCCTCACTGGTTTAACTAGAGAAGCAAGGAAGACAGTAGCATGCATTATCTATGCTTCCACTTATTTGTAAGGCAGTCCTCAAGGAAGATAATTTTACCCACATACTGTCCTCTTTCTTCAGATTTTTTTCAGTGCCATCACCCTATCTATTATCAAGAAATGCTATAGGACAGTGATGGCGAAGCTTTTAGAAACGGAGTGCCCAAAATGCAATTCAAAACCCTCTAGTTTTTTGCAAAGTGCCAATACAGCCATTTAACCTGAATACAGGTGGCTGTGAAGGGGTGATGTTGGGTGCCCACAGAAAGGGTTTGAGTGCCACCTTTGGCACCTGTGCCATAGGTTTGCCAACACTGCTATAGGAAAACTGAAGATCCTTGGCATTACAGAACCTCTTTGGCTTTGAACAGATTGTGCTACTGATCACCAACATTCTTTGAGGACATAGCACTAGAAGAAGAAAAAGCAAACATTAGATGGCTGGCTGTACATCTTTGCAACACAACTGGCATCTCATTAGGTAACAACATTCTATGACAATCTAGTTTCTGTTTTTAAAAGAAAACAGGCATTGAATGACACAAAATTATCAGAAGTGTATCCATCCATTAATAATATTTTACCCTGCATCTCAGTCTAAAAAAAGAGAAAGCTCTTAGAGCAGCTTAATTACCAATTAGAAGAGTGTGTCTCTTCCTAGTGCAGAATTCTTTTATCTGTGAATTAGAGTTCAGGGTTTGGCTTTAGAAACTGTTAAACTCTGCAATAGTAAGTTTGTGAGAATTTTCAGTCATCCAGGTGAGGTTATCTGGAATTTGAGTCACAACAACTGGACTTCTTGTGAGATTGAAACGTTTCACTAGTCATCCAAGCAGCTTCATCAATCTGACAAAGCTGCTTCAATGAGTTGTGAAACGTTTCAATCTCACAAGAAAAGAAGTCCAGTTGCCATGACTCAACTTCCAGATTGAAATAATAATTGCAACATAAAGTATAAAGGGTGAGGTTGAAGATATAATTTGTCTTCTCTCAGTCATAATAAAAATAAACAACTAGTATGATTACTACTAGTAGTAGTTATTGTTAATGCAACAATAATAGTAGGCCTAGGTTTAAGGAGCTATTGGGTTACTATTACAGATCAGTCTATCAAACACATGTAGGTAAATTTTTCTCTGTAGGAAATTCAATGCAAATGGACTCTCTGATGATATTTATTGCCTGTGAGGATCAACAGAATATCTGACAGAAAGTCAGTCATTATAAATCTTTGAAATGTAAGATCTGGAACAGCAATTTGTCATGTGTCATGAAGTGTCAGTGCACAGAAAAATACTGATGGTATTTGATTGTATTTGACTACCAAGTTTCATTTCACTTTATTTCACTTTCTTTTCTTTTCTCAGGCTTACACATCTAAATGGAAAAACACAAAAAGAAAAAGAGATAGGGAAGAAGGAAAGAAACAACCCCTCACCTCAACAATATTAGTTGTTATAATAGCTGAGAGAACATCAAAGACTTTAAGATAAAGTAGAGTAGTCTGTCCTACTATATCACATGGCTGAAATACATTCCCTAATGATGTGATATGATCTTGACACAATCTTGGGCCAAACTTGATAGGTTCCACCCCACCAAACCTTTGCTGAACCAGATTCCCATTATGTGCTATTCCTTCCAGGAACTTTGTTGAAACAGTGTCTCACTACTTTAATTCAGTCTGTTACATCAGAGTGTTCTTAAATATTGCATTTGCAACCTTCCCACTGTGAAGGAACTGCCCCTCAGCAGGCAAGGCTTTCTCTCACAAGACTCCTTGCTGTTTGAAGTAGTCGACAAATGTTCAGACTCAGTCATCAACATGAAATCTGTTTGCAGGGCCTGTGTTTAGTTTACTCTTTTGATCCCTGTAGACTAGCTATGTAGCACTGGTTGATAAAACATGAATTCAGTATGTTCTTCTGGCTATCATTTCCTTCTTTCTACCCAACCATGCAAACAGCAGCTAATATTTGGGGTTGTTACATGCACTACATGATTAAATATATTTCTTTTTTGGTCAGTAAC
>JAHTLZ010000129.1:69625819-69644918 GCA_023846285.1 Phrynocephalus versicolor
AATAGTTTTGCTCATTTTCTTGTACAGCCTTCTGAAACCTCCAATGTATCAACCACAAACGAACTATAACTCATTTGGAAAATAGCTAGAAAAAGAACTCAATACTGATACCTATTCAAAAACAATCACGTCCGGCAATCACATGTCCCTGGTTGTTGAACTCCGAGCCTAGTGTAATTATGACCAATTATTGTAACATGCTTTAGCTGCTCAGCATGAGATACCGTACCTTGGACCGGCTTCCAGTGATTTCATTCTAGTGACAAAGTCAATGACATTCCAGCTTAAACCTGTAAACATTTTCCAGAGTTAATATGTTGGCCTAAGGAAGCCTAATGTGTTTCCGCAGGCATACTACAGGCTGAAGAGGAATGCCACCAAGCCTGCCAGCTGTCCTGGAACATTTTATCACCTTATCAAATAGAAATACTCAGTTCTCACACTTCATGAGGTTCTTCAGCCATGCCAGGCAACCATACTGTAGAATGCTCACATTGCAAGTCTAGGTCAATGTAGATTGCACAACACAACAAAATGCCCCTTTCTAACACAAAAGGGTTAGGAAGACTAGGTTGGGTCCCTACTCACAGTTGTTTGCCATGTTGAAAGAGACATCCTTGACTAGAGTGTATGCACCTGGTGGGGGTGAAAGAAAAAATGGGAATTCTAGGAACAGCTAGGGCAATAAAAACTGAAGATAAAGATGCAAGAGGAGAGCAGGGTGACACACAAAGAGAGAGAGAGAGATGCTGATGAGTGGAGGAAAGCCCCAGAGGCTGTGGATGACCCCTTGTCCAGGCCATGCCCTCTTTATGACATGCCCGACTGCATGGCTCTGGCCCCAGGGACTAAGGCATGGCAGAACCATCTTGGCTGGGAACATGGCTTTCTAGAGTAGCCCAGGAATGAGGAAGTAGACCACCCAGTGCCACATGTCAAAGTCAGCTAGGCCCCTGTTTTATTACCCACACTGATCCAACCTCATCACTGGTGGGGGCACCACAAGTTCAAACATCTGAGTCAGTTAGACCATGAGCAGAAAGAGCAGTGATGCCAACATTCAGGTGTTGAGACCCAAAGAAAGAGGTAAGAGTAAACACGGTTTACAGCCAGTCAAGACTGAACTTTAAACCCTAGAGCAGTGATGGTGAATCTTTTAGAGACCGAGCACCCAAACTGCAATTCGAAACTCATTAATTTTTTGCACAGTGTCAGTACAGCAATTTAACCTGAATACAGGTGGCTGTGAAGGGGCGATGTTGGGTGCCCACAGAAAGGGCTCCAAGTGTCACCTTTGGCACCCATGCCATAGGTTCGCCAACACTGCCCTAGAGGGAGAAGATTGAAAACTAAGAGCAGTTTAATTGGGCAAAGGTAACCATTCTGTTGGGATTAGAAAGACTATTTATTTATTTATTTATTTATTTATTTATTTATTTATTTATTTATTTATTTATTTATTTTAGAGAATTTTTACCCTGGTATTCTCCTTGCAAACTAGGGACATCCTTCATGGGACCTGGACTTACCACTCCTCCAATCCTCATCTGTGGGACACAATCAAGGAAGACCAAAAATCCTGAAAGGCTCACCATAAGTCAGACTTGCCTGGATGGTACATTATTATTATCATATCTGTTTGTGGGCAAGTATCTGTGTATTTCAAATCCTTTCCTCAAAGCTCTGGTTTTCTTTGATTATGTTTGGCTGCAGATGAGGATTGGAGCAGGAACACAGATGGCAGCAACCATTCTAGACTGAGCTATTATGATTGAGACTGCAAGAGTGAATCATAAACTGAAGGGTGGTATCATGTATTGTATGCCATTGATTAGGAAGTGATGAAGGTCAGGCCTTCTCTTCTGAAATCGAGCAAATGCATACCAAAAAGACTCATGTGTAAAAAGCACATTGAAAAAAAAATTATCAAAGCATAAACGTTCAATGAAGCCCAACAATACAAACATAGATTATTCCTGGCTGGCAAATTACTCCTTTAGAAAAAATTATTAAGAAGTAGCTGTGTTAGTCTGCCTCAGGATATTGGGGAAAGTAGATAAGAGAAAGGGGAAAGAGGCAAATTATAATACTTTAATGACTAGCAGGTTTATTTCACTGATAAAAATCCTGTTTATTATAGCAGTAGGCCCACTGAATTAATGGAGATTTTATTTATTTATTTTATTTTTTAGAGTATTTTTAACCCACCCTTCTCCTTGGAAAAGGACCTAAGGCGGCTTACAGTAATGAGAGACAATATACAGTCCAGTACAATTAAGAGATATTCAAGTTTGAGAACAGGGAATTGAGGGACATCATACAGCATTAAAAGACAACATTAAAGCTACAAGAAAGTAGTTAAAGAGAGAGTAAAAATTTCATGTACTCATGCATTGTGTGTCCAAATCATTTATTCCAAAGGGCTTTCCCTTTAACATAGTTTAACAGTTAGAACAGATCTATTTGGATAAGTAGAGAAGTTGACTTAATAAATTCCCATTTGATTCAATGGCCCTACAATTCTAGTATGACTTACTATACAGAGCGAGAGGATTCTGGCCAATGTCAGTTTTCATGGGTCACAATCCACTTCTTCATTTGTACTCCCTGTGTCTGAAGATGTGTCATTTGATCACCAAAGCAAATCTTTTCCTCTTTGAAATCCCTAACTATTTGCCTCACTTTTTCTTTTCTTTTCCAGACAGAGAGTAAATAGCGGAGCCAAAAAGGCCATGGAATGCAAGAGATTCAGTCATTTGAGCTCTGGCATTTCTCTCTAGACAGAGCTTAAAGGTATACAAGAGAAGCACAGTGTCTGTTCAAAGCAACAGTAGCAAGTGATTACATAACCTGTTTAGCTTTGCTGTGCTAATTTTGACAGCAGTTCGGACAAAGGAATTCCAAAGCAATCTTGGGTTGTCTTGAGCCACAGGAACAAAACTCAGCCTAAACTCCAGAATCCACAGAGAAGAAATAACTTTAGTAGCAATAACCATTATAACAGCACAAAATATGCAGGCGTCTGGGCTCTGTAGAATTCATTATCAGCCGAAAGTTTAAATAAAACCAGGGAGGCATGGGAATCCAAATGCATACCTAAGTATTTCCAGCCATGGAGAACTGCAAAGAAAATCCTAGATTGTTATGCATGGTTTAAATGGGTCAGACAGTCTTGCAGGTGTAACATATTCTCCCTCAAAGCCAGCTGGGGAAGGGACAAGATGGAGACATTTTCCTCTGCAAGAGCAAAAATAAAAGGGGGGGAAAGCACTTGAATTAGCCATGGATAATGCACACAAACAGAGGAACTATCCATCCTTTGTGTAGCCCTATCTGCCAGGAATCTAAAGATAAAAGGGGTAGTGTAATATATTTCTGAATCATTTTATTGTATTTTAAAATATTTGTATGCTGCTACCACACACAACATGCACATATATTATGCAATGGTAAAACTACAGTAGAAGTAAACAATATGGTTAGGAGAACAATGGAACTATCAACTACTCTCAGTAGACAATAAATTAAAAATAAATAAAACAAGCATGAAATCCAGGTGTTGATATATGCCAAAGTGAATAAAGGAGTCTTCAACCTGTGTTTAAATGACAACAGAATCCATTCATGTTTTATTCAGAGGGACAGAGGGAGTGGGCACCATTCTGGAAAGGGCCTTTTTCCTTAGAAAGTGGAATTAGCATATAGGTATTTGTTGCTGTTGTTGTTGTTGTTGTTGTTGTTGTTGAGTTCTTCAGTTGTGTCTGAGTCTTCGTGACCCCATGGACCGGAGCTCACCAGGCCTTCCTGTCTTCCACTGCCTCCCGGAGTTCGGTCAAATCCATATTAGTTGCATTGATGACATCTTCCAACCATCTCATTCTCTGCCATCCCCTTTTCCTTTTGCCTTCAATCTTTCCTAAAATCAGGGAGTTTTCCAAGGACTCTTCTCTCCTCATTAAATGGCCAAAGTATTGGAGCCTCAGCTTCAAAATCTATCCTTCCAGTGAACATTCAGTTCTCCAGTATTTTAGGGGACAGAGTGGGGCTTCTTCAGAAGTGAATGCAGGACTTTTAAAAGGCAATTGGCAGGGTGCCCCCTCCCCCCATAAAAAGAATGCTCTGCTCTTATCCTGACACACTGCATCTCATTCACTAGGGCAGGCATTAAAAACTTCAAAACAAAACAAAAACATTCCAGCTGGAGATGCAATGGAAGCAGCAAAATACCGCTGCTCCTGTTTTACTGCACATGCTAATTTAATTACACATACTTTATTATTTGCTCCATCTCTGTTGAGGTGAATGTTTTGTCAGATAGGCTCTAAAATCCAAACAGACCATTGTATTGCCTGTAATTCCTCTCTACTGAGACACGTTATCTCAAGCAGGACAGGCCACACATAAGCAGTCATGCTGACCCATCTTAACATTTCTCAATGAGACAGTGTTCTATCTGTTCTTCTCCATTGAGAAGTCTCTTTGGGTAGCAGATCATCCCCATAGCACTCAATTCCTATGGACAACTGATGCTGTAAGCCCAAACATTGTAAGAAAATGGTTTGATCATAGCAGCAGCAGCAGCAGCAGCAGCAGCTCTTGAAACTACCCCATCTTCAGACTATTGGTCTCCAACCCAGGAGGAATAAACAGATTCAAGTCATACTTTTGATCTGGATATTATCAGACTTAAATATGGTTGTGATAACAAAGTAGGGTATCTCACAGCTATTAGACAATGAAGTCCCATGATTTTCTAGCAGAAGCATCACTGTAAATGAAGCAACAGTAGAACCAACATCTGGCTTCCAGGAGCTCATAACTGAGTGCCTCAGTCAGTGAGGCTACAGTGCAAAAGGAAGGTGATACGCAAACAGCATCCTCCATCTGACCTTATCACCCAAGATCAGGTATAGCTTTCCTCAAACTCACAAACCTTGATGGAGAAGTCTTATAGTGAGGATGGCAGGATGTTGAAAGATCACTTCAGTATCTGTGCTGATGCCATAAGTGGATCAGCTCAAGTCATCCATGGGGATTTCCTAGTTTGACATTGGGCCCACATTTAAAAAAAAAAACTATAGAAACAGGCTCATTTTAGGAAACCTGTGAATTTAAGAAATCAGTGAAAACCTACAAGAGATTTCTTTCTCCAGCCTTGAAAGATAAACTAGGACAATATATTATGACATTTTCTCCCTGGTTCCATGTGTCCTGTTGTATATGCAGATTTTATTGCATTCCTTAATTTAGTTTTATAAACTCACTGATAGGCAACTGTCACATTTTTAAAAAATTCCATACTTTTTCTCCATTTTACTAGTGAAATGTTTGCTGAAACCATATACAGTTATAAAAAGGGGGAGCAATAGTTAATGAAGAACTCTTATTATAGAACATTCCTGTTCTTGTAAATGAAACAGCAGACAGACAAGTAAAGTATATAGTTTTCTGGCTATTAGCCAAGGATTGTTCTGTTATTGTTACATGCTGTTAAGTAACTTCCCACATGTAGCAACTCTAATAGGATTTTTAAGGTGTGTGAGATGATGAACAAGTGATTTACTTTTGTCATCCCTCAGTGAGGTTTCATAGCTGAGTAAAGATTTGAGCACAGATTTCCTGCATCCCAGATCCTCACTCAATGGATTCACCACACGCGCCCTCCAGTGTTACTTACTTTTTGTTAGGCAAATACTGTGGTTTGTTATCAGTGCAGAAGTCTGTTAATGCCTCTTTACTGAGAGCTAATTGCTGGGAGATTCTTGTTTAAAGAATAGAATAATAGATTGAAAGGTGCCTGGAAGGCTATGGAGTCCAACCCCCTGCTCAATGCAGAAATACAAATCAAAGGCTATCTAAATAATCCTATGGATCATCAGAATAACAAAGATTTATAAACAAGTCAGTCTCTTTAGATCTTGAATAAGTTATTAATTACAAAATCCAAAGCATTTCCTTATGAAGTAAGCGTAAACTACTGTTTTAAGCTTTCCCCTTGGAAGTCAAGAAATTACTTTCTTCATTGTTTTGTTTTGTTTTTGCTTATCTCTTGAGAAACAGAAAACCAATCATTAATGTCATTCACTGTTGCTGAACTGACATTTAAAAAGTAAATAGCAGACATTTGAGTTTGGGTGTGTGTGGCAAAACTAGATCAGAACCATCAATTGGAATGTGGTGGTTCAGCGGGTTAGAGTACTGAAACTGTTGGCTGCAGAATCCCAGGTACACACAGCAGAGTACCCCAGCTACTGCCAACCTAGTTGTTCAAAAGCATGTAAATGCAAATAGATAAACAGGTTCCGCCGTAGAAGTTAAACAGTGTTCTGTGCACAGAAATGCATTCGGCAATGCTGACCACATGGGCACGGACTTGCACAACACTGGCTCTTTGGCTTAGAAATGGAGATGAATGCCATCCCTAGAGATGGACACAACTAGCATGCATGTGGGGGGGGGACCTTTACCTTTACCTTGCTCCTATCACAGTCATTTCAGATCAGATCAGATCCGAATCACACTCCATACACCTAAATTTTGCAAAAGGAGGAAGCTCCCATTTGCTCCCATTAAGAATAGTAAATGGAATGGGCGTATAGGCATAGGGAATTCCAGTGAAACCCTGCCAAGGTCACATGTTAAAAGCATCCTCTAACCCACTTGCAATCTAACCGAGCTGCATGCATCCAGTCTCATCCATTTGTTTCAAAACAGCAACAAACAGTGAAGTAAGGGCAGATATACCAGAGCCACACCTCGTTTGACCTTTAGTCCAACAAGGACTAAAGATGAAGCCTGGCCAGTGCCAAATAAAGAAGAACTACTTCACAGGTCGCATATGGACAGAGACAGGCAGGCAGGCAGGCAGGCAGCATGTTTCCTTCTGGAATTAACTGAAATTGGGGTCTAACCTTGGAGAACAGTGCAAGTTGCTTTCTTGAACATCTTTTGTATCAAAAGTCTTCAGTTATGCATTTTGCGTTTCTATGTGAATAACAACAGTATAGATATCACAGATTAAACATGACCATTTTTCTACAGAAAAAAATATCTTACTGCACAAACCAAGGGACTTAAGTACCAAGGAAATGTGGAGAAAACAAAACAATCCTCCAGTAGAAAAGAAGTTTCTATAACATGGCTACAGCTTTTAAAGCTCTCTTGTGTACATTTGTAATATAGGGAATTATTGATCACATACAATGACTAGGGACTTGTTTAAAACAATACAACCATTTAGAACAAAGCCTGTTTGAAACAATTTAAGCTTATTAAAATTGTGGACTTCACAAGCCAGTCAATTGTTGAAAGCTTGAAGGAACAAAAAAAAATTCTACATAAGACCAATGTCAGCCCCGGCAGGGCCTCCAAAGGGAAGGTTTCCCACAACTGGGCAGCAACAACAGAGAAGGTCCTCTCCTGCATCTTCACATTATGCATTGGTCCTTTTGGGGGAATACACCTCTCTCTTTTCCTCAGTTGTGCCCATGAAGAAATGGGAAGCTTAAGCTTCCAGTTTAAACTATCCTATTATGAAGGAACAGTGTTCTGTCTGACCAAAATGGTAGGTACACCATCCCTTCAATTCCCTGAGAATATTGGATATTAGACTGTTTATAAGATCCCCGTCAAGTTAAAGGAGGGGAAGATGAAAAGAGACTCTCTGTTACCAGGCAGGAGACATAGAGTGACAAAAGAAGAATCAGTCATAGAAAAATATTGGAAGGCAGGAAAAGACAAGGACATAATAGTGGAGAAAGAGATAAAAGAGACTGGGGGAAGGAGCTAGAGAAAGAGGAGGAGAAGAAAGGAAGGGAGGATGATCTTCCTATAGGATGAATTTGGCTGGACATGGAAGATCCTTGGACATGACAAGTGGTTTGTATGAAATTCCCCTTGAAGAGATAGAGACAAGGGAATGTTATATGTCACCTCCTAAACCATCCGACTGGGGTGAAAGAGAAGGGAAAAGAAAAAGAGAGAAAGAGAAGAACAATGGTACCATTACTGGAACTGAAGGGGATAGAATGGATGGTGCAAGTATGCCCCAGGAAGCGGAGCTCCTTCAAGAAGGTAGAAACTCCAGGTGACCGAGCAGAACATCAAACCCTGGAAAGAGAGAGAATGGGTGAGACACCTGGGTTTGGTGGGCCCTATGTGCTGGTGCGGACAAACCTCTCTGCAAACCTACAGACAAGGAGAGATTAGGGGAACAAACCACATTTTAGAATGGGAGCGACCTCATCTGGTGACTGAAACTCAGTTGATTATTTCCCCCATTGGGAGAAGCTGAATCATTCAAAATAATACTTGAGAGGCCACAAGTTGTTTGTAATAAAAATTGATTTGCATGAAAGCACTCCAACCCACTAACACTCAAAATGACCCAGTTCACACCAATGTTCTTCATTATATTTGGACTGGGGAAGTTCTGTTTGTGAGGTGGGTGAATGGGCCTCACTCTTGTTAAATTCTCCCCAATGAACAGTTGCCCTGTGACTGTGGTGGTTCCTGCTGTCACTGACATTCATGGTACCAATAACATGGGAGAGAAAATTCCATTTCCTTCTTTGTTTCCTGCTATTCTGCCTCACAATTGTTTCTTGATACTCTGCTGTGTAGTTTCTGTAGCTATAAGCTAGAAGAGAACATTCTGGCAGTCTTCGACACCATGGAAAGCCACCACAGTTGCCACTAAATTTCAGCAACAGAATCTCATCCTGTTCAGTTACCCTTAAAGCAGATATGCTACAATTGTAAAGTAGAGCACTATAATCCCCCCTTAATAATTATAATATTGCATATATCTTTGCTGGTTGATGTTTTTATAATTTATCCCTTTGTTATTCATCACCCAGAGTGACCTTTGGGCCAGATGGACAATATACTAACTAACTTTGGCTGCTTTTACACAACCCCTAAAATCCAAGGCAAAGGGCTCCCAGATGCAGAGCTTAAAATTGTTTTCCCACCAGCTGCGGACTTTAAAAAAAAATTAAGTACGACCACGCTCACTTAAGTGCGCCCCAGCGCATTTTAAAAGTACCTGGTCTCCGGAGGTAAAAAAAAAATTCCAATGCAGATTATAAAGCTGTGGATGCCGGCTCTCCTCACCTTCTGTTTGTTTTTTTTTTGTTGTTTTTTTGTTTTTTGGTGCCCATTGCCCCTTTAACAGCCTCGAATCCCTACGGAACTGCTCCCACACTGCAGGCGGAGGTGAGCCTGCATTCTTTTCTCCCTCCCCTCACACAGACAGGAGCAATGGAGTACAGAAGGGTGGGAACACAGGAAGCAGAACAAACCCCCACGATCTCTGGTCCGAATTTAATTTGCCAGCAGATTTTAGAGGTTGTGTAAAAGCGCCCTAACTAACTAACTGACTGACTGACTGACTGACTGACTGACTGACTGACTAAATAAATAAATAAATAAATAAATAAATAAATAAATAAATAAATAAATAAAATCTCTTAATATGGAGGGTAAGGAGTCTGAAGAGGGAAGCTTCTACTATTTGTGGGGATTCTCCAGCATCCCTTACTTACTACAAGCTACAGGGTCTCTGTTCTATATGTAGGAGAGCAACAAAATCAGAACCAGACGGGACAGAGTTAAAGCACTTCCCTCTAGGTGTGGTAAGTGTACTTGCTTTATTAATGTCTGAATAACAATTTGGTTTCAGATGGTCCAGAGTATTCATACACTCTCCTCCTGGTAAATTTCCCAGCCCAGCTTGAAATTAATACTTGTTTCTTCGTAAAGCAGAATCACCTATAAGAGTTTTATCCTGGCTTCTTTGAATCCACTATAGTCTAAGGGAACCAGAACATAAATACTCTGGATACAAGCAGAGAAAGGATATTTGGTATAAAGCAGCATGTTACAGCTTCAAATCTCCCTGCAGTCACACCAAAGAGATAAGGGAATGTAAACATGGGACTGAGCCCATGTTTACTGTCCACAGTTCCTATTGTCCAAATACTCTTTTGCAATATGGAGAAGAAACTTTTTTTCTGATTTCTGATCTTTACTCAGTGACTAAGTCAAGCATGTATAACCGCAGCAAAAGCAAATGGCAACTTTAGGACAGATAGAGTTATAACAGTGTGATCTTTTGCGGATTATTATAACCTAAAGAGGTGGATTGCAATCCATGAAAGCCCCCATTGAATAAATTTCTTAATCTTAAAGTATCACAGGAATTTGTTATGTATATATGTTTGTTTCTGTTACACATGCTAAAAGCCTGAATCAGACTAATAAACCTAGCTATTTATACAAGGAGGAATGAAACTTGATTGAGGCTGAACACATACAAGCCAGAGTCCCTTTTCCCATTTGCGTCACTGAAATCTTGAAGCTAACAAAACAGTAAAAAAGCAAAGTGTACTGCTTATGTACCAGCCCACAGTGCTTAAAGCTCTCTCTGGGTGGTTTACAATTTAATTATGCAGTCTACAGATTGCCCCAACCCAACCCACCCTGACAATCTAGGTACAGTACTTATGTTACCAGCCTGGGAAGGATGAAAAGCTGAGTCAGGCATGAGTCAGCTACTTGGCTACCTGGGATTGAACCCCAGGTCAAGAGCACAGTTTTGGCTACAGTACAGCAGGGGCATGGTGGCTCAGTGGACTAAGGCTCCAAAAACTGTCGGCTGCAAAGTCGGGAGCTCTGGGTTCGAATCATGGGTGCCACACAGTGGAACAAGCTTAAACAACATAGAATGCCAACCTAGCAGTTCAAAAGCATGTAAATGCAAGTGGGAAGGTAAAACAGTGTTTCCTTGCAGCCATGTCGGTCACGTGGCCATGGATTTGCACAACACTGGCTCTTTGGCTTGAATACGGAGATGAGCACGGCCCCTAGAGTCATACATGACTAGCATGCATGTGTGTGGGGGGGGGGGGAACAGCAGTTTAACTACTGTGCCACAAAGCATGATATTCTATGCACAAGCAAAGTAGTAGCTAAAATTAAGATGCTGCTTTAATTTCCCTAATCTCCTACCTTGTACAGTATATGCATTTAAACCAGCCCAGCTGATTGTTTGCTCTAAAATAGGGACACTCTTTATTTGCCAGGATGGTTTTGGAAAACTTTTTCCAAGTCCCCATATACCTGGTGCATTGTGCAGTAAGGCCTTGGGATTTCCTGGCATGAGTTCAGCATGCTGCAGAAGCTAGAGGAATGCATCCCTTTCGTGCTGTTTAGGGAAATCCTACGTCCCAGGCACATGCCATGAATCAAGATTAGTAAACAAGGATGCATGGTGGGAATAGATACAGACACATCAGCCCAAACATCTTGCTCAGGCAACCCCAGGGAACACCATGAACTTGACGGGACTGGTATTGGATGAACTGCGGAAACAGATTTATGAGCCATTCTCTGCCCCCCTGGACACCTTCTACATGCAGGATGGGAATAAATTAGCAGCCTGTGCAGGGCCCCAGCTAGATGAAGAGTGACTCAGACAGCCCTCCACTGTGGAAGTGCTGTCCAGTGCCAGGCTTGAGTAAGGATGCAGAAGTTGTTTGGCTGTTAACAGTTAACACAGTATATGAATATTCTATGTTCTTTGAGGCAGACCAATTTTAAAGTTACAATGGTGTCCCGCATTGAGCTAGTCCGGGATGGCTGGGCATTTGAGCACTGACAAAAGGAAGTGAAATCTCATAGACCGGTATCTGTAAAAGTAACTCTAAAATTGAGCCATGTTATTTTGACAGTGCCCCTGTATCCTCATGGCCTCCACCTGAATTCCCTACATTGAGTGAGGGCTACCTCATGAAAAAAATACTGTGGCTTTCATTTCTCACTTTTTAAAACACAGATGTTGTTTTTGTTTTTGCTTTCACACAACCCCTAAAATCCGCTGGCAATTTAAATGCAAATCTCCCGCAACGTGGTTTTTGTTCTGCTTCCTGTGTTCCCACCTCCCACACTCTTGATTCTATTGCTTCTGTCTGCGATGAGGGAGAGAGAAAAAAAATGCAGGCTCACCTGTGCGGTGAGGGAGAGAGAGAAAAAATGCAGGCTCACCTCTGCCTGCCATCAGCAGCAGCTAATTGTTCCAGCCCGTTAGCATTCCTGTCTGTTAAAAGGTGGGGGGACCCACACACAAAAACAAACAAAAAGCAGAGGAGGGCCAGGCATGCAATGGTTTAAAACAGCAGCAAGGAACAGCAACAAGGATTTTACCTCCTCCAGACCAGGTACTTGTAAAATGTGCTGGGGTGCTCTTAAGTGGGTGTGGCAGTACTTAATTTTTTTAAGTCCGCTGCTGGTGGGAAAACAATTTTATGCTCCGCATCTGCGAGCCCTTTGCATCGGATTTTAGGGGTCGTGTGAATGCAGCCTTAAACATGATAATAAACAACTATTTCTGTTTTTTTTAGTATTCTGACCAGACATTGGGGGGTGGGGTTGCAAGGGCTTCAGTTCTAAGAATTCCCAGCCAAAAAGCTGACAACAGTATTTGGGAGCTCCCCCCAGTCTCACATTATAGTTCAGGCTTCTATAACAAGAAAAGTTGCAGAGGGAGCTCAGGTTCCACAGGCACAAGGACTCGACAGCTTCCATTACTAGTGCATCAGTCAACCTCCTTCCAGAGATATCAATGTCCTTATGCGATTTCTTTTATTTTTATTTCATGCATTATTATTTGTAGGCTGCCTTCCATTGAGGGGACTAATATTGCAGGCAGTTGCATCAGTGTGTGAGAAATAACATTTCAAAGAACATTTCAGAGATGTTCAGGAGTCTTCTGATGCCGTAGTTAAATGCCTGTACTGCAGCTAAAACTGTGCTCACGACCTGGGGTTCAATCCCAGGTAGCCGGCTCATGGCTGACTCAGCCTTCCATCCTTCTGAAGTCGGTAAAATGAGAACTCAGCTTGCTGGGGGTGCAATGTGTAGCCTGCATAATTAAACTGTACTTGAAATGCTATAGGGTGATATATAAGCAGAACACTTTGCTTTCATTGGAAGCATAAGAAAGTAGCTGTCTTATAATGTGCGAAGTAGAGATGGGCATGAAACGAGCAATTTTTCGTTTTCATTTTCATTTTTTCATTTCATTACGCAACGAAAACGAAAATGAAATATTTTTCAAAAGAAAACGAAAACGAAAATGAAAAATTGTGCCATGTTTTTCGTTTTCGTTGCGGAAAATACATTGAACTGAAAAGAATGCTAACAAAACAGCAATTTTTCGTTTTCGTTTTTTCATTTCGTTGCGTAACAAAAACGAAAACGAAAAATTTGCAAAAACCCACCGAAAAATGAAAACGAACCAAAACAGACCCCCTAAACGAAAAATGAAAAACCATTTTTTGAGTCGTGCCCATCTCTAGTGTGAAGCCATTAGTCTACCCCACTCACCATTTTCTGTATCTACAGGCTGTGGTTCACCAGTGTTTCTGATACTCTGTCTTTCCTGCCCTACCTGTCGGAAATACTGTGATGGGGGTTCCTGCATGGCAGGGGGTTGGACTGGATGGCCTTTGAGATCTCTTCCATGATTCTATGATTCTATACCCTGTAATAGTGTACAGCACAACAGACCACACAAGATGCTTCATCAATGTGCAGGTTGGTGCACTTCACTTCATTCACAAATGGCTTATTCAATAAGGTGTCCAACCACTATTGCAGTTTGGAGGAACAGGACTTTGAAGGTCTGAAAGCACAATGGAGGCATAATATCCCATCTCAGTCTTCTTTTTGTAAGGCTAAACATTCCCAGTTCCCTAAGCTGCTCCTCAAAAGACATTTCTTCCAGATCCTCAATCATCTTGGTCACCCTCCTCTGGACCCGTTCAAGATTGTCAACATCCTTTTTAAATTGAGGTGCACAGAACTGGACACAGTGCTTCAGATGGGGTCTGACCAGAGCAGAATAGAGTGGTGCTATCACTTTCCTTGATCTAGACACTATGTTTCTGTTGATGCAACCAAGAATAGCATTGGCTTTCTTGGCTGCCGCATCACACTGCTGACTCATGTTCAATTTGTGGTCCACCCAGACTCCCAGATCCCTTGCACATGTACTATTTTCCAGCCAGGCGTCTCCCATCCTTTATCTGATAATTGTTCTGTTTATGATGCTACCGATAAAGCTTAGCCAAAAAAAATTAGTAGACTGGTTAAACATGATTTATAATTTTTGTAATGGAGATCAGTTAAGGATTAATAAGAAGATGATATGAATCTTAAACAGTTGGGAAGATTAAGAATTATCAGTTAAAGGCTATATTATATGGCCAATCAATTAAGACATATGCCATATATTAATCCAACAAACTAATGTGGTTGAATATGGAGGCCGCAGGAGCCTTCCGGGCTGCCGATGCCACCGCCGCCGATCCACCGAGGTGCGGCCTGGCGAGGCTGCAAGGAGGCTTCCAAGTGGCTGCTGCCGCCAGAAGGATCACTGCAGCCGGAACACTACAAGGCTCTTTGTAAATTGTATGGGTGGTTATTCTCAAATGGTTCTTGTGGCAGGGAACACTGTGTATTTAGATGTTTATCAGATTTTGTCCTTGTTTTTCTTTTAATACTTGAAAATAATAATAAATACATTTTTTAAAAAACACAAACAGATGACAAAAATATCTAAAATCTCTATAAAAATTATTTGCATACGGTAGTGGCACAGTAAAAGCCTGAACTTGAAGCAACCTAAAATTTAAAGTGGTTAATTAACTAGTGATTGTCACTGTTCTTGGGGATCCAGGGTTTAACCTAATAAATAGATGAATCTAATATCTGGATCTAATATGTAGTATGCAAATTAATATCTATAAAATGAATTCAATATTAATTTAATATATGAACTATATACTTGTCAAAGATACTGCATAATGATCTTAAGATGCATATGTAGTAGGGATCAGCTACTGAAATAAAATGAATTCCAATTTTTACTTTTTCACCTGTCTGGAAATTAATGTTCTAACATGTTCAGCAACATTTTTACTCTGAGCAAGGAATCCAGAATGTGTGTGTGGGGGGGGTGCATGCAAAAATAATCATCATCAACAACAACAAAACAGCCTTATTTTTCTCTTAATGAACCAGGGTGTGCAGGTATTTAGAAAACTCCATGAACTCAAAAAGTGTATCAGGATCTGTCAGAAATAAGTCAAACAAAACCCAGTCAAATTGTCAAAAAAGTAGATTTCAGCAAGAAAATACTAGCTTCTTGGAATCAACCAAAGTCAGACATTCCTCTGTCTGAACCCAGTTATTGAAATGGCATGATTGTTTATACAACTGTTATATCTTTCATACACCTTGCTCAATTATAGCACTCATCATCCACCCCAGCACTCTTTCAAAAAACAAGCCAGAAATCCTACAAATATGATCAAGTGAGGAGAAAAACTCTGCTGAAAAGTGCTACGTCTGATATCATGCCTTTCCATATAGCTTATCAATACCACAGTTTAATTAGCTACCATCGATTTCACATTGCATGCTATGCTTAAAAATGTTCCTGTGTCACATAAGGGCCTCATATGAAAACTGCAAAAACATTTAAATCCTCAGAGTAGCTTCTTGCTACGTGCAAACAATCCCTTAAGCAACTTTCTCCTGCCCATCCTCCAGTCACCCTTTTATTGAACCGGGTCCCCCAAACCAAGCAGATTTCTCTTATTATTCTGTGACACTAAATAGCTAAATAAACATTCCCCAGCAGCTGTTGAGAAACCATATCCTGTACCTCCAAACCTTCTTTTCATTTTCTGTGTTGCAGAGTTATGGCTCTTCTCACTGCAGGAGAAAGAATCAACCACAACAGGAACTCATTGCATCCATCATATTCTTCCTATTTTGAACGTCTTCTCCTGAGTCTCAGCATCTTCTAAAGCTCTGTTTTTGGTCTCTCCAGGTGGAGAAACTGAAGGCAATATATTTCAAGTGGCTTGCCGCTATCACTTAAAAAAATGAATGGTTGGTCCTCTTCTACCAGAGGTTAGAATCGAGCCTTTTCACACGACCCCTAAGATCCGCTGGCCACTTAAATTCGGACCAGAGATCTTAGGGGTTTGTCGCTGTTCCTGCGTTCCCACCCCCTCCGCACTCCTGGCTGCTGGCTGCGTGAGGGGAGGGAGAAAAAAAGAAAAGAATGCCACTCACCTCCGTTCTGCCGTCCCGGCACTGCATTCAGATCTCTTAAAGGGGCGGGGGGAGCAAAAAAAGAACAAACAGAAGCAAGGAGAGCCCGGCAGTCACTACGTTATATCCACATCAGGAATTTTCACCTCCGGAGAGCAGGTACCTGAAAAGTGCGCTGGGATGCGCTTAGGTGGGCGTGGTCGCACTTAATTATCTGTAAACTCCAGAGCTGGTGTGGAAACAATTTTAAGCTCCGGAGCTGGGAGCCATTTGCGGCAGAGTTTAGGGGTCGTGTACAAATACCATGACCATGCTATGCTAATTTTGGATGCAGCAACTCTAAATAATGATGCTGTGTTGCATTCAAACCAGTCTCCAACATTCTGACTATAAAACCAGGTAGACTTTGTATAAAGCAGATCCATTCTTTATTCAACAAGGCCTTTAACTAATCCTTTTCTGTCCTATGTTCTGTACTGCTTTGCAGAGTCAGGTAGCTGTTCCTAAGAGTTATGCCTTCCCTCTGGCAAGATTATTCTACATGTCTTTCCTCCTAATCTTGTACTTAATCCCTTTTGTACTGACACATTCAGTCAGTCTACCCTCCAGCCAGATGTTAACAACTCCCATCAGCTCCCACTACAGTTGCACCCACTTGGAAGGAACCAGTCTAGCGATGACTGCAGTTCAGAGTGCAGAGTGAATCCTTGCAATTTCAGCTATGGGAAATTCCAACTAGCTCCATGAAGTTTCGGTCTGAAATTAGTCTGGCTGCCAGGATTAAAACCAAGTGCTTGATTTAGCATGCCAGATTTGGATTCAGACTGTGTGGAACACTGCACGAGGCCCAAAGAGGACTTCCAAAGGATTGCTGGGGTGGTTCAGCCTTCAGACAGAGGCAGCTGTATGGGCAGTGACAGCACTAAGGCTGGCAGAGAGGCTAGCATGGCCCACCTTTCACTGCTCCTGTTGTTGGTTTCATGACTGTATATTCCAAAGGGAGCATTTGGCTTGCTCATTTTGCTGCTCTTTTCAAGCTATGATATCCTTATACCTATAGTTAAAATGGTGTGTATACAGCCTCAACCTGGCTGGTGCTTTGCACTATGTTTCCTTGCAATACATCTCCTGGTATTGGGGAAATGTCTGTGGAGCCCTAGGCTTGTGGCCCAACTATGATTCACTCTCCCCACAAATCAATGTTTAAATAAGACTCGCATACCAGTCTGCCTATCAGTAATGAATAATTTCATTTAATCTCTAGCAGCACATTACCCTGAGTGCCCCCTATGTGGATACAGAATCATAGAATGATAGAGTTGAAAGAGACCTCACGGGCCATCTAGCCCAACCCTCTGCCATGCAGGAAGCCCCATCACAGGACTCCTGACAGATCTTTGACAAGGGTGGAAGAAGAACACCCTTCCAAAAGTGAGACGAAAGATCCTTCCCTTGGATGGATATGGACAGAGTGGACAGGTTGAAAACATTTCAGTGTCAGGTTCCTGTTTATTGCTTGTTCAGATGGACATTTGCAATATGCTTTTGCGTGCACTAGCAGATAGGTTTATGATCTGATGAGGGGAAGAGAAGAGATGCCAACATACTTGCCGAAATCCTACAGTCCTTATCTGTTGTTTACCAGATCATGCACCCCAGTATGCAACTGATAATGGCTACAGAAATATCTTAACTTGTCCTAGTTTGTGTCTGAAAGTTACACTATTTGCATAACTGCCCAGGAGGAATTCTACCACATCCTGCATTACAAAATACATAGAAATCTGAATTCTATGAAACCCCAAGAAGACTGGGGTATTGTTCCTTGGGGGGCGGGGAACCAAACGGATACTGTGGCCCTCTTCCCAGCTTGGATGGGATCTCCCTCCAGCTGGCTGATAGAGTGAAGAACCTGGGTCTGACCCTGGATTCGGTGCTATCCTTGGAGTCCCAGGTGGCTGACGTCTCCAGGGCTGCCTTCTCCCAACTTAGGCTTCTCACCCAGATTCGCCCATATCTTGATGGTGACTTCCTAAGGACGGTCGTGCAAGCGTGGTTATCTCAAGGATAGATTACTGTAAAACGCTGTACATGGGGCTTCCCTTGACCCTTATCATGTGATTGCAGCGGGTACAGAATGCGTCAGGCAGATTGGTGGTTGGTGCGGGAAGATATAACCGCATTTCCCCCAGTCTGGCCTGCCTGCATTGGCTACCTGTTGCCTCCCGGATAAGGTTCAAGGTATTGGTTTTGATTTACAAAACCCTCCATGGCTTAGGACCAGCTTATCTGATGGAGCGTATCGTCCCAATATCTTCTTGGCCCAGCCCACTAGATCATCCCAGGTCCTCATGCTTAGAGTTGCTACCCCACGGAAAGCTCATAAGACCTTTACCCGGAACCATGCCTTTTCAGTGGTGGGTCCCATTTGGTGGAACCAGCTTCCCAGTGACATTAGGGCTGTGGAGCCCTTCTCAGCCTTTAGGAAGCGATTAAAAACTTGGCTTTTCCAGGCTGCTTTTGGCAACTAATGGTGTTTTATCATATTCGCTTTTTCCTTCTTTTTTGCCACTATTGTATATCCCATGCTTTTTATTGATTTTAATGTTTTGATTGATTGGGTTTGCTTTATATTTGTATAGCTGAATTACATAGATTTTTCTTGTTGTGAACCGCCCAGAGTTCCTTTGGAAAATTGGGCAGTATATAAATATAAATAAATAAATAAAATAAATAAATAAAATTTAGGCAGAACATTTGCCAGTAGATTAAAAAGGTCTTATTTCCCTTTGCTCCCTTGTCTCGGACACATGGTGCTTTACAAATTCTCATTTGCTGAAAAGGCACAAGAGGTTCTTAAAGTTACTTGCAATAAATAGTATGGTGTTCACACCACTACCACCACCACCACCACCACCACCACAATAAATAATAATAATAATAATAATAATAATAATAATAATAATAATAATAA
>JAHTLZ010000129.1:69644928-69669570 GCA_023846285.1 Phrynocephalus versicolor
TAATAATAATAATAATAATAATAATAATAATAATAATAATAATAATACATTGAAGAACAATGCAGAGAAGCAGCAATAAAACCTTAATAGTTACTTAGAACAAAGAAACCTTTAAACCTCTATGCAGCCCTGTGAAATTTCCTTTCAAAAAAAATAGTCATATTTTCACCTGAAGTTCTATGGACACCAAAGGAAACATTTGGGGGTCTATTTATGCAACACACTGTGTTGATCTTGTAATGGTTTTGCAGTCCTGACTGTAGACAAGTCCCAGCTTCATTTTTACAGGCTTTGATCACGAAAGTGCCATGCTCTGACCTTAATACTAGCAGCTTTCCGTCTAGGCCAGAACATTGCTGATAGAAGGCATGTAAGGCTTTTCTGTGTAGTTAAGTTCTCACACGTTCCCCATACTCTGCCTTACAGTATTGTGCTGAGCTCACCCTGAATCCATAAATGATGGAAACTTTCAAAGCCCACATCTATCCTAATCCCTTTGATTACTGATAAGTAGGGGAGAGAATTACTGAGCTTGTTCAGAGTTCCCCTCTGCCGAAAGGAAACACATCTAACTGGAGTCATGCCCACATATTTTGCTGCTTGAAGCAAAGGACAAGGTTTGAATAACAAAAGTGGCAGCTGCGTCTTACTTCAGCAATTGCAAATGAGGCACCATCCTCCAGTGTTCCTGAACCTGATAGCAGCCGGTTAGCTTAAGCAAGAGTAGCAGATTGCTCGGCCTACACGGTTTGCTGCTTCTCCCCACTGCCTGGCGTCTGACATCTGAGGAAGCCAGCTCAAGTACCTAGGGCTGACTGAGCTCTTGCACAACTCTTCTCAGTGGGTGGTCATATGGCTCCCTGAGAGCCTTGGCACATTTGGAGGGGGGCTTTGACTGGAAACAATTCTTCGACCACCTTATATGGTTCATTATGCGGTTTACACAATTCTGATTTGGCCTATCCTATTGTGTTTATGGTTGTGGCCAAACAAAGGCTGGAAATGGCTGCTTTCGCTTGCTATCTGCTTCGGTCCCTTGGATCTGAGTCTGCCTGTGCTGGAACCAAGATGTCAGGCATCCCTGGATTCAGTGGCCTCTTGCCAAGCTTGGCCAACAATTGACATAAACAAGCCAAGCCAGGCAATGGAATTAAAGAAGCCTAAGCATAGCTGTAGTGAACAAGTAAGCAGAGGAAAAAAAGAATAGTACTGGTACAGTGTTAGAAAGCCAGATATTTGCAAGTCTGAAGGCCTCAGAGCAGAGGTAGTATTGTAAGCTCTCATGAACTGCTATGTTTACAGATCTCTTATTCCCCATATGAGGAGGCAACTCTGAGGACAAGCAGTGCCAGAGAAGAAAAACGTAATCTATTGGGTGTGGAGTAGCATTAGTGTCTGGATGGGAGCCCATTTCCTCTCCACCAATAGCTGATGGTAGGGCTTACAGTATCAGCAGCACAATGTTTGCCAGTGTATGGCACACATAATATTTGCTTAGGACATGGGGCAGAAATCCATGTTATCTGTCACACCTTCTGAGCTCCAGGCAAAATCAAAGGAAAACGAAAAAAGAAAAAGAAAAGACAAGACACAAAACATGTGGCACCTTAAAGACTAACTTTCATATTTTAATGTAACATTTCGTGACTACACCTTTCATATTTTAATGTAACATTTCATGGACTACACGTCCACTTCTTCAGACATATAGCAGCAGAAATATGAAAGTTAGTTTTTAAGGTGCCACATGCTTTGTGTCTTTTGTTTTGTTTTGTTTTTTCTTTGATTTTGCCTGGAATTCTTGGAAAGACTAAGACAGCTACCTTCTCCAAAACATTCTGAGCTTAGAGCACACACACACACACACACACACCACATTAGTCTGCAGTTGTTACACTTCCTGTGACATCCAAAGGGCTGGTTCCTGGTTTCAGATGTTGTTGTTGTTGTTGTGCCATTACAGTCATGACCAACTCTTAAGTTCAAGGAATAGGAAGCTGCTGACGTGTCTACTCTAGGCAGCAGCAGGTAACTATAGTGGATGGGTTTGCAGATCTCTGTTAACAATTTGGGGTCAGCTTCATGCTGATTAGTCAAGGGACGGACTATCCAGTGGCTTTACTGCCTCAGATTCTGCTTATAGTCATAAGCTTCATTTGTAATTGCTAGAGGACGACCATAAGGCAGCAGCAACATTATGGCATATAATCATCCCACCATACCTACATAGGCCAAAAACATTCCAAAGTGTGCAGATTAATTCAACTTTTTTTATTTTCATGGTGGTTGCTGTGTTTGTTACTTGTTATGTAAAACGTCCCCATCTAAATAACCTGAAATGACTCTTCAACATTGTAAAAGAAAACCAAAGTTTTATCAAGTTAAATTCAATTTAAATTCCCATCCTATCTATGAAAACATTTTTGTAATACTTTGGCAAGCTAGAAAAATAGTAAGATATGTATGGTCAAAAAGCCAAAGAGTACTGCTAGTTCTCTGTTATCTTTTGACCCTAATTTCTCTTCCACAAGCTATCCTAGAATTTCCTCTCCCATAGTCAGGCTATAGGTGCTGTTGCTCACGTAGCCTAAAAAGTGTTACTCATATACACGTGGGAAGCATCAGCAGGATGCTCAGGAAGGAAGAGAAGGAGAGAAGGAACTGGGGAGAAGAACTGAAAAACATATTTTTGGACATGAACCAAGGGTTGTAGCAATCCACTGGAAAGAGCAGAGAGATCAATGCGGAACAGCGGAATGAGCTAGACAGTGGTTGAACTCCTACATGTATTTTAAACTTCAATGTGCATCTTGCACCACAGTGCACAAAGTTACATCTTCCCCATACTGAATGTTACCAGACCCAAATAGCTATTGTGTGATCAGTGCAGGGCAACACAGTCTGCCATTGCCTCTTCCAGGGGTGTAGCATGGGACTGGCAAGGGAGGTAGGGTGCCCCAGGCACAGCAATTAGGAGATGCCAAATTGCCTACCGATCCCCCCAACCCCGACCCTGCCCCCTCACCTGCTATCCAGATTATATTTTGCAATGATAGGGCGCAAAAACTGACTGTTGCCCCAGGCTCTGGAAGCCCTAGCTATGCCCCTGGCCTCTTCCAGATTCTGGCCCTCTAGAATCAAATGCAAGCAAACATATATCCTTTTTTATTTCTGATGCATTGTAATTGCTTATGCCCAAACCTTATGAGTAAAAAATGTCCATCCAAGGAGGCTTATGAGTAAAACTATAATTTTATGGTGACCATTCAAACAAATTGTACAGTGATGCTGACGCACAGCAAATAAACCAGATTCTTTCTACAGTACAGCTGGAGTCAGTTGAAGCAGGCTCTGATGGTTTCACCCAGTTCCCACACTATCTGCATCTAATTGCTGTTTCTTTTATTATTCTCCACTTCCCCCAAGAATCCAGTGACACTGGGAAGGTACAGGGAGAGATTTGTGAGTTTCAGTCATGCCTTTAAATATTAACAATGCTCATTCTTCCATAGGATGCAATTTGTTATTCAGGCCTGTTTGCGAAAATGGAACACAAACAATTAATCAACTTTTTCCATGCATGTTTTCTGTCTCATCTGAGTTTCTTAGATATTCCTCTGGGACAAACACAAACAGATTGCTGAAACCATTACTCACACAGCTAAAGTCCACATCTTATACCGTACTTCTGAGACTTGTAAGCACAATGACTTAGTCTATAACTATTTGAAAATTCCTGCTGCTGCTAATAAAGACACATAAAGACTAGTAAGCAGCACATTACAGTAGCTGTTATTTAGCTCCACAGTTTCTTTGTTAGGATCACACCACAAACAATTTTTTTCCTTACCAGGTACTGTACTCTTTCAAGTGTATAATAATCCTGGCCTATGAAATAAACAGTGAATAGTTCTCATTCGTTTTCACTTCAGATATTACTACCATTTTCACCTAAAGGCTGAAAAGAACAATTTCCCCTCATCATGCATACATGCGCACATACATATACACATGCACACACACAAGAAAATGCACGCACACATGTAAAATCATGTGGCATCAAGTCAATTCTGACATTTGGTGGCTCTTTTCAGAGTATTCTACGTAGAGACTAATCAGAAGTAGTTTACTATTCCTTTCTTCTGAGGCACCCTGGGACTTTGATGCTTGCCCAAGACAATATAAGTTGCCTGTACTTGAACTTCCAAACTCTGGCTCCACAGCCTAATACCTAAGTCACTGAACTATCCAGAAAAACTCTGCCTGCCCCCCCCTCCCCACACACACATACCACAGACCCTTTAGAAGAATGTTTTCCGTTCTGAAGAATAGATTTGTATCTCAATCAAAATTAATAGTAGGCATGATTCCTTAGTGTCTGGAGCTTAATTTAACTAGGAGACATTCTTTTTAATCACCTTTTTGAAACCTGTCGGCTTGTATGCTCTTGCAACCAAGAAAATGAAGACTAATAGCAAAGGTGATTCAGACTTACCATTAATGCATATAAAAGCAAGCCTGAGAGGAACTATTGTTTAGTGGTTCAATACTTATGTCATATATAGTGAAATTGTCAATTTCTATGAGGCACTCTTGCTCTTTGCTGTTCAAACAACCATTAGCACTTTCCGCCTCCCAGCTCCCTGCCAAGAAGGCCCATTTCCTTCTCAGCACCCACCTCAGTTTAATTTTGTTCTTTAAAATACTTGTTTATCATTTTTTCTACCAATCAGGATTCCCAAAGCCATGTACATTCGTGAGATTAAAATTATTAGAAACTTTTTAAAAACATTATTTTAAAACACCTTTGATACATTCTCTAGAAGCCTGTTTTAAAGCTGAATACCTTGCACAACAGTACTGTTTTGTCTCCCACTGGAAGCTCAACAGAGAAGTAACCGGCCTGAATTTCCTTGGTCTTAATGTGGGCTTAGGTTGTTTATGTTAGAAGGCTTACTATTGCTTGGTCCAATTCCCCCCCCCCCACAGAGAAAATAATGACTCACGTTAAAGTAAAAAAAGGTTTATTAAACTTTAAATAAAAAAACAAATATTCCACATTAAACACTCTGTATTGAAGAATGTCCCTATACTTGTTACACCATCCCCTAAAGCTGAAGGTGAGACTCTCCACTTCAACAGCCAGGAGGACAGATTAAAACTGTCCTTTTCCTCTCTGTTTAAAACTGACAGATCTTTCAGAAAGGAGGGGCATAAACAAATATCAGTATAGACAGACCGATAGTAAGTCAGATCAGGTTGATTGACACACCACATTCTGAGACTATTGATCTGCATATTCTAACAGTTTACAGAGGGAATCTGGAAGTTGAGTCATGGCTACTGGACTTTTTTTTAGAGAAAAAAAGTCCAGTAGCCATGACTCAACTTCCAGATAAACTCACCTGGATGACTGAGAATCTTCACAGACATACAGAGGGAATTGTTACAAGTTGAGCTCTCTCTCTATTTCTTATAATGAAAATGCAAACAGTAAAAAATCATTGACACAAAAATATGAACTTTTAACTCATGGCTACCCCTGTTGAGTTTAAAATGAGTTTAAAATTATATTTCAGCTAGGCTAATCCTGCTGAGTTCCACCAGATCCCAAAAGCCCAATGAAAGATCCAACGAGAGAGAGATCCTGAGGAAAATACTGCGTTTATTAGGCCTAATAAAAAGCAGTAGGTGGACACCAAGCCAGAGACAGAGCAAAGATGTCCAACCCCAGGCACATGGAAACCCCAACTTTTATTGATTTCTCCCCCCTCCCTTCCCTGGGTGGCGTCTGTCCAGAGATTGGCTGAAGGAGGTTTCAAATGATCCAATCAAGATGATCCAGGGGTTGGCCAGAGGTGGACCTGGGCGGCCCCCTGGCAGGCTAAAGTCAGGTGCCCATGCAGGTGTTGATGAGTCCAGGTGTTCTCTGATTGGGCCATCCGGGGGACACAATGGGAAAGGGGAAACAATGCATTGTTCTTTGGGCCTTGGTAAACTGCAGGAATCAGAAAGTCAATGGGGGTTGAAGAGGATTATTGTCAGAGTCAATGTAAGGCAGGAAAACCGGTGGGATTATTCAAAGGAGTTTTGCCAGTCTTTTATGAGTCCAGGAAGGTGATGATGGAATGTTTCCCCAGGCGGTGATAACATCTGAATATGTGTGACAGAGATGTTGACACTCCAGAAAGCAGTTGCAGATGGACGTGCTGGAAATTCTGGATGCGATGGAGTCTTCTGGATAATTCTGCCAGCCTTGCAAAGTCACCATGATGGATGATCTTCTTTCCTCATGCCACCATTTCCCCTTGCCCCAGATGTTAGAGTGTAGAAATCTGAGAGTAGGGTAGGCACACGTATAAGCATACGCAGGGTAGATGGATGGGTGGATAGTAGGAGACATAAAAGGAAGAGAAGAACAGAAGGGAAAAGGGAAGGAGGGGGTGAAGGAGAGGAGGGCACCCTCTTGGGTTGAGAGCTTATGCCAGGCAGGGCAGTGGGACTAGGTCTTAGATGGTAGGGAAGTCCCTGATCCATGAGAATGATGGTTGATAATCATTCTCCTTGCCAGCCAGAGCAGAGAGTAGATAATCTCTCAACTTGGGATCTATCCTGCCTAAGTTGTGTCTCTGGCTGTAGCTTGTAAGGTTGGAAAAGATGGAAAAGAAGGGACAGGAGGAAAGGGTTAAAATAAGGGGCAGGAAGGGGTTAAGAATGGCAGAAAAGAGTCAAATGGTAAGGTTGGGGAGTTGGAAGGAAAAGGGCAGAAGATGGGCTAAGAGAGAGAGAGGAAAGAAGGGGTTAATAGAGGTAGGAAAGGGTTAAGTGGAACCTCAGCTAGGGACTAGCTTGTTTGGTTAATTTTGAAAAGGGGTAGTGATCTACTCCCATAGGAAAGCATTGGGACAGAGGGACTCTCATAGGAAGGCATTGAGACAGAGGGGAGGAGGAGGAAGGGGGGGTGACCTTCTAGCTCAAGGTGGCGGGGAGGGGAAGACAGGAGAAAGAGAGGGGGTGGGTGGTTCAGCAAGCAACATCTCAATGGGTGAATGATGAGTCATCCATGATAAGAAATGGGGTGGGTATAGTCTTGAGGTAGAATAATGGCAGACCTTCCCATGGTTCAGATGCAGACAAAGGAATTTGATGTCCAGGTGCTTGAGCTGGAGGCTGGAGGGCTAAGCAGGAAAAGGTGCCCCATACAGCCCATTGTCTCTGTGAAGGAAGGAGAAGATTCCCTCTGGCAAAATCCATCCAGGGGAACCAAGCAGTTTGAAATGGTTTTGCCATGTGGCAGGCTGACGGTCCTTGATTTGAAATGGAGGTCACTTCCCCAGCATGGAGGCAGTGTGTACCCTTGTCCAGGCCTTGAGATACGTGAAGGAAGAAGGAATTGGGAAAAAGGAGGGCTTGGGGATATTACTGGAAGGCAGGGAGAGGAAGGACACAGAGGGGAGAGGTGGAGGAACCTTTATTTGGGGAAGAGAGAGAGAGAGAGAGAGAGAGAGAGAGAGAGAGAGGAGAAGAAGGAGAAGGGAAAGAGAGGGAAAGAGAAAGTACTTCTTGGTGCCCGTTTGGCTGTGCAGGGAACAATGCAGTGATGAAGAGGGGGTTAATATGAGATGATCCCCCACCCCACCCTCAAGTGTGCCAACGTCTGATCTACTGAGGAGTAAGGGGTTGCCCCATTCCCCCTACTTTCCTGAGGCTCGGGGGGGGGCACATGTCCAGGGGAAACAAACTATCAAATCCACTGTCAATCACCCCTAACCTTTGTTACCAAGCCTGTTCGCTTGTAGGGAAAGAAACTGGAGCTTCTCAGCCAAATCTTTTTGGGGAACGGCTGGGCCGATATGGACCAGGTTTGTTTGCATTGTGCTTGTGACGATATCAAGAATTGCAGCCAGATGCGGGGGTCTAATTTTGTCCTTGCCTAATTGATGTTTGCTCGTAGGAGCGGGTGCAGGCCTGCCTTTGCAGACACGCGTCTGCTCCCAATTCACACACACACACGTTTTTTTTTCTTTGTGTCCTCCACACCCCCACCCCTGAGATATGCTTAAATGTATTTTGACGCACTGTACTACTGGTTCCCACCATCTATTTTTCCACCCCACCTAATTATTCAACTTAAGAAGATAACCTTTGTATTTTAAAAAATGGCACACAAATGCACTCTTGGTTGGCAGCTTTCCTGTGAGTTGAGCCCAGGATTCCTTCCATCTCTTACAAAATAGAATGATGTGCATACCAGACGTCACTGAATAATGAGTTTTGTCCCAGCCCATGAAACTGGTGGGTTGTCCTTTTTTTTTCCTGATTGGAAACTTCACATTAATCAAAATTTCATCCATCATCTTATTGTTCAAGAGAAAGCAGGCACCTTTTTATTTTCAAGGTACAGAAACCCTGCAGAGTTGAAAGAGAGGTATCTAAAAAAAGAAAACAACTAATCAGCCAGATCTTATAGGCTTGATAAGAATATAATAAAGAACTTTTTGTTATTCTTGTTGTTTTGGACCTCCAACGTAGCAAGGAAGTAGTATCTCTGAAAAGACCACAGCACAGAATATGTTCTTCCAATTGCTAAAGCAATAGAAATTCCAGGAACAATTTAGGATACAGTATTTGCTGCCTGACTCAGTATAGCAAGTGATATCTCTTCTGAGTCTTCTCCCATACCAAACGTAAATGACATTTGAGGACAGTCAAGTTAAAAGGCATAAGTGACATACTAAGTCCACGGACCCTTTTCCTCCTCCTTTACATCAGAAACGCACAAAAAGTAAATAGGTAACAGTTTGCTGCAGTCTGTTAGATTCATTCAGATTCGAGAAGCAGTTGCTTCAGGCTGTCTAATAAAAGGGCTGTCCCTGAAATTTTGTAGGCAGCTTTTTTCTTTCTTACCAGCAAGGCTTCAAGCTTTAAGAAGGTGATTGGCAAAAAAAATATGTATGACAATATGTCAAGCGACAGAAACAATATCTCCATTTCAATCTTCTTTTTAAATTTATTTTTATTTTAATTTCAATCTTCTGATAAAACATTTGAGATCCAACCCACTTTCCAATGTGTACAGTTAATGGATTTCTATGGAAAGGCCAGAAATGAAAGCCAGTATCTCCTCATCCTTTGAGACTGTACTGTGCATTCCTTCTAGCTTAAGAAAGTAAAACATCATCCATCCTGTTAGCAATGCACATCATGTGGAGGTGTGTTTTTTTTCCCCCTGGAGTCACCTTCTGGTTCTCAGTTTAGTGCGACAGGCGGCTTAGCAAGTAGCTCAGCAGCAGGGTGACCTTAGGCTCTGCCGGGGGTTTTGAATGTTTTATTAGCCACACTGGACTCTTTCCATCTTTCTGCCTTGTTCCTTATTGCTGAGCCCCTCATTAGCGCAATTAATAAGCTGCTTCTGTCAAGGCAATCAAACAGAAGGATCTACAGCAGCCAAAGGCTTTGGCAGATCAAGTCGGGGGGATTCCGGGTCATTCTGGGGAATTATAGGGAAGGCTTTCATCTCTCTCTACAGGCCCAAACAGTCCTGGAATTGTAGGCCTGGGATTCTCTCAGGTCATGTTTGTTTAATGCTGCCTTTTAGATAGAATAAATCGGTCCCCCTTGTCATGTCGGATAAAGTCACAGGTTCAGTGGGGAGAACTTGGCAGGACACCCTGATATTATTAGTGATGGGGTGCACAAAAACTAATGCAATATAATGTCTTGGACTCGAATACCCTTCTAGATCACCCACACACACACATGATCTCATACACTCTCACTGTGGGCACAACAGGCCCACTTGGTTGTGGTTCATCCCAGGGCAAGGCCTGAAAGTGGTCATGGACTTAGAATGCCAACTAAGTGCAGGGAAGTGGGTGGGGCACCAGGATGTACTAAATGTCTTGGATAATAACCTGAGATGCCAATGAACTAAGTGTATGTGAGAAATGGGAGAGAGAGGGAAAGTAGTAGAAAAGAATAATAGCTTAATGGACAATCCAAATAAGTTAAGGTGGGGCAATGTATTAACAGTAGAATTGATATTAAATTGCTGTTCAAGTTTGTTAGAGTGTGACAGCCTGCCTGTCGATGTCTGCTTGGGGAAGAACAGTAAAGATGAGGCCAACTTGGCCTCCCTTTGGAGGGAGTTCCAGAGCTCCAATGTTTATGTCATACCAGGTGGATCTCTTCCTCGCCACCCAGTGGTCTGTCAGCTTGCCATAGGAGGGTCCCATCATTTTTTCCTTAAATCATAAAACTGGACAGTCACAATATTTGTGGAAATAGTGTAGGACTGATAACTGGCACTTAGACTTTTCTAAGAAGCAAGTTCTTTTACAGAATAAAAGTTCAGATCAGAGCAGATTAGGAAATTTAAAGTCTGCTTATGCAAAAGGTCAGTTACGGACACAAGAAAACAAACAGTTTTCTTAGATAGATAGATAGATAGATAGATAGATAGATAGATAGATAGATAGATAGATAGATAGATAGATAGATAGATAGATAGATAGATAGATAGATAGATAGATAGATAGATGAGTCAATAAATCATAGCTTAATATAGGGTGTATTTGTGTTTGTGTGTGTCATGTGTGCAATACTGATGGCCCATGAGATACGTGGCGCAGTGGTTAAATGCCTGTACTGCAGGTAAAACTGTGCTCACGACCTAGGGTTCAATCCCAGGTAGCAGGCTCATGGTTAACTCAGCCTTCCATTCTTCCGAGGTCGGTAAAATGAGTACCCAGCTTGCCGAGGGTAATGTGTAGCCTGCATTACTATAATTAAAACTGTAAAATCCCCAGAGACTACTTGAAGTGATATGGGGTTATATATAAGTGGTATATAAGTGGTATATAAGCAGAGATGTAATCCTGACTACACTTTCTACTAACATAGAATATGGGCTTGAGAACATCAGATCCAGGTCCATTCCCCACCCCATATGCTTCATCCATGCCAGTTTCAAACATCTGGTGCCCTCTTAGATATTCTAGAGTATAATACTTACCATCTTGAGCAATCATCCTGGAGGAAGGAAGCCAAACTGATACTTGGCAAAACTAAAATAAATGAATATCATCAGTCTTCCTATTTGGATTTAGGACTACATCAGTATGTTGAAGAAGGTCATTCCAAATCTCCTATCCTCTTTGTTGAGCTTTTCCACACACGTATGGCTAGTGAAGAATATTTGGGGCTTGGGAAGTAGATTTTAGAAAGTACTATACTCAACCAGTAAGTAAAATTTCAGCATTCCATCATTACATTCTCTGATTTAAGGATGACTTGCACCTACAAAAGAGTAAATCAAACAACAGTTGTTGTGTGCTGTCAAATTGACTCTAACCTATGGCAAATTTATGAATGGATTACTTCCTAATGTCCTGTCTTTAACAGCCCTGCTCAGCTCTTAGAAGGTCAACCTGTGGATTCCTTTATGGAGTGAAGCAATGATGGCAACATTAATTTGTGTGGTGCCTATGAGATGACTATATTCAAGGAGTCTAGTGTCATACACATGATATATCACATTTGGGAAGTAGAAGAAGTGGGAAAACAAATAGAAGGCAAGAGGTACAGAGGAAGACCAGGGCATGGAAAGAGTAAAGACAGGAAATGAAGTAAAATAGGAAATGAATAAGGCCCAGATTAATGTAAGGGCAGTAGAGCTAGTCCATATGTCCTTCTGATGCATCCCCACTCAGAAAGCATTGGGGCAATTAAAAGAGCCTCGCTGGGAGATCTCAATACAATCTTCTAGATAATCAAATTTCAAAGTTTTACATGGGTAGAGTGGGTTCCCCCACCCCACCCCAAGGGGGCATACAGTTATTGCTCTGGCAGCTTGATTCATGGATGAGATGAATCCATATTGGGTTTTGGTTCAGACTTTGCAGGAACTATTCAAGGTACTGAACCTGTTTGAGGGATAGGGGCCTGCACCTTGGACAGTTGCTGAAAAAATCAGACTAAAACCAGAAGCAGTTTCATCACCCCCACATACCTGGATTTACTGGATGTCCTTGCCACTGATGCATACCATATGCCATCACCTACAGACACTGGCCCCTAGAAATAAACTGGACTCTGAGAGTGAAACTGAGCATGAAGAAAAGTGAACCTAACATGAAGGAGACTGTTAACATAGGATAAGAGGGAAGACTTCATGTCATTATTGTAGCTTCAAGCCAATCAAATCCATGTGGGAGCAGATTTGAAAGGACAGATTTCCCCTTCTTTTCTGGACTTTGGAGCCTTGGCAAATAGCCAATCAAAGAACAAATACAATACAATGATAGAAGCCAACAAAAAATGAGCACGGACAGAACGTGGGAAAATCACTAGGAAAAGAGTGAGAAAACAAGGAAATGTCATCCATGACTATGTGTAACAATATTTTTAATGACTGCGTCAAACGCATCTACAAAACAGTGTGACCATGTGTCCTACTTTGCAAGAGCTGTTCCTCTACTTTCCTTTTTTTCCCTATCCATGTCACTGCAAAATATAAGAAGCCAAAGATGGAGGAGGCAAGTGCCTTGAAACTGCGTATCAACAGTGAGCACGTGGGCAAGAAGCCAGGTAGGAACGCAAGTCACCCAATTATCTCCTTCTGCTCTAGGGTCGGCAGTATCATATTTTTGCTTAAATCACAACCATCTTCAGTTTGAATCTCTGTCTATAAATTGTTGCTGTTACATGCCATGAAGTCATTTCCCACTTATGGCAACCCTATAAATTAATAATCTCCAAGTCCTGCTCAGGTCATGCAAGCTAAATTATTTATCATATTCAAACTTAATGCAAAACTTTTCCCCAAAAACCTGTCTGGGTGACAAAACTTCTTTTAAAAAAACCCTCTACACCCTGATGCTATCCTACTCCACATCTAAAACTGCTTTCATCATAGTTGTACTACTCCTACACCACCACCACCTTGATGCTTAAACAGTCTTGGATCTGAAGCTGATTTTAAACAGCCTTGTGCATTTCAAAGATTGGTTCAGTTTTAATTAGCTTTTTCTTCCTTTATTGCAGGGCTGTCCAACTTTGAACAGGCCGAGGTCTACTTTTTTCTAGACGAAAGTGCCTGAGGGCTACTACACTAAAACCTCTACTTATGAATTTTATCTGTTCCGATCATATGCTCATATGTTTAAAAAAAAAATGTAAGTACAGCAGCGGTTTCCCATGGGAACACATTGAAAATCAATTAATCCTTTCTGGAGGGAACATATTTCAATGCATTCCTATGGTAAGGCTGACCATGCATACGCTTCCCTTACACCCACTCGATCTGGTATGGACATGTGCAAGGGAAGCGTGTGCATGCTTGCTCTGATCACCCCTTCTGCTTGCCAGGGCAGCTGGAATACTTTTTTTTTTAAAGGTGCACTTTCTCTCCCAACCCGCCCGGGGCCTAACTTGACTCTACTTCTCCTCCTGTTTTCCCCTTCTCCCTACCAGCCCCCTCGCCGCCACTGCTGCTGCCGCCCATAGCTCTCATTCACTTCTGCCATCTTCTCTGTGCAGCTGGGATGGGCTGAGCCAGCAGCAGGGCAATCACATTGCCACGGTGGCACAAGGAGGAGGGAATGGCTCAGAAGGGGAGCAGGAGGAGCACCAGGTCACAGTCTCTGTCAGGCAGCTGTGGGGATGGAAGGAGGAGGAGTTGGGTGGAAGGGTGGGAGGAAGGAATTCTCTGGGGGGGAGAAGAGGGGGACGTCACTGCGCAAAGGAGGTGGGCATGCCCATGAGCCAACCCCTCACTGTCCCCTCCACTCCCCTTCCTCCGCTCTGCACCAACTCAATTGGTCAGGAGACAGTGGCACACTGATCATCTGGCCGGTAGGGAGAGCAGGGGACTGTGCCATGGCCCTTGAATTGCCCCGCTCAGCTGAGACAGTGGGCTGGCAGACCCAGAACTTTGCTGGGGCAGTAGTGGTCATTGGGATGGGGAAGGGAGGGCGGAGAACTTATCCCCTCACATTTTTTATTGATGGCTGGCGGGCTACTTTTGAACCCTTCACGGGCTACTGGTAGCCCCCGGTCTACCTGTTGGGCAGGCCTGCTTTATGGAACTATTGTTGTAAAGGAAAAGAAGGAAATAAAAGGCAGGTGTTGAGAGAAAAAGTAGTCAAAACAAGATGATGAACTGTATTGAAAGCCCACCAAAGAAAACAGTAAGCAATTAGTGTGTGGCTAATAGAGATGGGCACGACTAGGGAAAATGACGTTTTCGAGTTGTCGTGTGTCGGAGGCAGCCCGTTTCGGCTCGTTTCCGTTTTTCACGAAAAATCGCAAAAATTAGTCGGTTCGTTTTTTCGTTTTTTCGTTTTTGTTAGTACTGGTTTTTTTTGGGGGGTAGCGGGCTCCTGGAGGCACCTCTGTGGGGTGGGTGCCTCCTCTGGCCCGCTATAAAGGGAAAGCGGGCTCCTGGAGGCACCCGTGGGTGCCTCCTATCCTCACCCACTAGGAAGGGGCAGCAGCAGGCTCCAAGAGACCCCTCAACATGGGGGTCTCCCCTCCTCACCTGCTGCTGCAAAATGGCATGCATAGCCATATGGATATGCATACCAGTTGCAGACTATGAGACCGGTGCACTGGTACGACCCTCTGTCAAGGAGAACAGTGAAGACTGGGTCGCACCTGCTATGTCTCACAAAGAAGGGAATCGTACTTGCGTGTAGTGCAATGCAAGTAGATCTGGCTTAGGGTTAAGGTGGGTTAGTGCAAGGGCTAGGGTTAGGCTAGTGACGGGTAAGGTTACGGTGGGCTATTGGGTTGCACCTCTGGGTGCCTCTCTGACCCACTGTGGGTCAGAGACGTATGGGTAAGGAGTCAAGGATTAGGGTTAGCGGGCTAGGGCAGGTTTTAGGGGGCGTTTTGGCACAACCCAGGAGTCTCCATGGCCAAGTGGCCATGCGATTGGTGGGATGGCTCCAAAAATTTGCATGGTCGTCCACTCTCACATGGCTGGCCAGGCCACTGGGCCAGCCCATCATTGCGCACTGCGCAGGTGTAAATAAAATAAAATAAAATAAAATCAATGGAGGACAGAGGAGGAGAGGAGAGACATTTTGTTGCAAGAAAAAACCCACTGCTACTGTGAAAAATCTGGCAGTTTATAAATTTTCGCATGTTTCTGTTGTGCTTGTGTGTTTTTGGACCACGATTTCAAAAACAATATTGCGTTCGCCGCCCCATTTTGGATCCCCCGCCCGCACCGCATGGCATGGCGAGTCCGGCTGCCCAGGACGGGGGGGAGGTGGGACCCCCCTCCAGACCAGAAACCACCCCTCCGGTAGGTGCCCTGCGCCCTTAGTCAAGCAGGCATTTTTCCGCCTGCTTTTTGGCCCGGGAATGGGTAGGGGGAGAGTTTAAAAGTTTTTTCCTGTGCTGTCCGTGACTCCGTACGCTTGCTTGCGCTTTAATTGCGGCGGCTGGCGGCGAGACTGGGCTTTTTGCTGGCTGCGAGCCTGCTCTGGCGAGTCCCACCAGAGCAGCCCAGGATGGAGGGGGGGAGGCCGGGACCCCCCCTCCAGACCAGAAACCACCCCTCCGGTAGGTGCCCTGCGCCCTTAGTCAAGCAGGCATTTTTCCGCCTGCTTTTTGGCCCGGGAATGGGTGGGGGGAGAGTTTAAAAGTTTTTTCCTGTGCCGTCCGTGACTCCGTGCCGCTTGCTTGCGCTTTAATTGCGGCAGCCGGCGGCGAGACTGGGCTTTTTGCTGGCTGCGAGCCTGCGGCGAGTCCCACCAGAGCAGCCCAGGACAGGGGATGGGGGGGGAGGCCGGGGACCTCCAGAAACAACCCCTTTGGTAGGTGCCCTGAGGCACGGCAGGCATTTTTCCGCCTGCTTTTTGGCCGGGAACCGGGTTTTTTAACTTTTAAAAACTTTTTTTCTGTGCCGTGTGGCATCGCGCGATCGCGCGATGCAAGTAACAAACACAACAAATCAGACCAAAATTGTTCATTCGTCGGTTCGAGCTCGAAGTCTGGCGGAGTAATTCCCGTTACCGTTTCGGAAATGGGAATACCGCTAAGTCGTGCCCATCTCTAGTGGCTAAGGTTTCCAGATACAGTGGAACCTTGACTTACGTCATTAATCCATTCCGGAGGTCTAGACTTAAGTCAAACATGACTTAAGTCAAATGAACTTTTCCATAGAAAGTAATGGGAAAGTGGATTAATCCGTTCCAGATGATGAAAAAGACCCCCGAAAACAGCAATTTAACACAAATTTGACTGGGATAGGAGATTCCTTCCAGGGATTTAAATGAAATGTCTCTTCAAAGAGAGGAGGAGGCAGTGGAATTATAGTCCACAAGTTATACGCCTCCACTTTTTAATGTTCATAGCAACAATGTCTAACATTTAAGTTTTACTGATTTTTAACCTGATGTTCCAAGTTCTGAACAACTCTATGCTTACCATTAGAGTCCCACAACTGTACAGCTCCCCAACTAAAATGCTTCCATTGTGGACCAGACTTCTGCAGCCAGATTTTTTACAAGACTGAGCCGACTGTCTTAACTAGCGAGGCCAGTTCTGAGCTCCCGGCCCTTCTTATCCTCCAGAAGCAGCAGCAGCTTCGGTGAGGCTGCGGACCAGCTCCAGGTGCTTGGAGCTGGCCTCGCCAAAGCCACCACTGCCGGAAGAAGGCAGGAGCAGTTTGGAGGCAGCAGCCGCAATGTTGGGTTGTGGCTGCTGCCCGATTCCGTTGCCTTGCGCCGGGGCTCCGAGATGTAAGTCAAAGCCTGCGACTCAAGTCAAACAGGCCCCTTCTTGCTGCAAGTCAAATATGATGCAAGTCAAGCAGCATGTAAGTCAAGGTTCCACGGTACAACTAAAAGATAAAAAAAATTCTTAAATATACCAATCATTGCAGTAAGAGCTCTTTTATTCTCTGATTGGTGGTTTTAAGTGTTGTTGGATTTTATTTCTTTTCTTTTGTACTGTGAATTCAAAATATTGGGCTCTGGAGACTCTCTCTAGAGCAGGCATGTCCAAAGTCCGGCCTGGGGGCCAAATGCAGCCCGATTTAAAATTTCAAGCGGCCCTCAGCCTCTTCTCCCTGCCAGCTCAGCCTGTCACTCATCCCCACTGGTTGGCCTCTCTCTGTGTAGGTGGATATGGCAGCTTGCAGTTTTATGGTTTGCTTGCCCTCCCTGCCTCCACTCATCCCCTTGACCACCCACCCTGCCTACCCACCCCTGGCTCCATTGCTGCAGTGTTCCCCCCCACTTCCTTATGAGGGAGGGCAGTTTATGCAGGCAGCGGTGCATCTTGGGTGTGTGGGGGCCAATTCCTGCGCCATACAACAGCCGCCGGACCCTTGGGCATCTTGAAACTGGAGGATTTGTGGCTGTTGCAGATGCGCATGGATCACACCCTTTCTCCCCCCTTCAGGTTGAATAGTTGGCCCCCACACATTTTCACTTCACCAAATCTGGCCCTCCTTGCAAAAAAATTGGACACCCCTTCTCTAGAGGCCTGTACAATCCTCTTAAAACTTTGCAGGATACTGGTCAGATATGTGATTTGGCCAATCATCATCATCATCATCATCATCATCATCATCATCATCATCATCATCATCATCATCATCATCATCATCATCATCATCATCTACTGCACCAATATTTGACATATATTTCGGGCTTTTTGTGTTAAAACTTGTATCTGTTATAGAATACCAGTCTTCTGTCCCCAACTGCTATCATCATTGCTTCTTATACAAGAGCAACCCATGAAAGAAGAGAGCAATATGTTAATCCTGTAATGTATTCATACAGACATGCCTTTAGTGCATAGATATGCTACATTACAATTCCCATCAGGGCCAAGTAGAATATGATATGAAAGTTGCATCTATATAGACTTGGTCTCTGTGGACAAAAAGAAAAGATCTAGAAGGGCTGCAAGCTATCATATTACAAGTAGGGATGGCATCTGTCATACACCTGAAGAATAATCTTAACCAGTGCCCATAATATGTGTCCTTGGAACCTGTTTGACTTGTAATTACGGTTGGGCTAGTCATTTCGGAAGTTACCAGTTCTGAAACAACATGTGTGAGTGCAGGTGGTGTTCGGAAGCCTCCAAAACGTGAACAGCCAATCCCTTACCTTGCTCTGCACCCACACGGGGCTCAGCTCCAACAAGGAAGAAGCCTCTGACATCATCCTTCCTTCTCCTTGGCACTGGCCAATCAGGAGCTGTGCATCATCCCGCCTTCCTGTCTAATTGGCCAAGTATCCAATATTCCAGTATGGCAAATTCCCACCGGAATGAGCCTTGATAGCCAGACGTCTCATTTATGGTTTGCTTCAGCAATCACCCACACTGGAAACAAACCAAATCAGAGCATTCTTAACTGCATTGTTTTTAAAAGTAGAAGCTCACGAAACAGGCTCAGAAAGGTGTGGGCTGGTCCATTCCAGTAAATATGTCATCTGATCACCATCTTTAAGAGTGAACCAGCCTGTCTCCACAAAGGAATAAACGCCCATGTATCCTCATCTGGACACAACTCTCATAATCATTAGAGAGATGTATTTCTACTCTCTATGTTTGAAGAACTGGATTTTGATTTGCAACAGCACACAATGAAGTAAATATGTTAGTCTTTAAAGTGATACAATAATTTTCATTTTCCTTTTTTCCTTTTCTCTCTGTCACACACATACACAAATCCTTATTCTAAAACGTTTTTGATAGAAATCTAAGGGTCTCAGCCTGACGTGGTTGTGTTTTTTGTAGAACATGTATGTTACAAACTAGTCTCAACTTGAGATTCAGGAGAGAAAAAGTTAAAACCCAAAGGGCAACTTGCTTTTGCAATTTGTATAATGTTTAGCATTTGGATAGTGATAAGCCAAGTTTGATCATACAAGTCCAGAGGGGACAAGAACATTCAGCAAAGCACAAATAAGGGGAAGACCATCAGATGCAAACTGTATCTCTAAAGGTCAGTGTTGAATACTCAGACAATTGTCACCATGAAATGGGTTAACTCCTGTGTCAATTTTTTGCCAACTGTGTTAGTGTAACTTGTGTTTACCTGAACTTTGCTCTGGCTTTTAAGTCTGTAAAATCAAAATGTTCTTTGGAACCTACTAACTTTAAAACCAAAGGGTTTGACCTCATCCTAGGACTTCCATAACAATACCCTGTGGCCCAGTTGGAGCCCAGCCCTTTGATCAATAGCACATTAGGTATGCATGACGTAAAGTCACTGCCTCCCTGACCGGGAACTCCCCCAAATCCCAAATATTAGGTGCCTCAAGAGACCAATGTATGAATGGACTCAGTGAGGTTTATTCATTAAGGGTATCAAACAGACAAAAAGTTTGAGTCCCCCAGTGGGAAAACATGCAAAGGTAACTCAGATCAATTTTTGTTGCATGAAGAGTAGTAACTTCAGAAACTCCATTTTACTTCTAATCCTCTGCTAATTTATCATGATAAATGTAAGGCCAATTATAAATGACTGCATTTGTTAGAAAAAGTGGGCTACCCCCCCTTTTTTTTTCTATCATGGTGGGATTCAGGTTGTTGAGCACTTAACACCTAGTGGAATGTAGCACGCCAAGGGTTGAGACATAATTATATAATGAAACATTTTATGGGAAAATAGGAAGTTGTTTTAAATCTCTTTGACTTCTCTAGAGCTGACAGGGGGTTAGGAAAGCAGAATACAATTAGTTGCTTCAATTTTGTTTTCAGATATTTTTTTTTCTTGCATGACTTTTACCCTACTTTCATATGAAAAAAACTGTAATTCGTGTACCATCAATTCTGCTGCCAACTGCAGAACATGACTGGTGAAACTAAAGATGCCGTAAGGAGATTTTCAGAGTGTTATGTGGGTTGGAAACAGTGAACTACCGGATGCTTTCAGAGGTATGTTCTACTGCACAATCACTGTAACTCATTCACAGAATTTTGTGGGGGATCCTGATAATGACATATTCCACGTGAACTTTCCTTCCTTACCAACCCTTATCTTATCAAATATAATGTGTTAAGGAGGAAAAGAGGGAACAGCAGGAGAGTGCCTTTAGATCTTATCAAATATAATGTGTTAAGGAGGAAAAGAGGGAACAGCAGGAGAGTGCCTTTAGACTATGAGGTCTTTTGCCAGGACTTGTACACCATTTGTACATTGACTCATTGTTAATATATGCCTCTTGCAAATAATGTGTGCTTGTTCTTCAGTTGTACCAATGTGTATTTATGTATTCTTTTAATCAAAGCAGTGCACAATGTGTGACTGCAAACCTTATAGAGATCATGATTTTCACTTTTCTTCACATAATCAGGATGATATTTTTTTCCTTTGTTTTGGCTTTTCCTACTAGAGATATTTGGTTTTGATAGATTTAGTATTTTTGTTGTTGCTGTTGCTGTTGTTAGGCTCTGTCAAATCACTTTGGATTTTTAATGGTGTGAAATTTCAACCTCCAAAAAAGTCCAGTTACCAACAGTCCTGCACACCACTTGTAAAATGACTCTCTTTATTGAGTGAGTCAACCTCTGAATTGGCCTTCATTTTTTCTCTGCTCCCTTTAATCTTTCACAGGATGATTGTGTTGTCCATTCAGCCTCGTCTTCTCACAAAGGGCCCAAAGTATGACAGAGTCAGTTTTATCATGTGTGCTTCTAGAGATAATTCTGGCCTGATATGACCTAGAACCAACTTTTTTGTCATTCTGGCAGTCCACAGTGTTCACAAAGCTCTCCTCCAACACCATATTTCAAATGAATCGTTTTAGAACAGTAAGTCACAATTAGCGTATATTCATATGAATCAACTGAACTTTTGAGATACCTGACCTATCAAGTTCCCAATGATTCAATGGGTTTACTCTAGTTCAAGTTGCCATACTAAGCAACATGATTTTAACCAGTAGTTTTCAGTGGAATCCTTGTGTTCAACTCTTGAATCAAAAACAGTAATTTTGTGGAAGCTTAAAGTATGGCACTCCTGCTGTGATATATCCTTTCATGGAAAACAGGCAACATTTGACAGATTTTTTTTTTTTGGCTAATTATAAACATGAAAATATTTGCCTCATTTTCCCATCTTCTAAATTGCAGCCTTGATTACAGTTGCATTTCAAGAAGACAAGCAATTTAAAATATGGGAAAGCAAGGAACACAAAACACGTTTTTTAAAATTGTGAAAACATGTTGTTTGTTTACAAATGAAGTATTTTTGTTGCCATTTAATCTGCCAGATCTGTTTGCCATTTCCTGTAATATACTACAGCTGGAAGGAAGAAATGTGTAACTGAGGAGATTTGCAATCAAAAGTTACAGTCTTCCAAAGATAGATTAGGATAAGAACAGCTTTATTTTCGTGCTGATAACACACCGGGCAATAGGGGTGTAAAGAGACTTGCCTCTTGCTCAGACACTTATCCTCCAATTATGCGCCAAATAAACTTGGTTTCTGGTTTTACAAAACTCCACTTTTGGTGCCTGCTGATATTTCACGTCCATCTCATTGCTGTTCGCGGTCCCGCTGGGGACCAGTACGAAGAAATCTAACCGCACGTCCATTGCGGGATGAAGGGAGTTCATCCCGACCACGCCCTCTGAACTGCAATCTAAGCGGGATGAGAGATTCCCCTCCCTGGCCTTGGGAATCTCCTCATCTTGCTTCTCCTTCCGATATGAGAGCCCGTGAGGTCAGTCTCCTCCCACAACGTGCCATTCTCCATTTAGTGGCAGGAGTGTGAAGTGCCATTCACCAGTACATTCCCTATGGAGTCAGCAATGCAGTGCAGAGAGATTAAAAGACAAATGCCTCAAACTCAGCTCCGTAACGCATTGAGGGCAAGGCTTCGGAGAATCAAAACATTGAAAAACGGAAGGTCGGGCCGGAAAAAAAAAACAGAGAACAAAGGCATGGAATTTCACATCTCATCATGGAACGAGGTCGTGCGGTAACAGTCATGCCAGTATCATCCCTCATGTCCGTGAGTACACGGGAACAGGGACAGAACCGCAACAAAACCACGTGACTGCAACCGACATCAACACGCAATGAACTTCCTCCCGGGACGAGAGTGGACATGACGTAACCGTCATTGTCACTGACATGTCCTCAGCTTCTATTATGCTTCTACTACTAGACTGTATTTGTATTTCACCTCTCTGTAAAAATACACTTCTAGGATTGTACATATGTTTAGAATTATAATGCAAATAATATTCATCATGCAACATTAAGACATTTCTGACTTATGGAGACCCAGATAGAGAATACTCAGAAGTGATTTAACATTCCTTTATTTGCAGTGTGTGTGTGGGGGGGGTGCCATAAACTGTGTAACTTGCCCAAGGCTACATAGGCTGGCTCTACCTACTCACAGGAGGCACAGGGAGAAATATACATTTATATATGCTTGTCTCTGGCATTTTTGTTATATAACTGTTCTTTGTACTGTGATTATTTTCTGGTTTTGACACATTTACTGTTCTGGATTCTGTTGCACTGAAGTTTTTTTTTTTTTAGGCCAAAACATGTATCAAACACACTCCACTGCAAGAGGCATAATAAACAGATAACATTTTTTATCTCAAGAAGCTAAGCCTCTGGAGGCACAACAACCCTGTGCCAGGAACATCCAAATTATTTGCCCCGTCCTCCCAATGAGATATTTAAAAGGGGAGCTGCTCCTTTCTGCTGTGTTTTCGAAAGAACTTAAAAGATACCCCCGTTTGATTCTTTCATGAATCCCAGTGTCGAAATCAGCACCATCTCTTCTATATGCCAGCTGACTATGCGCACACCAGTAGCTGCAAATACCTGAGGAGGGCCAAGAAGGTAGAATACATTTCAAACATTTCTCAACTGTATGAGAAAGTTGCCCTGAATGTGTCTAGGTGTGATGAATCAACACCGAATCATACTACTAAGGAGTGCTATAAAGTAGTGCTCGGAAATTATTGTTCGAAGCTGCCGCTTCATCTTCCAGTGCCATCTACTGGAAATGAGAGATATAAAATGCCAAAAGTCAGTTTTTGGAAAACTTTATTTCACTGAAGGCCATCTTTCCTGAAGGAAAATCTCACTGCAAGTGCTAAATGGCTCATCTGCGTAGATTTGCCTATTACCACCCAGCTATTTTACCAAGTTTTTAAAAGATGCAATTCTGAGCCCGTACTCCATGTATCTGAATCAAGTGGGCTGCTCTCTATGAAAGTAGAAATCAAGATGGTGCCATAGTACTCTTTGTTGGTTTTGCTACAAATAACAACAAATTAACATGGCAAGCCTGCTGAGAATTCCCTTGAAGGCAATCAGAGCTTCCCAAAACTTTTGTCGATTACAGTTTCTAGAAATTCCCAGCCAACGATGGCCAACTGGAAATTTGGGAAAAAGCAGTCTAAAAAAAAGAAGCATCTCACAGTTCTGCAGATAATATGTTGGGGGCAGGAGGTCACATTTTCTGTTGAGCAGGGCCAGAATAAGTGGTGAGATTAGAGCAAAAAGTGAGCCCAGACTCTGCTTCAGTGGGAAAGTAATTAGTTCTAAATAACTAGTCACTTGTAATTCATTCCATTTTTCCTTCTTCCAACAGGCAAAGACCTTTCTTTTCAGGCAGGCTTTCTCTTAAATGACTGGTTGACCATGGGGATTTTTTTTAAAATGGAATATTTTATTCTGTGTTTTACTAGTGCTTTTTAATACGGTTCCTTTTATGAGTTTTAACATATTTGTTTAATAAATGTTAATAATGGAATAATATTATTTGGCTTTTACCTTTGTTCAGTTTAAATAAAGGAGGCTGCACTGGATCCTTCAACAAAATGCAACAAACAAACAAACAAATAATGTTTCTTGAATTGACCCCAAACTATTAAAATCATTTAGTGGTAAGTTCTGAAGGGTAGGGTCTTATTATAATAGAATTTGAAGTTAATTTTCGCCTCCAGCTCCCAGAACCTCAGTAGCTAGTAGCTAGCATAGCCGCTAGCCCTCTGTATCAACAATAACCCAAGAGAATCTGCCATGACAGTAGCTGGACTCAACGATTCATAATAAGGTCCCTTTCAGCTCTGCACTTCTAAGGTTATACCTCACCCCTAGGAGAGAGATAGGGACTGCATTTCTAATATTTATGATGTATTAGTAGTATTTTATACTGGTTTCTGTATAAGGAGAAAGCAATAAGCAGGAGAAAACCCCCATCTTAAAACAGAGATGTCCAAAATAAACAAAAAGCTAATCAAATGCCAAAAGTTACAAACTTCTGTGTAGTTATCGGGTGCTAATTTCTATGTATTTACCTCTGGCTCCAATGTAATCTTAGGTTTTACTGAGCAATGCAAACAGTCTTGCATAGAAGTGTTACTATTTAACTGCTAGGTAAAGAAGCTTTGCCAAGAAAAGGGGAGAAAAGGATGTACCTCACCTTGATTATTTCCCTCGTTAAGGCACTAATCTGTTACAAGCAATCAGAAAACGTGAAAGTCTTATCACAAAAGCCTCTCACAGAAGCAAGGAGTAGCTGTCCATGCTCCAAAGAAAAAAAGAGAAAGAAAGAAAGAAAGAAAGAAAGAAAGAGAAAAGAAAAGAAAAGAAAAGAAAAGAAAAGAAAAGAAAAGAAAAGAAAAGAAAAG
>JAHTLZ010000129.1:69678995-69694064 GCA_023846285.1 Phrynocephalus versicolor
TGACTAAGGGCTCAGGGCACCTACCAGAGGGGTGGTTTCTGGAGGGGGGGTCCCGGCTTCCCCCCCTCTCCTGTCCTGCGCAGCCGGACTCGAGTCGCCATGCCATGCGGTGCGGGTGGGGGATCCAAAATGGGGCGGCGACCGCAATATTTTTTTTTGAAATCGTGGTCCAAAAACACACCAGCACCACAGAAACATGCGAAAATTGCTATAAACTGCCAGATTTTTTACAGTAGCAGTGGGTTTTTTCTTGCAACAAAATGTCTCTCCTCTCCTCCTCTGTCCTCCATTGATTTTATTTTATTTTATTTTATTTTATTTACACCTGCGCAATGATGGGCTGGCCGAGTGGCCATGTGGGAGTGGACCATGCAAATTTTTGAAGCCATCCCACCCATCGCATGGCCACTTGGCCACTGAGACTTCTGGGATGTGCCAAAAAGCCCACTAAACCCTGCCCTAGCCCCCTAACCCTAACCCTAACCCTTGACTCCTTACCCATATGTCACAGTACACTGTCTTCTTAGTGGGTCAGAGAGGCACCCAGAGGTGCAACCCACTAGCCCACCCTAACCTTACCTGTCACTAGCCTAACCCTAGCCCTTGCACTAACCCATCTTAACCCTAAGCCAGATCTACTTGCATTGCACTATGCAAGTACGATTCCCTTCTTTGTGGGACACGGCGGCTACAAGAGCCTTAGGCATCACCCTATGGCTCAGGGTTCTGCCTGTCCACACTGGTCTCATAGTCTGCAACTGGTATGCATATCCATATGGCTATGCATGCCCTTTTGCAGCAGCAGGTGAGGAGAGGAGACCCCCATGTTGAGGGGTCTCTAGGAGCCTGCTTTCCCTTCCTAGTGGGTGAGGATAGGAGGCACCCACGGGTGCCTCCAGGAGCCCGCTTTCCCTTCCTAGCGGGCCAGAGGAGGCACCCACCCCACAGAGGTGCCTCCAGGAGCCTGCAACCCCCCCAAAACCAGTACTAACGAAAACAAAAAAACGAAAAAACGAACCGACTAATTTTTGCGATTTTTCGCGAAAAATGGAAATGAGCCGAAACGGAACCGGCCCGACTAACGACAACTCGGAAAAAAAATTCAAGTCGTGCCCATCTCTAGTGGCCAGAAGACTGGAAAAGATCGGTCTACATCCCAATCCCAAAGAAAGGAAACGCCAAAGAATGCTCCAACTATCTATCACACAATTGCACTCATTTCACACGCTAGCAAGGTTATGCTCAAAATTCTACAAGGCAGGCTTCAGCAGTATGTGGAAAGAGAACTTCCAGAAGTGCAAGTGGGATTTCAAAGGGGCAGAGGAACTAGAGATCAAATTGCCAACATGTGCTGGATTATGGAGAAAGCCAGAGAGTTCCAAAAAAACATCTACTTCGCTTCATTGACTATGCCAAAGCCTTTGACTGTGTGGACTACAACAAACTATGGCAAGTTCTTAAAGGAATAGGAGTGCCTGGCCACCTTATCTGTCTCCTAAGAAATCTATATGTGGGACAAGCAGCAACTGTCAGAACTGAATATGGAATAACTGACTGATTTAAAATTGGGAAAGGAGTACAACAAGGCTGTATACTGTCACCTTGCCTATTTAACTTATATGCAGAGTGCATCTTGCGAAAGGCAGGTCTGGATAAATCACAAGCCAGAATTAAGATTGCCGGAAGAAATATCAACAACCTCAGATACGCAGATGATACTACTCTGATAGCAGAAAGTGAGGAGGAATTAAAGAACCTCTTAATGAGGGTGAAAGAGGAGAGTAAAAAAATGGGCTGAAGCTCAACATCCAAAAAACTAAGATCATGGCCACTGGTCCCATCACCTCCTGGCAAATAGAAGGGGAAGAAATGGAGACAATGACAGAGTTTATTTTCTTGGGCTCCTTGATCACTGCAGATGGCGACTACAGCAACAAAATTAAAAGACGCCTGCTTCTTGGGAGGAAAGCAATGGCAAACCTAGATAGCATCCTAAAGAGCAGAGACATCACTTTGCCAACTAAGGTCAGGATAGTCAAAGCTATGTTTTTTCCAGTAGTGATGTATGGAAGTGAAAGCTGGACTATAAAGAAGGCTGCTCATTGCAGAATTGATGCTTTTGAGCTGTGGTGCTGGAGGAGAGTCTTGAGAGTCCCCTGGACTGCAAGGAGATCAAACCTATCCATCCTGAAAGAAATCAACCCCAAATGTTCACTGGAAGGACAGATTTTGAAGCTGAGGCTCAAGTACTTTGGCCACCTCATGAGAAGAGATGACTCCTTGGAAAAGTCCCTGATGTTGGGAAAGATTGAAGGCAAGAGGAAAAGACGGCAGAGAATGAGATGGTTAGACGGTGTCATCGATGCAACCAATATGGATTTGACCAAACTCTGGGAGGCAGTGGAAGATAGGAAGGCCTGGTGAGCTCTGGTCCATAGGGTCACGAAGAGTCGGACACGACTGAACGACTGAACAATTTTATTTATTTATTGGACGTATATACTGCACCATCTAGCAGCAGTGTATTGTGGTGTAAAATATATTGCTTGGTTTGGTAAGTATAGTATAGGATGGGAGGGGTGAGTGAGGAGCATAGAATGTGTTGGAGTTTATACAATTTTGCACACTGCCTTTCGCAAGTTAGGCTGGGAGAAACCTTTTCATGCTGGGGTAACTTGTCCTATCTGGCAATCATTCCTTTTCTGTCTCTGAATTCAAAGACAACCCCGGCTCTCCTCTCTGTGTGCCTGTCCCTCTTAATATGTTGAGGTCTTTTATTGAAGGCAGCCATGCTTTTCAGTTTGCTGTCTGAAGTACTCACAACTATAACTAAAGAAAATATTTTTTTTCTACTGCTAGTATGTCAGAATGAGGTTTTGAGACTGTGTCACTTAAAAAGAAAAGGGGTGGGCTACTTTGGGTAATTTGAAGCTACAGTATTTTGTTCTTGCTGGGCAGCTAGAAGGCAACTATAGTTTTTCAAATCGAAAATGCAAAACTCTGCAACAGAACTTTGGGAACAATGATTTTGAATGACTGGGAGTAATGTGTATGTGAGAGGAGTCTGATGTAGATGGATTGAGAAAGGGTGGTTTGAGGAATTTGAGAAACATTTTCAGGAGATGAAAGCTACAATGAAGAGCTGTGCTTAATCAACTTAAAAGCTTAGGAATAAACAATGTTCTTCAAAAAGCATTCTATCAATGAAACCCAGTTTGTTATATTTGAACTGAATGATGCTAAATTCAACACCTGAGGGTTGGCTTTGTGGAGAGTGGTATAAGGACATCAGTAAAATGGCACATATCAGAGCAGCAAAAGGAGAAAAGAGGAAATAAGTAAAGATTTTGAGAAAAAATGTTTACTTCTGTAATGATTTAAAGAAACTGTCACAAGGCAAAGGGAGGTCTGACATTAATATCAAAGAGAAGGTAAATGACATCTTCACTACGTTTGGCGTGCAAGACTTCTAAGCATTTGTGCCTTATTTTTCCATTGCTGTAAAATTATTGAATTTACTGTGCACTTATGGGACATAGTTGTGATGTATAAAAAAATTAAGCTTGTAGAATCAAGGCAAGCCGATGTTGCCTGGAATTGATGCAACAATGAAAAGTCATGTTTTGATACCAAGATGAATTTTGATATGAATGGAACTTATTGCCTGATCTCATCCTGAAATTAACATTTAACTGGAACAAGTGCCAGCTGTGATGATTGGAGGCTTCATTTTTTTAATTTTTTCCCCTGCAGCTCTATAAAATTCTGTGAGATTCCTAGGGAGAGAATTCAGGTATCAGACTAACACTATCTGACAGTACTCTTCACAGCCTTTTAAGTGTCATGTTTCTTTAGCCCTTTGGGTGAAAAAACGCAGTGTTGCTTCAGTATATCACTGACTCACAAACATGTTCTCTGCTTGCCTCAGCAGGTACACAAACGGGACAGTTATGGAGCTGGCTTCTATTATATTCCATCACCACTGGCCTTCTATTTGGTCAATTCAGTGATTTATTAGCTCTAGGAAGTGTGGAAAGCTCATATCATGAATATAAACACACACTGAGATTTTAGAAGTTTTGGAGAGGGTAGTGGTGTTGTCTTTTCAAGAATTCCAGGCAGAATCAAAGAAAAACAAAAGACACAAAACATGTGGCACCTGCTATGTGTCTGAAGAAGTGGATGTGTAATCCACAAAATGTTACATTAAAATATGATAGTCTTTAAGGTGCCACGTTTTGTGTCTTTTGTTTTGTATTGTTTTTCTTTGATTTTGCCTGGAATTCTGAGATTTTATTACAGGTTTGAGATTATTCCATTAAGTAGCATAAGGCTTTATGCTGACCTGTAGCTCTGCCTCATTTCCACAAATAATTTTGCCACTCTCCATTTTCACTTTAATCAATTAATGGAATCCCCGTCCCATCTCTTTGTCACAATGGTCCACTGCTGAAGAAGGCAGTGAAGGCCAGGCTAAGTTCCTAGAAGAAGGACCCTGACAGTGTGTGACTCAGTGAGTGGGCCAGCTAGCTGGAGGGAGGGGGGTGCTTTGCAGCCCCTGGGATACCACACAGCATGATCTGTATCAAGTGTAATGAATCAATGTGTGTCTGTCCCTCGTTTGTAGTGTGGTGTGGTGGACAGAGTGATAGTCTAGGCTAGAACTTTGGAGAACAGGGTTCAAATCCCCACTCAGTCGTGGAAACTGGCTGAGAGTGTTGAACTGATAAAACCACTCCTTAAATATTTCACTTACCTTAAAAACCGTTAGGGTTGCTATTAAGTTGGTTCCAACTTGACAGTACAGTACATAACAACAACAGTCAATGTAAACAAGAGTTTTTATTTGGTGAGTAAACTTTAAAGAAAGGGGAAGTATGTTAAAATTACTGTTTGTTGTTCCATATTTATTTAAAATATTTTTACTCCACCTTTTCCCTTAAAATAGACCAAAGGTGGGTTACATTAATAAAAGGGTAATGCAGTAATACAGAAGCTAAAAACAGTAAGTATACATTTAAAAAAACATTAAAATGGTAAATAAAATCAATACTAAAATACATTTTAAACAACATAGCACAACAATCCATTTAAAAACACCCTCTCAGACCACCAGTCATTAAGGGTAACACTGCCTGAAGGGTGTTTGCCTGCTGGTGGACCGACAACAAAGATACTAGTGGATAATTATTCAGTATTGTGTAATTCAAGGAACACTTTTGAATGATGACCTTATTATTGTCTCCTTTAAGCTTGCTAGGATCCAACCCTTTAGTAAGGAGGCATGCACCACTCCTCCTATCCACTTTACCAGTCCCTTTTTGTTGCTACTGTTGTTATATGCCAGTGGTGACAAACCTTCAGCACCCTAGATATTTTGGACCACAACTCTCAGAATTCCAAGCCTGTACTGCCAATGACAAAGGACTGTGGGAGTTGTGGTCCAAAACATCTGGAGTGCTGAGGGTTCGCCACCACTATTATATGCCACCAAGCCACACTCAGTTTATGCAATTCCATGAATGAGCTAGCTCCAAAATGTCTTGATATCAGCCTTATTCAGCTCTAGTAAACTTCTGGCTTCTTTTAGGGAGATAATCCATCTTGTGTTTCTTTTCCTCTTTTCCTGCTGCCCTCAGCCTTTGCTAGAATAATATTTTCCAGATAATCTTGGCTTCTTGTGATATGCCCAAAGTGAACAGCCTCTGCTTCAACACTTTTTGCCTCCAGAGACACCTCAGGCTTGATTTGGTCTAGGATTCACGTCTTTCTCTTTCTGGCAAGAGCTCTCTTCCAGCACATTTCAAACAAATCATTCCTGACCCCACCCCCACCCGGCCCACAGTCAACTTTCTTAAATGTCCAGGTTTCACACCTTTCCAAGGTGATTAGGAACTATAAGAATGTGGATGATGATCTTAAGACTGTCCTACTGCTTCCAACATTGCAAACTAGTTATGGCTAATTAAGGAGGGAAGGACTAGGCACCCATACAGAAGACTCCTGGGCATCTTAGCAACTAGTTGTACTAGCAAGTTCCTGAAGGTACCTTGGACAACTGGAGTCACTAACGTGGCCATATTACAGCACATAAATAAAAAGCCAGAAATTCTCAATAGTATGAAGAGAAGAAAACTGCAATGTTTTGGTGACATAATTTATTCATTTTTATTTATTAATACAATTTATATGGCGCCCACTACCCAATAGAAGTGAACAATTAAAACAAAGCATTAACATGTCAATTAAAATAATAAGAACATTTAAATACAAAACACTAAAATTGCCATCAGGACAATAACAAATACGCAATAACAAATGCGCAATATCAAATACCATCTGCTGCAGGTTATCCTTCAAGAAAAATAGACGGGAAGTGTAGCCCGGGAGTAACATTTAAGGCAATGGTTCGCAGTTAGCATAGCTTCTGAATAGCTTTAGATTAAAAAAAAAAAGATTATGCTACTGATCGCCAACGTTCTAGATAGAACATGGCACTTAAATAAGTAGTTCCTTACACAAACCTTATACAGTAGCAACACAAAAAGAATGCTGGCATTCTAACATCACTCAAATGAACCTGTATAGGACTGTTGGGAAGGCATATTTTAAAGTTCATTTCACTCCCTAGATTTTGCACCGGAAGAAAAATTCCTTTCCCCCCCAGCACTCATAGACCTGAGAGAAGAGGGGAGAACAGGCCCCTCCCCCTTTAATCCCCTGTCGTCGCTTTTCTTCCGAAGGGCAGCAAGGCTATTCGGACACACAAGCGTGCAAGTCCCGACTCCCGACCTTCCCGTCTCTTGTCCGCGGCCACCAAAGGCGATGACGTCACAGCCTCCCCGGTCCTGCTCACTTACCATCCCACCACTAGCCCCGCCCCTCCGGGTCGCCGACGTTAAAAACCCCACCTCCTGGCGGCCGGACCGCCCGCCGTGTTGCGTCGCGTTGCGTCCGCTCAGCGCGCGTGCGCATCACCCGCCCGGGGGAGGGGGCGGCGCCTGCTCTGGCCTTCTCCTGGCTCCTCCCCCTCCGGGCCCAGGCAGGCGAAGGAATGGGGGCGGGGAGCCGCGGAGGAAGCCGAGGTCGGAGCCGCGCGGCCTGAGTGGGCCTTGGGCGGCGGCGGCGGCGGCGGCGGCGGGAGCGGGAGCGGGAGCGCGGGGCAGGCAAGGAGGATGCGACGGCGCTCGGTGCTGGGCCGGGGCTCGCCAATCCCGCTCCTCTGCCGCCTCCCCCTTCTCGTCCTCCTCCTGCTGCTGCTGCTGCAGGGGGCGGCCGGGGAGCCCTGCGTGGCCGACGTGCCTTGTTCCTGCCGGCGAGGGGTCCTCGATTGCAGCCGCCTCCGGCCGGGCGGCAGCCGCTTGGAACCGGGGCTGCTCTCTCCTTTGCCCCCCAGCATCACGGCGCTGTAAGTATCTCCCCCGCCCCCCCAGCTTCTTACCTGGGGGAAAAGGAGATGGGGTGGGGGCGGAGGGGCAGGCGGGCGGATCTCCGCTCCGCCGGCCCAGCAGGTGCTTCAGCTTCTCCGAAGGGAAGAGAGACCGTCACGACCGGATCAGAGGTAGAATGGGCCCCGTGTGGCTTTATCATTCTTAGACATGGTGTGTCTTCTCTCGGCCTTTTTCCTGCCGGTGTCCGGCCTTTTAAGTGTCTCCAAACACCCAAGCGTTGCTGACGTTCTTACAGATACGTGTTAGTTTTTTTGTCTTGACCCACTAATTGGAGGAGGTCGGTGCCGCTCAACTGGTGGGAAAGGAAAGTGCTGGGTCGTCTTTGGGTGGGCTGGAAGAAAATAGTTGGCCTGCCAAACGGTGCGCTCTCCTTTGTGGCTGTTTGGAGCCTGTCAGAGAACTGAGTTCCAGGTGATCCAGTAGGATAGTGGTTCTCAACCTGTGGGTCCCCAGATAATCCTGGACTGCAACTCCCAGAAATCCCTTCTAGCACAGCGAGTGGTGGAGACTTCTGGGAGTTGCAGTCCAGGAACATCTGGGGAACCACGGGTTGAGAACCACTGCAGTAGGAGGTCACAGAGGAGATGGATTGTCTGGACTTGGCCTTGGAGGAAACTCCAAGATCATGATTTAAGAGGACAATTGAAAGTTATGAAATTCTGCATCCGCACTTGCAGGTGTCTCTCTGTTCGCTGCAGTATATACTGTGTGTGTTGAGAGCTACTAGATAGGTAGGACGCCTTGATCCTGCCTCCTCTCATGTTTACTTGATCAGTGGCTGGTCAAAGACTGGCTGTTAAACTGGTAGTCTTAATGTGGTTTGCCTTTGAATAGTGTTTGGAAGATGCACCTGGTGGAAATGATGGTGGAGAAATGTTTGTGGAGCATGCACTTTAGAGGCCATACTTGGCCAGTCTTGCATGAACTTTTGGCATCCAGATTGCTTCCAAATTCAATTCAGAGTCTGTCACTGTGTAAGTGGCTACCTGGCATTTGAGAAATTCAACACTGTTATAATTTACCTGCTATTTTGAAAAGCTAGGCTGGTACATACTTGACACAGAGGTTTCCTTGTAGTTTCTCAGTTGTGGAAGTACTTCCCGAAGGAGAGCCAGCTGGCTCCAAAATTTCAAGCAAGTTTTAAAAAGCAAAGGCACCTTTAGGGAAAACTATATTTTCCCAAAACGTTTCTTTGCTTTTTAAAATTTGCTTGAAATTTTGATTTTGGAGACTGTTATTAAATCTGCTTCTAAGCAGACCCTGTCACCAAGTTTGTCAGACAAGAAGTATTAAATCTGCTGCTAATGAATGCTTCACACTTGCTTTTGAAATACATAGCTAGAGTTACAAAATGAGAGAAAAAGGCTTCCGAGACTGTGCTGATGGAACCTTCACCCCAGCCAGAAAGTATAAATATATCAAAATAGTTCAGAAGAAGATGTGAATTAAGAAAGTGTGTAAAATAATGCATTGTGTGGTTAAAGTAGATGCTACCATCTTTTACTTTCTGGAACATAAGAATGTTCGTACTTACTAGCTTTCCTGGCTAGATCTTATTGCAAGGATCAAAGGCACTGTGCCACTGAATACCAGTTACAGTGGTGAAGAAGGCTCTTACTGTTATTTCCCACTTAATGAGCATCCTATAAGCAGACAGTTGGCTGCTGAGAGAACAAAATACAAGACTATTCTTAGGCAAGCCAAAAGCATCGGATGGTTGTTGGGATATTTTCTGCTACTGTATAGCCATTGACCTTTTTTGCTCTTGTCTTGTCAGTAATCTCACTAAACGTGAGATATCAGTTAATTGTGCATTAGATGCAAAATATCTCAAAGCAAGATATAAATCTATATTATTATTCCTTTTATTCCTTTACAATGTTTAACAGAGTGCCCTCAGCAGTAGCAATATATTATTATTTATTGTGTCTTTCTGTTTCTGTGGATCTCTCTTCAGTGCTTTGAATAGCACCGTCTTTTTAACCTCTAGATCAGAAAAACAAATCTTGAAATAGCTCTGTGTAGAAATGTTGCTTCTATTTCATTTCAGTGTGTGCGCTGTGTTACAAATGTCTGCAGTTGGGCTTTTATATCAGTCTGGCTGTCATGTCATCCTCCATTGAATCCTGGAAGTTGTAATTTGATGTTGATGTTGCAAATTCCCTGTAAAAATATCCCTTGCACCCTACGTTTCCAGAGTTCCTGCTCAGGGGAACAGAAACTAAACGAGTTTGAAACTTTAGTACTATATTAGTATGTCTGATCTTGTACTACATAGGATGGATTCTAGGATTTGCCTTTAAGTTATACAGTGAGATGCTGAGACATGGAAGCTTCATTGATAGCTGAAGGAATTCCATGCTAAGTATTATTAAATACAAGAAAATATAGTGTCGCTAAATGGTTGATTGATCTGATCTGATCTGATCTGATCTGATCTGATCTGATCTGATCTGATCTGATCTGATTTGATTTATATACCTCATGAACCACCTAGCCCAAAGGCCACTCTGGGCAGTATACAAACATAATGAAATACAAAATAGGGCAAAAAAGAAAGATAAATAAGTATCAAAAATCAAAATAACATTGACATAGAAATTAACAGTACAAGTAAAATATTATAACCAGGAACAACAATAGCTAAATAATATCACATATCCTGGTCTCAAAACATGCAGAACATATAAAAACAAGTGCAGCAGAGAAGGTTGGTGCATATGTACACACATGTATTTTATTATTATTAACATGTGGTATCACTTCCCATTACTGGAGTTCTTTTCTGCAGGCTGGCAGTTGTTGAGTCAGAATTTGATAGTGTTTTCTAGTTGTTTCTCATGATCCCAGGGCTACATCTGTCCTTTCATTTTTAACTTTAACCCCATATGCTTCTGTTATGAAGCCACTTATTCTGCTTCCTTCCTAATAGTGTTACTTCTACTGGGCTGGCATTTTTTAAAAACTTGCTTGTTAAATGACTTTCAGTAGCCTATGGCAGCAGTGGCAAACCTTCGGCACTCCAGATGTTTTGGACCACAACTCCCACAGTCCTTTGTCATTGGCAATACAGGCTGGGGATTCTGGGGGTTGTGCAAAACATCTGGAGTGCCAAAGGTTCGCCACCACTGGCCTAGAGATATTCTTCAAGCCCCAGCTGCCTGGATAGCTCAGTGAGTTAGATATCTGGCTATGGAGCCAGAAGTTGGGAATTCAGTTCCTCACTGTGGATCTGAAAGCCTTCGGCAAGTTGGACAATCCTAGAAAGTCCCCAGAAGAAAGGACTGATCAACCATTTCTGATACTATCTACCCAGAAAACCCTGAAAAAGATCTCTGTAAGTCAGAATTGAATGCAATTATTATTACTCAAGTCAGGGAAGCATACTCAAGTAAGCAGCAAATGGACTAAAGTAACCTGATGTTTTAGGGAAAGTATTGTGACTGTTTAACACGTTTATTCTGGCATAAGCATGTTTGCTTTGTCACAGTGCCTGACTATGTTATCCTCAGTTGGCAGGTGCTGTATGCACACAGAAGTACAAAGAAAGAAAGCTGTAAATATTTACATTCTTGTGGGCTTAAATTTCCCTCATGTAGTCAAGATATTGGATGCCTGGTATGTGGAGACCCAGATGGATGAGATGTTGCTGATGCCAGTGAGATGAGCCCCCTAGAAGAGAAAGGAGAGAGTTTGAGGGCAGAATATATAAAAATGTCCTGTAGGAGAATGAGGAGGTCAGAAGACCAGAGGGAGGGAGGACCCTGGACAAAGCCCCAGAGGATACGAGCAAAGTCTATAATGCTAAGGAAGAGGAGGAAGACCCCAAACCTAAGAACGAGTGGGGCTATATTTAAAAAAGATTCCTTGAATAGGGGAAATGGTTCAGTTGAGGGTACCCAAAGGAGAGGGCAAAACACCAGAACCCATGACCCTACTTTAGTCCTATTACTGGGATGTACAATGTGAGATATTAGAATAGAGCCCCCCCCCACAGTGATAAGTCTGGGGGGCTTTGTTACTGCTGGTGATATGCCATGTGCCTTGCCTTCTCTTGGGGTGTACTGGCTCTCACTTCTGCCTTTGGGGTCACAGTGCAGCTCTCCCTAAAGCAAGCGGTAAGCAACCCCATCCGATTGCTGTCAACTAGGGGTGTGAGGAAGGACTGTTTGTGTGTGTGTGTGTGTGTGTGTGTGTGTGGTGCATCGTTACAATCATGACCAACTTTTTGTGACCCCATGCCCATGGAGTTTTCTTGGCAGGAATACTGGAGTGGTTTGCCAGTCAGAGTATTTATTACTACTTCTGCTTGCATTATCTTAATTTGTACTTAGGTATATGTGACATCAAGTCTTGGTTATGTGAGTTGCAGTTGCTCTCATGTAAGATTATAATCCAAATTCAAATATAACTCCCGCTGTAATAGGTTTGGAATGGGCACAATATTCTTATGTTGACAAAGCCCTTCTTGTGTCGACTGAGTTCAGATCTGCCTGCACAGCTGGATCTCCTGGCTCACCTGAGATCAGTTGGCAGAAGATCTAAAAAGCAGATTCACCAAAGTGTTAGCTGCCCTAGTGTCAGCAAGCCCTCAGCCAATGAGCCCTAAGTGTGTGTGTAATTTCTGTCAGGAGTGCACAGTATGAAAGAGATTTTCTGCTATTTTCATGATTGGCTAAATCTGTTTAACAGCTGCTTGCTGCTCTTTAAGTTTAATTGGAGGAAATGAATTTTGCTTTTTAGAACTTTGAGGAAGTGTCATAATCTCTTGTGGTTGTCACTCTCAGGAAACACTGTGCTGTAGTGGGCTTTACTTAGTCATGATAAGGGAGTCATGTCATGTGGGATTTAACTTTCTAAATTGTGAAATAAACTTGTGACTTTGGTCTCTTGTGTAAGACTGTATACCAAACAATCTGTGAGAGACAATGAATGATTTGAGGCTTCTGCATGTAGAAAAGAAACAATAAAACATGTTTTTGATACGTTCCAAAGGCATCTTCGGAAGTTGAGCAATTTGTAAGTCGAACAGCGGTTTCCCACAATAATACATTGAAAACCAATTAATCCGTTCCAGATGAGTTTTCAATGCATTCCTATGGGAAAGCTGTCACAACCCCCCTGAATCAAAGGCAGTGGAAGGCTGCTTTCTGCTTTCCCGCCAGACAGCTGACTTTGACCGGTCTGACCTTCAGCTGCCCTTGATCGAGGGAAGAACCCGGGCAGTTTGTAAGGGAAGCACTTACCTCTGAGTATGTGCTTACTCAGAGGTAAGCATTTGCCTTGCAAGGCTCTAGGGCAGATTTCAGCTGCTTTCTGGTTTCCTGCCACACACATGAGTTTGACAGGTCTGACCTGTCAAAGTCATATGTGTGGTGGGAAAGCGGAAAGCAGCCAAAGGCTGCCCTGTCCTTGCAAGGCAAGTGCTTACCTCTGGGTATGCACTTACTCAGAGGTAAGTGCTTCTCTTCTAAACCACCCGGGCTGCCCAAAGTTGCACCGTTCCCTGGGAATGATGTAACATAGGGCAACCTGGGAGGTTTGGAAGGGAGGCATGATGGCTACCTCCTCCTCCTTCTTGGTTGCTTCAATTTCTTTTGCAGAGATGGAAGCAATGAAGAAGAAGGAGGAGGTGGTGGTGATGGGCAGCGAATGCTGCTCTCCACTCCACTGAACAGGTGACTTTGACAGGTTGGACCTGTCAAAGTCAGCTGTCATGCGGAGCACAGAGCAGCGTTCGTAAGTCGAATTATTAGGTTGTCGGAGCAACCGTAAGTCGAGGTACCACTGTAGTCTGATACTTAAGAAACACGAGGTGATCTTACTGGACTAGTCAGACACTTGCCATTTAAATTGACATTCTACATTTGACACTGAGATTCACAAGCTGTGCATATTTAGAGGTAAGCCTCATTGAGCAAAGTAATATTTCTAAATAAAGCATGGAAAGATTAGGCTACATGAAAGGACAGTACTTCTATTAGATGGTGGCTTTATCGAACAGTAAGCAGACATATTTCTGAAACTTGAGATATTTCATTTTTTTGAATCAGAGTGGATAAAAATCAATGTCTTTTTTAAAAAAATGATAAATTTTAGTACACAATAGAGAAATATACTGGAAAATGGTAATATTCATTAATTTACTTATTGAAGCTACATCTTTGCCTTTCTTTTGCTGCAGTGTGTTCTAAAAAACAACAAAAATATAATAGAGATTTAAAAATAGCAGTAAAACAGGTTTACAGCAGTTAAAACTGATATAATAAAAGACACCAAAGCAGTTACAGTGACAGCCTGAAACTAGCAGGTTAGATATTTGCTAGAATGAATAAGTTTGTCTTGGTCTCATTGGACCACAGGATATGGTTCCAGAAATTCATGTCCTTAATCTGCTTGTCTACAGCAAACTGTCTGTGAGCTTTCTTGTGCATGATCTTTAGAAGAGGCTTCCTTCTGGGACAACCAGTTTGTTGCAGTGTGCAGCATATGGTCTGAGCACTGACATGCTGACCCTTCTCCCACACCCCTTCAACTTCTGCAGCAATGCTGACAGCATTCATATGTCTATTTCCCAAAGCCAACCTCTGGATATGACGCTGAACATGGGCACTCAACTTCTTTGCTTGACCATAGTGAGGGCTGTTCTGAGTGGAAGGTATTAAGCCACTGTATGCTTTTGGCCACTGTTTTGCAGCTCAGTTTCAGGGTCTTGGCCAGGTATGTCCAAACTTTAGCCTTTCTGATGTTTTGGACCACAACTCCCAGAATCCCAAGCTTGTCTTGCCAATGACAAAGGACTTTGGGAGTTGTGGTCCAAAACATCTGGAGGGCTGAAGTTTGGACATGCATGGTCTTGGCAATCTGCTTATAGCCTATGGCTAGGCCATCTTTATGTAGAACAACAATTCCTTTTTTCCCCCAGATCCTCAGATAGTTCGTTACCATGAGATGCCATGTGGAACTTCCAGTGGCCAGTATGAGAGAGTGAGAGTGATAACACCTGCTCCTCCTTTACACCTGAAACCTTGTGACACTAATGGGTCTTATGACACCACAGAGTGAAAACGGCTACTTGGGCTCAATATGGACATTGTCACTTAGGGGTATACTCACATTTTTGGTCAGCAGTTTAGACATTAATGGCTGTGTGTTGCGTTATTTTGAGGGGACAGCACATTTACACTGTTATACAAGCTGTATACTCACAGCTTTACACTATAGCTTTACATTATAGCCAAGTGTCATTTCTTCAGGCTTGTCACATGAAAAGATACACTAAACTTTTTACGAAATGTGAGGGGGTGTACTGACTATGTTTTATGTTGTGTTTCATGAAACTGAGTTGTATTATATTATATGCCAGGGATCCCCAAACTACAGTCTATGGACCAGTACCAGTCCATGGCCTGTTAGGAGCAGGTTGCACAGCACCATGTTAAAACAAGGAGTGAAAACAAGATTTGCCCCATTATGAGCATTTTTGTTTTGGTCATGACAGAACCAGTGTAGGGGGGAGGAGTTGCAACTGCATTCTCTCTCTCTCTCTCTCTCTCTCTCTCTCTCTCTCTCACACACACACACACACACACACACACACACACACACACACACACAC
>JAHTLZ010000129.1:69700569-69717623 GCA_023846285.1 Phrynocephalus versicolor
ATTTCTGAGAGTTGCAGTCCAGGAACATCTGGGGACCCACAGGTTGAGAACTACTGCTATATACAGTGGCCTGTTTCTCTGAGGGAAGCAGCTTCCAGAAAAATGGAAAAGCTATTTGGGGCGGGGGGGGGGGGGCAGGAAAATTGTCCAGTTTGAATGGGCCAGGGTTTTCCCTCTGCAGACACTGGAGAAACAGCAAGTAAATACTGCAAGGTGTTGTTTTTTGTGGAAAGGGGGAGAAAGAAGGGAGGACGAAGGACTAGAAGATTCCATGGTACCCCCTAGACTGGTTCTCCCCACATCACTGTTGTGCTCAGTTTGGGAACCATTGACATAAAGGCTCATTCTCTGAGAACATGTAGTTAATGGAAAAGTTAAAAATTGCATTTTTTTTAGAATTTCAGACACACAGAGAAAGCTCTCAGGTCATGGAGTTTGAAGCCTGCCTATCCTTCTGTCGAATTTTATAGTCTTCTTTGGGTGGGTGGGTGGGGGCGGTCAGAAGCCTGTGTTCATCAAATTGAATATTTGTTGCAAACATTCCAAACATCAGCTTGTCTGATTCTACATGCTTTATTTATCCACATTGCTTTTATGTTGCATATGTATAAAATACTTCACAGTTGTTGAAGATATCCAAATTCCTATAGTTCTGGGGAAAGTGTAATTGTAATTGGATTTCAATTACAAATACTAGAAATGTTAAATAGGTACGTATATTAATTAATTTTTAAAATGCTGGTACTTGCAGCCTTAAAATATACAGTAGATAACAATACAGCTCTAAAATATATTGTTATAAAGTAAAAGGCATTATAATCTGTAGCCTTTAAGTTTAATATAATACCATATAATGATAAACAGAAAAGTATTCTAAATGTTCATCCATCTGAGTTAGTTGAAATCTATGATGAAAAATCCATCTTGTTCTCATATGCTACCATTGTTGCCACTGATGTTTATTAATATCTGATGCTTTCTGGCACTAGTGTTATTGGTATTTACTTTAGTATGTGTGGCACAGCAATGTGTGGAATAGCTTATATATGATGCTTGTCTCCCTATATTTATATTTTTATTAGATACACACATTTTCCTTCGATTGTAAACATTTGGCGTCACCACCAAAATTTACACCCGGTGTGTTATGACAGCATAATAACAAAATAAAGATAAAGGCAAAAGTCGCCCCCCCCCCCCCCCGCACACATGCGTGCTAGTCATCTCCGACTTTAAGGGTACTCTCATCTCCGTATTCAAGCCAAGGAGCCAGTGTTGTGCAAGTCCATGGCTAGCATGGCTGCAAGAAAAAACTGTTTTACCTTCCCACTTTTTACGGCGGTACCTATTTATCTGCTTGCATTTACATGCTTTCAAACTTCTAGGTTGGCAGGAGCTAGGGTTATCAGCGGGAGCTTGCTCCGCTGCGTGGCACCCGATATTTGAACTGCTGAGCTTAAGACTTTGCAGTCAACAGTTTAGATTCCTGCTAATGTTTCAGTGACCTATATTGTAATGCTCTTGATCTAAAGCTTGACTTCCTTCTCATTTACAGTATGCTAGCCTGGTGCACTCATTCTTCTGTGGCAAACAACAGACAAGCAGTGAGAAAAATGCAGAAATGGGTGTAGCATTACTTTAGAACACAAATAATACCACACCATTTATTCTTTTATGACTCTGAGAAAACTTTTAAGATCTCCTTTGGTGCTTATATAAGTTTAAGTTTAGGAAAATTGTTTTCCCATAAGTGAGGTGATTGGCAGGAAAACAAAAGAGAGCGCTTTCATTGACATGAATAATGAGGGCATGTTTTTTGCTTCTCAAAACATTTCTGTCCAAGTAGATGAAGGGTTGTGTATATAGCTTGGCAGCAAGTTCTGTATGAAGCTTGGATTCTCATGCTCTGCAGAGTTACGCAATTTCATAAGTTCCGTAAACAATATTATAAATGTGTTCCTTGTGGTTGAGAATATTTCATGCAATCTGCATTAGGTGTGGGCAGCCTGCTAAACTAGCCCCACACCCTTGGACTGGTTCCTCACATATGGATGGTGGCCATCAGAAGAGGAGAGCTTTTTTTTTTTTTGGTCCAAGAATGGTCTCCATTCACAGATTTTCCAAGGTTCCAAGTTGTGTTCAGAGCCTCAATGGATATAGTAGGCTTTTTTTCTTCAGACTTTTGACAGAACTTGCAAAACTGGGAATGTGGTTAGTACCCATAGGACCTTCATAGGATTTTATCATTCAGTGTTGTTGTTTATGTGCTGACACATTGCCTCCTATGTATAGCAACCCTAGGAGTGAATGACTTCCAAGTCCTATTGCAAATAGCTCTGTTCAGCTCTTGCACACTCAAGGTCAATGCTTCTTTTATTAAGCCAGTCTATTTTACAGTTCAGTGGTAGGCATTGGGCTTTCAGAGGAATGAATGAATGAATGAATGAATGAATGAATGAATGAATGAATGAATGAATGAATGAATGAATAACTCATGCAACATTTCCTGTAATTTCTGCTAGCATTGTGTGGGACTTCCACTTGCAACTGGAAACAAATGGACAGCAACATCAGTGGGTTTGTGCAGGATTGATGCATGGCTACATGCACACATACAGTGCTTAAAGGGAACATTGTACATCAAATGTGCTCTCTTTGCCTTTGAGTTATCTCCTTGTTAGTTCTTAACACTGAAAAGGGAACCCAAGGGATTTCATTGGCAATTTCCTTTTACATAGACCAGAACCCTATTTGTATATTTTGCCTTGGCTAAATGAGGATATGTTAGGACATGCTGCTGTGAGTGTGGTGAAGATGTAGTCCTATTTAGTTAGTTGCAGTTACACATGGCAAGATATGCAGTTCTTAGTGGATACCAATATAATTTTGACCACAATGTTGTAGCATGCTACAAGCCGGTATTCTCTTCAGGGATGAAAATTTGTTCATGGCAGAATAACAAGTTAAATGCAGGGCTGGTGGTGTTGAACCTGCGGGGGGGGGGGGGCAGCTTTCTTGTAATGTGTGGAATAGGTTTGTCTTAAACACTTGCATAACCAAAACTTCAGTTCTGGTAGCAGGCTTCAAAGAAACTGAAACAAATTGTAACATCTGTTGCTTTCTCTTAAGGCACTCCTGTCAACAAATGCAAAGTGAAACCTCACAATATCAGAATAAAATGTGCCAAAGTAGAATTGTTTGTTTTCCAGTGTTTCATCTTTACACTTGAACATCTTTGCAACTTCCCCCCATAGCTTCCCACGGCTATAAGTTAAAATTCCCTTCTGCAACTCCTTAAGGATCACTTTACTTTATTGGGAAATTAGTCCAATGGTCCTATAGCGATTGCACTCCTTTCTTGGGTATTGGTATATATATTGAATCTATGCTTCCAGTCTATGGACAGTTGTTTTGTTTTCCATATTTATTGGTATAGTCTTGTTAGGATTTTGAAGAAAGTGTTCTACTTCTGCTTATATACCGCCCCATAGCACTTCAAGTACTCTCTGGCTGCTTTACATTTTATTTATGCATGCTAAACATAAATAAAGGCAGTCTCTTTTGATGAAATAGTTGTATTTGTATCTCATCTACTCCTGGCTATTTATTCCTCCCAACTAAGATATTCCAAAGCTGTTGCTTTATTAGGGTGATGGTAGCTTCAAATCCTTATGCATGTAGATAGGTAAGGTGCAATCTGTCTGATGGACAGTCATTTCTGTAACTGCCATCTGATAAATAGGATGGTTTGCTAGGGGCCAGCCTAGAAATATACATTCTCAGCTAGAACTTCAGTCTTAGTAGCCAGGCCTTGGCTACTAAAATATCATTTCCAGTTTGCAACAAGATAGCTGCTTTGGGAGTGCTTCTTGGGGAGAACAAGAGAGCACAAAGGAATCAAGCTTTAATGCTATTATTAATATTAAACTACATTCCTTCAGTCCAGCACATCCATAAGGGAAACAGGTGGTACTTTTACATTAAAATACCTTATTAGATGCCAAAATACAAATAAATGTATTAACTGGCTGACTGTTTCACTAAAACTTTCAGAATTGCTTGGCAACTGTGAGTAGACCATAAGATGAAATCATGCCTTTTTTTTTTTTTTGGCGTTTTCAATGTTTTCAAAACCTTGCTGTGATTCTTTATGATTTCCCTTAATTATTAATTAATACAAAATTTGTGGTACATTACTAAACAGTTACATCAACAGCGTTTCAGAATGCATGTAATGGTTTGTAATAATGCATTGTTTATTACGGTTGAGTCCCGGTACCAGAGCACACACATGCTCATTCTATAACAGCATATTCTTCCTTCTGTGATGCAGCTAGTGTTTATGTTTCCCATCAAGATTTTATTAGTGATGTTCATAAAATAAACGAGAATAGAACAGAAGTATTCACAGAATACCTTTTCTACAGATTCATGCCAGTACTCTAAAATGATGCTTAGTCGGAATATAAGTACAGTGGTACCTCATTTTAACTAGTAATTTGGTTTACGAGCATTTCGATCGAGCAAGAATTTCTAAAAATTTATGCCTTGATCAACGAGCGACCCCTCAATATACAAGCACCACAGGCCACGCGTCCATCACCACTGCTCACCCCCTTGCTGAATTGGGGCCCCTGCTCACCCCTCACTGAGTTGGGACCACCGTTCGCTCTGGAGGAGCTGGGTTTGGATGCCAAGAAGCTGAATGCCAAAGCAGGAAAAGCTTTCCCCACTTTGGCGTATTTGGCTTTTTGACGTCCAACTCCTTGTGTTGCCGCAGGCACCCTGCTGTCTTTGGGACGCCTGACACAGCAGAAGGAGGGGGATGTCAAAAAGTGGAACACACCAAAGTGAGGAAAGCTTTTCCTGCTTTAACATACGCCTCTCTAAAATCTCCCTCCTTGTGCTGCCACAACAGAAGGAGGGAGATTTCTAAAAGGCAAACACATCCAAAGTGGAAAAACACTTCCCCCATTTTGCCATGTTCACCTTTTTGATGCCCAGCTCCTTGTGTTGCGCACTGCGTAGCCAGAAATTGTTCCCTAGCTTTGTAGCTTACAAGGCGGCATCTCGCCATAGCCAGGTCGAGATGGAGCATCCCAAAGAGGTGGCCTGGCTATGGCGAGATGCTGCCTGATGTGCTAGGAAGCTGGGAAACAATTTCTGGCTACAAGACGAGTAGGGGGCTGCCTGGGAGGAGGGTGGCTCGGAGGCGACTGAGATTGAGCCCAAGTCTTCCTCCCTGGCACCTCTGGGCCTGCAACGAGGAAGGACTGCTCACACATTGGCGGGTGAAATGCCACTGAAGTGGTGGACAAAAAGCTGGCTGCAGCAGGGAAAAAGTGACTTTTCTCCTGCTGTGACAGTGCCGGCTTTTCGTCTGCTGAGCAGCCCTTCCTCATTGCAGGCCCAGAAGCATCTAGGAGGAGGGTTTGGGTGCCATGGTGGGTGCACAGGCTCCAGTGGCAGCTGCTCCTGGGATCGGTCTCTGGATGCAAGGCTCTGGGATAGTGGTGGTGATGGCTCCTCTGGCCCGATCGTGGCACACAGGGGACTAGATCCTGCCACCCAGAGACGAAGAGACCTTGGCACCCTTTGCCTGACCTCTTGCCACCTGCTCCACTTTTTTGAGGGCTCCACAACCACCATTGCTGTGTTCCCCATGGAAGAGGAGGAGGAAGAGGTGAGTTTGACGGTGTGGGATGGAGGAAGGAGAGGGCCCCTGGCACTCTGCCACTGCCACCACAACTCCCGAGGCCCTGGGAAGAAGCCCCTGGCCCGCAGGACAGGCAGCACCTCACCACCACAGCTGCCAGCTTCTGGGCAAAGCACCTTTCCCCATAGGAAATAATGGAAACTGGGAAACCAGAACGAATCATTTGACTTTCCATTGTTTTATATGGGGAAATTTGCTTTAATACACAAGTGCTTGGGTTTGCGAGCCTGCTTCCAGATCAGATTAAGTTCATTAACCAAGTTGCCACTGTATTTGTGGCACCTTTAAAGATAACTGCTTTATTTCAATATGAGCTTTTATGGACAAGTTCACTTTTTCAGATAGATTTTTTAGTAATTTTTTTGTTACAGTAAAATTTGCTAAGTGAGAAGAAGCATAACCTATAAGCATACACCTATTACCTAATTACTGTTTGCTTGTTTGATTATTTGTTTTGTTACTTCTTTCAAAATACCAGTAGTTGTCCTTTGATGAGATACCGCTGCCTTGCCTAATTCATTAATATTGTCTGCTAGATGTATGCCATAAATTTCCAGTTGGCTCTAACTAAAGACAATAGAAACCCCACAGATGGATAGATTGTTTTTTTAAATAATAGGATATCTGCTAAGCTTTCTTGAAGTTTAGTTTCTGTGTGAACCGCCTGTTAAGCCAGATGCTTCCATTGGCAGGACTTTTGGATGATCTGGCATGTTGGGGAAATAGGAGTGTGTAGGTTCTCTTGGCATCTGTATAGAATTGTAGAGTGACAAGGGGACTATAAGGCCATTGAGTCCAGTCCCTCTGCTCAGCACAGAAAGTATAATGAACAGTTTATTTCTCAGCACAATTATTAGTAGCTTTGTTTAAGAGGCTATTTATATTTGTATAAATGCCAACAAATAATAATATACTGTACATACTATCCTAGGACCTTTTTATATCCACCATTCCTCAAGGATTTCAGTGTGTATGTTAGACTGATACATTGCTATTGCAACACATACAACTGAGCATTTTTTCAGGCATCTCTTTGGTGTTTCTTCTGCCTTTAGGAATATTGCTGCAGAAAAAGCACTGTATTATGATGCTATGCTAGGCTTCTGGTATACCATTTAATTCAGCATATGTATAAAGATGTTTGGTCTAGACGTAGTGGTTCCCAAATGTTATTGAACTGCACCTCACAACAGGCTAACACAGCTAATGGTGAAGATTTTTGCAGGTTTTCATCCAAGAACATGTGGGGATCCAAGGATTGTAAACATTGGTCTAGTATAGGAGAAAGAAATCTTTTACAAATGTCCTCATCAATTTAGTGTAGCTGAAATCCGATTATCCATGCTGTTGTAAAAGCCTTACTGCATTTGACAATTTATCATAAGAACCATTTTCTCTCTTCTTTTTAGATTGTTGAAGTCAGAAAGTATATTTTGCCATTTTCTCAGTCATCTGGAATGAACTATTTTTGGTATAGCAGTACCAAAGGATAAATATTGTACTTGAAAATGAAATAGCTGCTGGAGTTATCGGGTAAAATCTAGCATTGGGCCAGTGAGAATAATGAAGGGAAAGTGACTAGTACTTCACTGAGAGACAGGTATGGCTTGCTAGCTGAGGCAGAACTTTATTTTAATAGAGACATTGTGCAAGCACACAAGCATCTATCAGCAGCTTGCTCATTCTGACAAGATAAACTGCTTGCCATCTCTGATATCTGGACTGTTTCATAAACGTGCTGTAAGTGCCAGCCCTGCTCTCACATACTGTGTTTGAGCTGTCAGCACATGCAGCCTGAGTTTCGTCTCCTTTCTGGAGGATAACCAAAATCCATTAACAAGGTAAAATAGAAGTCCACTTTGGAATGTTGTGTGTTCCAGTTGTTCTAGGAGTCATGGTTATAGCCCCTGTGTCTCATTGCATTAGGAATGAACAGTACGATTGTTCTTAGAGTAATAAACAGGAATTTACTCTTTGCTTGCAGTATTCAGGTTGGATCATTTTCTAAAGAGAGGCCACACTGTTTGATAAAAATCGCACTGTTCTCAAGCCAAAACAAGAAATGCTTTCTCTCTTTTCTTCAGTTTCCAGAGCAGTAACATTCCAGGCCTACTAACACATTACACAGATTGCAATTAGTGGGATAAATTGGTATAGGACCCCTCTATACCAATTTATGCCTCAGTAAAGAGTTCCTGGATCAGGGATGACCGACTCTGTACTCAATAGCAAACATTTTAACCTGCTCTGTCTCCAGTTCCAAGGTGTTATTCCATATCTGTATATTTCTAGATCTCTTAAAAAAAACTACAAATGGGATAGAAATGCCAATGGCAGCAATATTTATTTGCACTAGCAAGTAAAGAAAAACATGATGAAATCGTGGGGCGGGAGCCCAACAGCCTAAAGAGGCTGGTAGAGAAAGACTGGTTTCCTTAGGCACCCTATGACATTCAGGCCAGTGGATGGTGCTTTACACAATGTAATCTAAAAGTGAAAAATCATTCCCCCTCCCCCCCCCCGGCAGCTTTCTTAAGTCCAGCTTTCACACTCCTAAGATGTTGATTGGAAATACGATATTCTTGGTGTTGGTCTCCAGTGACACATCCTTGCACTTGATGATCTTTTCTAATTCATTTATTGCTGCCATTCCTGACCTCAGTTCTCTTCTGATTTCGGATTAGCTGTCTAACCCAAGGATGAGCACCTTACAAAAAATGGCACACTGTTTTGTTTCGTAAGCTTATGAAACATTACGAAATGAAACAGCAAAGAGCGTGTTGTCAAGAAACAAAATACTGGTTTTTTGTTGTTTCAGAAATGAAATTATTTGTCCTAGTGGCAAAAAGTCTCTTGCTACAGCTGCCTTGAGAATAGGAGGTTTATTTTTAAACTGATTGATTTCTTTTCCTTCCTCCCCTCCTGTGCCTCAGCTGTTACTTACCTCCAAACTTGATCTGCCTGCCTGCAGCTAGCCAGGAGCTGAGCTCCTCTCTTCCCTTCCCAGCACTGGCTATCCCTGTATCTGCAAGTTGGTTTAAACTTTAAACTGATTGTTTTCCTAACTTTCCTGATTAAGTAGGACTGTGGACTTGGAGGTTATTTTTAAAAATAGTTTTCTTCCTCCCCGTGTGGATCAGCTGTTGAGCTTATCTCTCCGATCTGCAGCAGCTAGCCCTTATCTTTCCTGCTTGTTTACAGAGGGTTCTTTGCTTGAAAGCAAATTGATTGGAAGGTTTAAGGAGGGTCTTTGATTTAGGGCAGTGGGCTCCCTGGTAAATAAAAAAAGGAAAGCTCCCCATTATTTATAGCCTTACAAATCATTTGTTTCATGACAAAAATTCTTTTAAAAACTCCATTATTAATTAAACAAAATGAAATGAAGACTGAAAGAAAAAGTAACGCTATATTTCCATTTCGTGCCCATCTCTAGCCTAACCCTCTTTTGTCCACCTGCAGGAGACATTTTATTCCCCAACAGTGATGTTTTGCTATAGAATTTGCCTAAAGCAGGGGTCCTCAACCTAAGGCCCCGGGGCCGGATGCGGCCCCCCAAGGTCCTGAATCCGGCCCCTGGGACCAGTTGTGACCCCCCCACCTATCCCTTGTTTTGTGAGCAAGCCAGCCTCCGCAGCTGCTTTTGGACTGTGATCCGTCCCCCAGTGGTGTCTGGGTGGTGGTGGACCGGCCCGCTGTTTGAAAACTTTGAGGACCCCTGACCTAAAGCAAGACTGACAACCCTGGCATTTTATGGAATTGTCACCTGAAGTGTCTCCAAATCTAGCAACCTACCATATACCAGTTGTCAGGAGAACCAGTAATATCTGGGACAGAAATGGTCCAAACATATCTATTGATTGCTTCTTATGACTGCCACTGCCAATGTAATATAGTGGCTGTAATGTGTGCTGTTTCTCAGTTCAAGGAGTAAGTAGTGGCATATTCTAGCCATTGCTAAATTAACCCCAATTGAAGGGATGTGTCAGTGTAATATATCTGCAAACCCTAACCCTGCTATTATCTTTTAATGCATTGGAATTCTGATGGGGACAGAAAGTAAGAAAAATACATTGAATACAGTTTTTTTTAAAAAAAAATCCACTTAGGCAAAATTAAAATAATTTGAGCATCCCTGCCTTTTGAGTTAAATATAGTAAAACACTGTGATTTATACCATTAATTGGCTATAGACAGGCTGAAATCCAGTTGCATAGTGTCATCAGTCAAACTAGAATAGATCCATTGAATCAATGGAAATAGGGTCAGTCATCTCCTCTGTAAGTTCACTTGATTCAAATGGGCTTACTTTAGCTGCAACGTACAGTGGATCCTCATATAACAAACAGTTTGTATAACAAATTGTACAACATAAAAAATTCCAGAGATAGGGGAAATTTGCTTATAAGAATCATCTATGGGGCGAATCCGTACAACACAAAAATTGTGATTAGGGATTATTCTGTTTTCAATGCATTCCTATGGGAAATTAGTATAAAGGAAAATTTGCTTAACATAATTTCATTTGGAACGAATTAATTCCTTTATACAAGGTACCATTGTACAAGGCTAAAGCAAGTTGCAACTATAATAGGCCCATTTCAATCAGTGAGTTTTAATACGAAGATGGTGCTTCTCAATTCTGTACTTCATGTATAGGCTTGAAGTTGAGTCATGGCAACTGGATTTCTTTTTCTTGAGAGATTTAAATGTTTTGCTGCTGATCCAAACAGCTTCATCAGTCTGAAAAAAGCTAGTTGAAAGTTGTCCATTTAATATTTCACTTTGACCTCTTGTCACCCTGGTCTGAAATAGGCTCATAAGATGAACAATGGCCTGAATAGGCTTATTAGTTAGATAACAGTCTCAATAGCCTAAAGTTGAACAATGGCCTAAAATGCTGAAACCCATGAAGTGTGGGTTGTTAACTATGGCCTTGGTAGTGAAGGCGTGAAGTATATTTGATTTGTGTGGGCATTGTTGAAATCATAGTCTGATAAGTGGCAGATAGACTGTGCCTAGATAAACTCGCCTGGATGACTGATAATCTTCACAGACATGTGTATAGGCCTTTTGTGTCTTTCCTACACTGACAGAACAATCCAGGACATGAAGGGAAGCGAGAAGATGAACTGGAAGAACTACAATTTCTATTGGCATGTCTAGAGATGCAAAATTTCCAGAAATTATGAAGCTCAGGGGAAAAAAACATGGGGGGGGGTTTGAAAAAAACCCAGAAATTCTTGGGAAAAATTAAAAAATATGCTACATTAGAACACCCCCCTTTACAGCTTGAAAGTCATTCTGTTACTTTAGCAAGATAAAATATGACTATGGACAATTTGACTTGGCATAAAATTATCACAACTAGCATATTAAAATATAGTGTATCCAAACAATTATTACAAACGCATTTTACTTTTTAAATAATATTTATTTGTAATTGTAACAAATGGAGTAAAAAATCTCCTGAACTGTTTATTAGTTTACGTGGAACAAAAAAACTCTACAAAGCAATGTTTAAAAATCCAGAATTAATAATTATTCATATTTCCTCTCCGCAGTATTAAATAAAAATAAAATAAAAACCTTATTCTCATAAAAATGATTGAAGAGGAGGGAAATGTTTAGAATGGAGTGGTAGTGAAGAGGACAGAACAGAACCAAACATACCCACCCACCACCACATGCAAAAACAAAAGTGAAACCTTTTTCTTGTTGTGACAATAGCAGCACTTTCTCAAGGAAGAAATGCATCTTGTTCTTGCACCGGAGAGTTCAGTTTGTAACCTAGGATTTCCTTGTCCTCAGTGCACAGAAATTAAGAATAATCTGATACTATGCATATTTTTTAGAAATGATTTGGAAAATATTTGAACACCCTGTCTTAAAATATTTTATTCATCATGTTAAAATAAAATATTCCATAATCATTTTTTTCTTTTTCTTTTTCTAATTTTTCAGTAACAAAACAAAAACAAAAAGGCTTTAGGGGAAAATGGGGGAATTTTCCCCCCTGAATTTTTCCATTTTTTTTCCGGACCTTCACATGTCAAGTCATGCCAGCAAAATGGAAGATTAATTGTGTGGCTTTGGGGGGAAATAGGCAGGCAACTGTTGTTTTTTTTTCCTCCCTTGCTTACACTAGGAAGGAATGAAACTGTACCAATTTCTGGAGTGGTTGAGTGCTTCCCCTTCTGGGTTATATCACAACATAAGAGGGCCTTGTAGCTTGCAGATCCATAGCTTTCCTTTTTTCTTCTCTCTGAGGCCAGAGGGACACTTCTTAGACCTTCTGTCAGATGAAACTTGCAAAGTTCTCAGTAGTCAAAGTCCCAACTTTCTCCCCATACTTGGAGGGAGATATTTCAGAAATCTCTTTCAGGATCATAGGATTGAAGCCTTAACACGTTTTTTTTAAAATTGTAGTTAATCTTTCAGGAATGGCTTTTTTAAAAATGTGCTTCATATTTTGCCTCTCACAAACTGTCACTGGAAAAAAAATCTCCTTTCACCTACAAAGTCCTATTTGGCATTTTCCAATTCTAGTTGAGCACATGATTTTTGCAGTTGCAATACTAGCATTTTTAGAAGGGCACATCCCTCCACACCTAAATAATACAAATGCTTCCTCTGAAGAGCTGGGAAGTACTTCTGAGCTAGTTTTCACAGCCTGCGTGCTGGGAATATTGTTATGCTGGTGCAGCATTACATTTAGACCCCTTTATTCCATTTAAAAGCTCTACTGATGTTGTGCATAGCTGAGACTATAGCTCTCTTATATACAGTACTGTATCTCTAAAGGAAATATTTACCTTGTTATATTTTAGATTCTGCTTCTTTTCAAGCCTCTTTAATTAGACATAAAACCATTTGCTATGCTCCAGATTACACAGTGTAGTTTAATATATCGCAGGTAGAGATGGGCACGACTTAGCGGTATTTCCGTTTCCGTTACTCGGTTCCGTTACTCTACGGAAACGGTAACGGGAATTACTCCGCTAGAATTCGAGCTTGAACCGATGAACGAACAATTTTGTCTGATTTGTCGTGCTCGTTACTTGCATCGCGCGATGCCACGCGGCACAGAAAAAAAGTTTTTAAAAGTTAAAAAAACCCGGTTCCCGGCCAAAAAGCAGGTGGAAAAATGCCTGCCGTGCCTCAGGGCACCTACCGGAGGGATGGTTTGTTTCTGGAGGGGGGGTCCCAGCCTCCCACCCCTCCGTCCTGGGCTGCTCTGGTCTGGTGGGACTCGCCGCAGGCTCGCAGCCAGCAAAAAGCCCAGTCTCGCCGCCAGCCACCGCAATTAAAGCGCAAGCAAGCGGCACGGACGGCACAGGAAAAAACTTTTAAACTCTCCCCCCACCCATTCCCGGGCCAAAAAGCAGGCGGAAAAATGCCTGCTTGACTGAGAGCGCAGGGCACCTACCGGAGGGATGGTTTGTTTCTGGAGGGGGGGTCCCGCCTCCCCCCCGTCCTGGGCAGCTGGAGTCGAGTCGCCATGCCATGCGGTGCAGGCGGGGGATCCAAAATGGGGCGGCGAACGCAATATTGTTTTTGAAATCGTGGTCCAAAAATACACAAGCACAACAGAAACACGCGGAAATTTATAAACTGCCAGATTTTTCACAGTAGCAGTGGGGTTTTTCTTGCAACAAAATGTCTCTCCTCTCCTCCTCTGTCCTCCATTTATTTTATTTTATTTTATTTTATTTACACCTGCGCAATGATGGGCTGGCCGAGTGGCCATGGCCAGCCATGTGGGAGTGGACGACCATGCAAATTTTTGGAGCCATCCCACCAATCGCATGGCCACTTGTCCATGGAGACTTCTGGGATGTGCCAAAAAGCCCCCTAAAACCTGCCCTAGCCCCCTAACCCTAACCCTAATCCTTGACTCCTTACCCATACGTCACAGACTGTCTTCTTAGTGCGTCAGAGAGGCACCCAGAGGTGCAACCCACTAGCCCACCGTAACCTTACCCATCACTAGCCTAACCCTAGCCCTTGCACTAACCCACCTTAACCCTAAGCCAGATCTACTTGCATTGCACTACACGCAAGTACGATTCCCTTCTTTGTGGGACATGGCAGGTGCGACCCAGTCGTCCTTGACGGAGGGTCGTACCAGTGGACTGGTCTCACTGTCTGCAATAGTGGTATGCATATCCATATGGCTATGCATGCCCTTTTGCAGCAGCAGGTGAGGAGAGGAGACCCCCATGTTGAGGGGTCTCTTGGAGCCTGCTGCTTCCCCTTCCTAGTGGGTGAGGATAGGAGGCACCCACAGGTGCCTCCAGGAGCCCGCTTTCCCTTTATAGCGGGCCAGAGGAGGCACCCACCCCACAGAGGTGCCTCCAGGAGCCCGCTACCCCCCAAAAAACCAGTACTAACGAAAACAAAAAAACAAACCGACTAATTTTTGCAAATTTTCGCGAAAAACGGAAACGAGCCGAAACGGAACCGGCCCGACTAACGACAACTCGAAAAAAAAATTTCAAGTCGTGCCCATCTCTAATCGCAGGTCCCATCTTGTAACCACCACATCATACTCACAATCAGGACACGTAAAGAGTAGCTACTTAATTTTTCTTATCTTTTTAAAGCATGTGCATGGTGAATTGGAATATTTTAAGTACAGAATCATAGATGGTAAGTGCACAGGGTTGAATCTATTTTGCAAATAGACTGCCAACCTTATTCAAATGCTACAGTTACGGGATCAGATGATTTCCTGTATTTTGTGTGATATTCAGTTATATATCGACAGCTTTAAAATAGGTATGGCTTGATTGTGGCTTTATTAAATGAATTTTGGACAAACAGAACTATTCAAAATGCCCTTACACTTTTCTTTTTGTTTGCAGGGACTTGAGTCATAACCATTTGTTGTCTTCGAACTGGAGCATTGAATCATCAGGACAAATGCTACAAGATGTGTGAGTCATTCTACTGTGTAAGGAATTGTATGGTGGTAGGGGTAGTAACATAATATGAAGCAGTAGACGATTCCTCTGAAACAATAGCTAGATGTTGTGAGTTTTTGGGGGACTGTTTGGCCGTGTTCCAGAACACGGTTAAACAGCCCAAAAAACTCACAACTACTATCAGATGCCGGCCATGAAAGCCTTCAAAAATTCAATAGCTAATTAGGAAAGCAGAAACTGAAAAGGCTGAGAAAAGATTTAGAGAAAAGAAGGAAGCCAGTAATTGAGTTGCTCAAGGGGAGTGAAAAACACAAGAGATGTGTGCTAGGCTTTTATTTCGATAATGACATAAATTAATTTGCAGAATCTTTGACCTGGCTTCTGGCTTCTTAGTCTTATATATGTTCTTATACTCATGGTTAGTGATGTGTAATTAATTCATAAATTACAGAAGAATCTTATATAGGCATAATCAGAAATAAACCTTAGTATCTTCAGCAGGCTCATTGGGCTATAAATGGACAGAAGATGCCTTAGGGATTTTCTGTATTGTTAAACTCACATTGTAAGTTGATAAAACCATGTATAAAGGACTGAGAATTCTGTTGCTTAATTGTTAATTAAGTGGTAGAAAGTAACAAAATAATACTCCAGTTCATTTAGATTTTCAAGTTCTTCACTATAAACTGTTCCCAACTGCCTATATGCCAGGGTTCTCCAGAACAGTCCACTCGCTTAATCCTTCGGTTCTTTATGTGGGTGTGATTACTGTTCCATTATATGGTACTTCACCCTTAGGAAAACATGTTCAAGTAGTCCTGTGGAGATTCTCAGTCATCCAGGTGAGGTTATCCAGAAGTTGAGTGATGGCAAATGGACTTATTTTCTTATCCAATCAAAATGTTTCCCTACTCATCCAAGTAGCTTCGTCAGTCTGGTGAAACTACTTGGGTGAGTAGTGAAACATTTTCATCTCGCAAGAAAAGATGTCCATTTGCCATGACTCAACTTCCGGAAAATGTTCAAGTATTTCTCACCCATTCTTCACTACTGAAGAATATTCGAGTGACCAAGAAGGTGTTCCTAATTTAACTAAAACAGTTACTTGAATCTCCAAGATTTACAGATTTACAGTTCACATTGAGGCAGATAGCAGCTTTGTGTCTTTCAAGTTTCAGGCTAACCTGAAAGGTTTATACAAGATATATTCAAGTATAGTATGAGAAATGCTTACATCTTTATGGATCTTATCATTTTTCAAAGTACACTAAAGGAATCTCTCTTTCAGGAGGATGAACTATAATGAACTGACTGACATACCCTACTTCAGTGAACTAACTTCTAACATTACACTGCTGTCATTGTAAGTAACTATTCATAGCTTGATAAGACTTATTACTAAACTTTGATAATGTGAGGAAAGGTTTCTCATGGAGAACTTCTTGTTAGAAGAAACTGAATCGTATACTAGTGCTTGAAAACATGTCTTCATTTAAATTGATTCTGAAAAGGATCAATTAAAAGCACCATAGAAGACATAACCCTTCTAAACTCCCCATCAGATGTTTTGGGCTTTTGTTTCATTTTGCTCTCTGATCAGGGGTTGGACAGTTAAACCATACTTCAGTTGGGAAAATAAGTACTGGAACCATGCCTTCCAAATGCAAACTATTTTATATGTTTTACATTTTATATATTTTATATCTACAGAAAAGGCTTTAGTTAAATGCTCATAATGTAACCACACTGCAGAGGTGATCTAGTAGTGATGCTTATGGTAGTTTTCATCCTCTTTTAGAGTGCACAATACAATCCCAGAAATTGTCCCTGAACAGCTTCAACTTTACATTTCCTTGGAGAACCTTGACCTCAGCTCTAACCTCATATCTGAAATCAAAGTGTCTTCATTTCCTAGGATGCCTCTGAAATATCTGTAAGTAACAGCTGATAATTCACTTGTGATGTATGAAGTGCATACATTCACATTTTATAGACATCTTCAGTATGTTTCTAAAGGAAAAAGGGATGTGAAAGTTGGCATAGAGAACAGTGTATCAGTGCTTCTTTATTTCTTCTTCAATGGAGAAGTCATGTGATCATTTAAACAGGAAATACTTCTCTTCTCATTCTAATGTGAGGACGGTCTTAAAATGAAATAGTTTGGTGCTCCCGGGCCTTGGAACAGGGATGCTTTAGATCAGAGAGGAAGAATTAGCTTTACTACTTTGAAAAAATACCAATAGAAGGCTATGATAGAGATTTATAAAATTATAAGAACATAAGAACATAAGAAGAGCCATGCTGGATCAGGCCAAAGGCCCATCTAGTCCAGCTTCCTGTATCTCACAGCGGCTCCACCAGATGCGTTTGGGAGCGCATGAGACTAGATATCTGTCTCCTGATACCACTCCCCT
>JAHTLZ010000129.1:69721558-69754944 GCA_023846285.1 Phrynocephalus versicolor
GTGTGTGTGTGTGTGTGTGTGTGTGTGTGTGTGTGTGTGTGTGTGTGATTTAAGAGAAGAATACTTCATGTTTAGATGTACACATTTGACCTGGAAAAAATATTAGTAATCACTGGAATCAAAACAGTAACATTTTCTCTTCTACTGCAATAGAAATGGTCTTCTGAAACATCTGTTTGCACTGAAAGAATATGTTCATCTGAAGATATATGTTGCATAATCTTGTGACAAATTTCTATTTCTCCAGAATATATAGAGGTTTAATAACATTCATACCTGATCCTTGTTGCCACATAACTGCTCTTTTGAATGGCTAAATGAATATCAACACATTTGTTTACAACAATCAAGGTTATGCTTGACTTCAACTGACTGATGTCAATGATCCTTTTAGGGAACTTAAACGAAACCGAATTAAAGTAATAGATAGCCTTACCTTCCAAGGCTTGGACTCCTTGAAGTCATTAAAAATGCAGCGCAATGGAATTAGTAGACTAATGGATGGTGCCTTCTTTGGGTTGGATAATATGGAAGAACTGTAAGTACATCAATTTCTGGTTTCTTTTCATTAGAGGGCCTAGATAATACAGTTCTCAAGGGACTGATAAAATTGCGTTGTTTGGGAAATGGTGCTATGTTTTTCCTTGTTGCTGATCAACAAGTGCATTTTCACATCATGCTTGGAACTCATTGACCGTAGCCCTACTCTAGCATCCAAAGAGGGTTTGATTTGGAAGTCAATGGGGAAAGAGTTCTAGTCCCACAAAGTTTTTCATTGTTTTCCTATGGCAAGTGACAATCTGGGAATGAGATAAACTGTTGGTTTGAAGTCTCTCCACAGGATCAGGAGCCTTGATTTTTTTTTTTTTTTTTAAGTTTAGAGAGGCATCACATGTAACGGAACTTCTCCTGATAATTGTCTTCCCCATGAAGATTGCAGCAGATGGGGGATTAGGACTAAAATACTCTCTGTTCCCACTTTCATTTTAGCCCCTCATGTCTGCGCTAGCATTGCGTAGCAGCATTGTGTTAGATCCCTGTAATTAACTACACTAAGCTTTGTGGTTCTTGCATCCTTGTGTTTTAAAAAGGAACACTCCTGTTCCCACCAATTCCATGAATACAGTAAATAGGCAGGGGAATGAGGAGCCGAACTGAGCTGCTAGCCTCCCAGGCATTTCTGGCTAATGCTAGAGAGTTTTATCCACATTGACTCAGAAGTAACTTCCATTGAATTTTGTTACTTTTCCCTGAGGTGGGTATCTTTAGGATAGCAACCTCAATAGTGCTGTTTCTGCTGGGTTCAGTACATCTCTGTATTGCACTCTAGATTGAATTATATTATTTGCTCATAGGCTCAGCATTTGTATTGTGTAATTACATATGGGAATAGCTCAGTGTCTGGAAGTTGAGTCATGGCAACCGGGCTTCTTTTTCTTGAGAGATTGAAACGTTTCACTGCACATTCAAACGGCTTCATCAGACTGACGAAGCCGTTTGGATGAGCAGCGAAACGTTTCACTCTCTCAAGAAAAAGAAGCCCAGTTGTCATGACTCAACTTCCAAATAAACTCACCCGGATAACTGAGAATCTTCACAGACAAATAGCTCAGTGGTTAGGTGTCTGGCTGCAAAGCCAGAGATTGGGAGTTTGATTCCCCACTGTGCCTTCCCGAGAAGGCCTGTGCTCAGTGATCTTTAGAGTGTCTTTCAGCTCTTCAGTTTTAAGATTTAAAAAGAAAAAGAAGGTAGAATGTTGACAATATGAAGACAGATTTGTAGGGTTAGACAAAGATATAGTTTCCAGATTTAGCTATCTATGTTTTTTTTTCTTTAGAAAAATAATAATATGGGCTTCGGGTTCTGTTCTGTATCAGATAGCTCTTTCTGACTTTCAGTAGCCAAAACCCCTAAAATGGTTTCCACTGATGCAGAGCTCTGTCTTGGGATATGATCTAAATATCATATTCATGGAACTCTAAGCAAAATAATGGATGAAGAACTCTTTTGAATTCTGTAGGCTTTGGGCAATGTGGCTTTGTATTAGTGAAACTTTGTATTGTGGCTTCAGATGTCAGAAATGGCACCCACAGCACCATAGAAGGTACTAGTATTCTACTTAGTTTAGTATTTGTAAATTCCATTTCATTCCAGCTCCCAATAAAGTGCTTTATGAAGTATTAAATTCAATGGGAAAATTTATAACATTCATCATCTACATAATATTTCCTGTTGTTTCTACAGAGAACTGGAACAGAACAATCTGACAGAAGTCAATAAGGGTTGGCTGTATGGTTTGAGGATGTTACAAAAGCTCTATCTCAATCAAAATGCTATTAACAGGATTGGACCTGATGCATGGGAATTCTGCCAAAGGCTTTCTGAACTGTGAGTTCTAGAATTTGCTTCAGTTAGCATTTTCTTGTTAATTGGAGTAAATTCAATAGTAAAAATAACTTCCTCCAGAGAAAAGTAGCTTAATTGTTAAATAAAAATGTCATTCTTATTCTTTGTGCTGTGCTATGTTTCATTTCAGAGATCTGTCATACAACCTACTGACTCGCCTAGAAGAGTTTGCTTTTATTGGACTGAATTTATTGGAGAGATTGAATCTGAGTGATAATAGAGTCAGTCACATTGCCGATGGTGTCTTTAAAGGACTTTCAAATCTTCAAAGTTTGTAAGTGCCTGCAATTCAGAGAAAAATGTAGCATTTATCAGTAATTGAAAGTATCAGAAGATAATCCTTTTATGGAATGTTATTAAGAACACCAAAAAGTGTTGTCTATTCCATTTATATAAAATGAGAAGTCTTTAATAATCCTTTCATATAAAATAGTGTAAATGCAAGGGAATAGCTTATTGTGAGACAAAACTAGGAAATATTGCTGCAAAGTACCAGTTATATTTCAGGACAGACAGTATATAATTCAGTAAGATTTTAATATCTTCCTTCAAGAAAGAACCTTTTAAAAGTATATAATTGTTCAAGCAATCAAAGTTTCCTGTGACATGTAATCTCTTTCCCTATGCTCTAGCTCCCTTTAAAAAGAAACTACAATTTGGAATGCTGCATGAAATACTATTCTTCAATAGCACAATCCATATTTTGTATAGAAAATATCACATTATTGATGAATGCATCTCTTGGGATTACAGCTGGTATCAGTGCCTCTTTAATACTGCATGAACACCCTAGAGAACTTCCTATGTTAATTTCTAGTTCTCCTAGTCTCAGTCTGCCCTACTGACCCCAAAGTTGCTTTGTTTATATGTATGTATACATTAAAATATGTATGTGCATCTATGTTAAGGTATATATGTTACTATATATTTACATACATATATGCACACATATATATGCAGCTTTGTATAAACACAAATTATGGCCACTCTTTAGTAACTGAAAGCTCTATGGCAACCAAGAATAGAGTACAAGAACCTCTGAACATATGGGCTGTGTGTTCCTCCATCCTGTTCATCGGTTAATTCATAAAACAAACTTTCTTCGTCTTTAAAACAAACATCTTCCCGCATTAAATGGCAAGAATCTTTTGACTAGGGCAAGCATTAAAGGTATATATTCCCAAAGAGAAGACAGGGCTACAAAGCTGGAAAAAATAATGCTGAAGAAGTAGACTGCATGGGGGAACAAAGAACAAAGTCAGTTCTATGATAGAAGGCACTTTGCGCATAGAGAAGTGAATTTTGAGCGCAGTGCTAAACACTCCAGAGAGATTGAAGTGGTATACCCCAAATTGTTACAGCATGCAGAATGAATGCAGGTTGCATTAGGGTTAATAGTTTGTTAACCTAATGCAACCTTTGAACAGATCAGTTAAAATTAATCTTTTCAGACTTGGAACACTATGAAAACGAAGAGTTGATTAATCACTGAGTGTTACCGGGATCTCGAGAGGCATCACACTTCTGACAAGCAAGGCTGTTTGGTTCAGGGTCAATGGATGTTCGCAAACAATGGAATGAAGTAGTTAACAGGATTTCAGGCCATCTTGCCTAACCAGGCATGAGGGCCACTCCACCAGCTTACATAATAAGAGCCTGTTGTGGATTGTTTAAAATAGCTTGCTGTCATTTCAGATTTCGTAGGAAGGTTAGCAACAATGGATCTGAATAGGAGATGTTTCTGCTCATGTGTAGCCTCTACATACCAGCCGTGACTCTGGAAAAACCGGGCTGCTTTTAAAGTGTAGAGTGTAGTAGTAGTAAATTTATTTACGATTGAAGACCAAAAGTCGTAGAATGTAAATTCCAACAAGAGCCTCATACCTGTTGCTGCTCGTGTAGAGAAAATAGATAAGAAGTAAAGCTGGATCTTCTCTTAAGTATTTGTCAATGCTGGATGCAACAACTCTTGAACAAGGGCTATTTTATTTTCTCATCTTGCATCAGGACAAACAAATAAATGATATTCAATGGTCTGATATATGCCAGTAGTTTGTGCCAAATTGCAGAAATTCTGTATGCTCAGTGTGCTGTGAAATGAAGTGTTGAGAATTATTGTTATGATAAATCTATGACCTGTCATGTAAAGGAGACACGCTGCTGAATCTATTACACTTGAATGAAGCTTCTTCCCACCCATATCCCCAAATAGTAGCTCTCTGAATTGGTTTTAACATCATTCTCTTATGTGCTTTGGGACAGAAGTGTAGTGCAAGGGTTAGACAGTAATCCCATTAGCATGTACATCTAACAGATTTGTGAGCTGAGCCATCATTCTTCCTCTATGAAAATCTATTCTTTAATGGTTACCAATTTCTCACCTGACCTGTATATAATCTCCTAAAATGTTAATGTTATTATAAGCTTTTCACTCCAACTGATTAAACAATGTACAGGCAACATTTAATTCACTTTGCAAGCCTTTTCCAGAGGCTCCCCCAGTCTATGCTAAATGGTTTATTACATTCCATCATGGCTACTAGGTAGAGAAAGAGAACTGGTTCAAAGCTACAACCTGGTACAAATGTTTGCAGTCTATAAAACGTATCATTTAGCAACAGCAAGAGGTTTCATGTCAAGAACTTGGACACAAAGGAGCTTGTTCTCCCAATATGATAAAACAGTAGCTTTATTAGTGAGATTTTATTTTTTAAAAAATGACAAATCCTGTACCGAGAAAGGAAGAGCCATGTGGTATTGATAGCTAAGTTAAAAAAATCTCAGGCATGTTGGTTAGTACATCTTGTATGTGCATTTCTTTTTTCCAGAGACCTCAGAAATAATGAGATCTCCTGGGCCATAGAAGATTCCAATGAAGCCTTTGTGGGACTTGACCGACTCAATAGATTGTAAGTATTATAAGTTGTTGAATTGTCTGTCAGAATACAAGCCACAGTATAAGTTAAGCTTTACTATCTGTGACGTATCAGTATTTACAAAACATTTTTATTAACAGCATTTAACCAGCTCATTGTATAATATTGTAGAAATATTGAAGAAATATTTTCAGTTAGACGAAAGTTGTACTTTTTCCTTCTCCAAGATAAATCTCTTTGTGAATGTGGTAAAAGGCCATACAAATTCACATCCTATGAGAAATGGAAGCCTTTCTGAAGTTACAAACATAATACACAATTCTGAAATCCACAAACATAAGCACATAATCCAGAATTCTGAAATCCACAAACATGCACAGTTTCAACCAAAAAGAAGAAAGTCTAAAAATCAACAAAGACTGGCTTCCAGTACTAAGAGCTGCAAAGTGCAAAAGGTCAAAGCTCAATGATTCCCCACCCAGCCACAAGCAAAAGTGATCAGTTCACAAGATAGAACAGCTAACGACACCTATCAAGAATCATTGCTACCCCTGTTTGCATTGAAACTTCTTAATCTCTTCATCACAATACAATGACTAACACCTATTTTCCTGCATAGGACAAGTTTCCTCAACTTAAAAAACCCAAAAACTCACTTTATAACCCAGAGCACAGACAGAACTCTTAGTTTCCTGAGCTCCTTGCCCTCTGAAGATGCCAGCCACAGAGTCTGGCAAAACGTCAGGAAGAACAACGTCCAGAACACGGATAGACAGCCCAAAAAACTCAAAACTATCAGAAATCTGGAGTTACTTGTTAAAATTAATCAGAAGATAAAAATCATCAAAATACCTCAGGATAGATCATTTCTGACTATTTCATCAAGCAATGAACAGATTAAGACAATTTAAAGTGTGTCAGAGCAGTGTAAAACAATTGAAAACCACACAGGCAGTAGTTACAATATGTCTGAAAGCAATCACATAATTTTTATTTCAGATGATACGTTTCTGCAGGGGAGAGTGTAAAAGAGGGCCAGTGCAGTTTTGTGTTAGAGGGCTCCCAGCAAGGAAGGACTTGTGATTTCTAACTGTATTCTTTCCTGATTCTAGCTGTGCAGCTTAGAAATTGCCTGTCACCTGATGTGTGTGTATGGATTGTACTCACGCACACACATTGGTTGATTCTCTCCTGGCATTTATTCCTGTGTTTTGGTGGTGATGCACAAATTCTTTTCCCATCTTTTCTTTCTGATGTGAAATGGTAAAGATTGTTGGAAGAATACTAGAAAATTTATTTTGGCAATGGAATAGCTCTCATACTTATTAACCAGAGTCCCTGATTCAGTCCAATGAGAACTTGCTTGATCTGCCTCAGTATTTCAGTTTTATTTGCACTGTGTTTTAGGATTCTTCAAGGAAACCAAATTAAGTCAATCACAAAGCGAGCTTTTGTTGGTCTTCAAGCTCTTCAGTATCTGTAAGTCGGCTTCATTGTCTTTTTCTGTTACCTAAGCTACTTCTTCAAATATTCTTTTGCCTTGGTGTTAGAGGTACCGTGTGATGTAAACAAGTGCATTATTTAATATTACAGAGATTTGAGCAGCAATGCAATTATATCGATTCAAGAAAGTGCCTTTCCCCAGCCTCTTAAAGAACTGTAAGTATCTAGTTTTCATGGAGATGTTATTAAATATTTCCAGGATCATTAAAAATGGTTTAGAACTCATTTTTATACATTTTATACTTGTTGATTTCTGCAATAGGTTTTCAATATATTTTATTGCATGCAAGTGTTAGAAAATCACTATTTAGAACTTCAATATGTTTTCAGTTGGAAAAAGACACATGTCAAGTGACATACTGGGGGACTGAACTGGTCTCACTGGTGGCTTGTGCAAGACCATCCAAAGCTAGCTAGAGGTCAAATTTTATACAGCTCTTCTCTTACACTATAACCGAATTAGGATTTTCAGTTACCAGAGTGGTGTAATGAAATATGGAATATAGTAGTTTCTGATAAACTGACTTCAGAAAGCAAATCAAAAAAGAATTCATAAGAACTGTGTTATGTCAACAGAAAGGGGGAAATGGCAATGGTTATACACATTTTGGAAGGATTTGGGGTAGATAAAAGAGAAGGAAGAGTTGATTACAGATTAACTATTATATTGAGTAGAACTTTTAGAATTGTGGGGCTGTATTTATATCCCCTTGACATATATTTATATTCATATTATACTCACTATTAAAGGCCCATGACTTCCTGAACCAATCAGAGATAATCCTTCTACAACAGGGCTAACAAAGTCCATATATCCTCTTATATTTAATGCATATCATTCCCATGAGAGGTGTTTTTAAAAGACTATAGAAGATGGTGACTTCGTTGAGAAACAGTCCTCTCATCTGCCGTAGGCTTCAATGAGGAAAGATAAATATGAATTTGTTTATAGAAAGATGACACTACAGCTACTCAGAATACAGATGGTATTCATGAAGAAGCAGATCAAGTATAAAATATTGAAATGTTCGTAAGACAGGAATATATAGAAAAAATCCTGCTTGATGATTCCACATGAGGTGTCATTTGAAGTGTTATAATGTTCTACTTTTACTTTTCAGGGCATTGAACACTAGCAGCTTATTGTGTGACTGCCAGTTGAAATGGCTGCCATCTTGGCTTATTCACAACAATTTGCAGGGTGCTGTTGATGTCATCTGTGCTCATCCAGAAAGGCTTGCTGGACAGAGCCTCTTCAGCGTGAACCCTGAAGCCCTTGTCTGTGGTTTGTACTCTTAGTGGTATTTGATTTTAAAAATGGCCATTGGCTATCTATGAACTCTGTTCTGGAAAAGGCTCATATATGAGAACCAGGCAGAATGGTTGTGGCTTCACTGACCTTCCTGTTGAATATAGCTTAATTTTTGGGCTGCAGTCTTTAAAGAAACAGCTATGGTATGTGTATGTGCCCAGATTAAAGAAACTAACTGGAACACTTCCTTGAATTCATTTAGTAATAACCTGTAGCTTAGCAGAGCACTAGAGCCAAAGGATTTTTTTTCCTCAGTAGAACCTGAGAGCCATTGATTTTGGATCTTCTCAGAAACATGTCCCAGAGAGAAATGTGATGGCAGATACTGTGAGAAAAAAAAATCCTTATTTTGGAACAAGTGAGAGCACTCCAGGTTGGCTCTTCCTCCTTTCTTTCTTTCTCATACCTTAAGTAGTACGGCTGCTCTGTAATCTTCTTTTCCAATTTAGCAGTGCTGTTTTATTAGTAGTTGTTCAAGCAGTTGGAATTCAATGGTTTTTATCACTGCATAGGGGGAAATGGAAGTTGAGAGGGTGACTGTCCTTTTGGCAGATAGAACCAGAGAGTGCCAACATCACAGGTCTTTATTTATTTATTTATTTATTTATTTATTTATTTATTTATTTATTTATTTATTTATTACACTTATTAACCGCCCGATTTTCCCATAGGGAACTCAGGGCGGTGTACAGACGTCACCCAAAGGTGACTCCCCAAATACAAAAAACCCCACAGCCTAAACCAATCAAAACCTAACAAAATACAATAATGTAAAAATACTACATAAAACACTCAAACAAAAATAACTGATAAAATAAGCAATCACGCCAATTAATCAATACAAAATTAATGGCAAGGTTAGATCTGGAAAGAAACTAATCCGCAGAAGGGGAAAACCAACAATATCACAGTATGCTCAGAGGGCCCCGAAGCATTGCCTGAAGAGCCAGGTCTTTAAGGCCCTTCTAAAGGCAGGCAGTGTCTCCGCCTGCCTGATTTCAGCTGGCAGCTTATTCCAAGAGGCTGGGCCAACCAACGAAAAGGCCCAATTCCTGGTGGACACTCTATGGGCCTCTCTTGGTGTTGGGACTCTTAAAGAAAGAGTAGACGAAGCTCTGGTTGGCCGGGACGAGGTTAGTCTCTGGGAGATCCGCTCCGCCAGATAGATAGGTCCCAAGCCATAGAGGGTTTTGTAAACCAAAACCATGACCTTGAACCTTACCCGGGAGGCAACGGGCAACCAATGCAGGCAAGCCAGGATGGGGGTGATGCGCGCATACCTGCTTGCACCCACCACAAGCCTGGTCACCGCATTCTGTACCTGTTGCAATCGTCGGATAAGGGTCAAGGGCAACCCCATGTAGAGGGTGTTACAGTAGTCGATCTGCGAGATCACCAGCACCTGCACCACCGTCCTGAGGGAGTCCATGTCAAGGTACGGGCGAATCTGGGCGATTAACCTAAGCTGATAAAAGGCTGCCCTGGACACCGCCGCCACCTGGGCTTCCAGGGACAAAGCTGGGTCCAGGACCACGCCCAGATTCCTCACTCGATCCGCCAGCTGAAGGGTCAATCCCTCCAGACTGGGGAGAGGGCCACTGTACCCCTCCGGGGACCCACCAAAGAACATAACCTCCATCTTCCCGGGGTTGAGTCTGAGCCCGTTGTTCCTGGTCCACTCCTCGACTCACTTCTTTCCAGTCTTTTTCAAAGCTACTAACACCCAGTGTGTGTGGCTTGCTAAAATAATTCATTTTAAAATAAATGTGTGTCGACATTCAGATTGTCATTGGGCAAGGAAATTAATATTGTCAAGGACAATATGAGGTCATTCTAGAAAGTCATGCTGTCAGTTACCCAAGACTGGTGAAGGTAAAAGTTTATCTATCTAAAGTTGGTTTTTCTTTTGCTAAGCATCTTTGAAAACTAGAGGCTTCAACAGCTGTTCCCCTGTGGATTTATACATCTCACACTTTTATCTCTTGCTACTGCTTTCATTCTTAACATGCATAATCTCCTCCACAGCTTCATACCCACAAAGTGAGTTCAGTTATGAAAACAGAGATAGCATTGTTTGAAGAATTAGCAGCACCTACAATCCAAGCTGAAATACACTTTGCACTAGTAGTTGTTTATGTCAGATGCTTGCTGAAAAGGAAACCCAGCTATATTTTTAAATCTTTTTTCACAGATGATTTTCCAAAGCCACAGATCCAAATGCATCCTGAGACTGTTGTTGCCCTGAGGGGCACCAATATCACCCTGACATGCAAGGCAGTGAGCAGTAGTGATTTGCCCATGTCCACCACCTGGAGAAAGGACAGCGAAATATTGTACAATGCAGATGTAGAGAATTTTGTCAGATACCAGCAGCAGGACGGAGACGTTTTGGAGTATACTACTGTGCTACATCTGTTCAATGTAAACTTCACTGATGAAGGAAAATACCAGTGCATCATCTCCAATCACTTTGGATCCAATTATTCTAACAAAGCCAAGTTGACTGTCAATGGTATGAAGCAATCTTGTTTTTGTTTTTCATGGGAGCGGGATTCGTTTTAGAACAAAGTAACTGCAAAAGGATTTTGGAAGTAAGTTTATAGAAACCTTTCTATAGTGTTGGCTGATTGTCCAGATATAAAAAATGGTTCAGGAAGTCCCTTGGTATTAATCTATTGAGAGAAACTGATGATATAAAAACAGGGTCAGTGATGGCAAAAGCTAGTGGTGGGGTTACTTGGTTTGAAGTGTCCTTGAAGATGCCTTTTGATGAGACTTAAATCTGGCCAATCAGCAGCATTTTTTCCATAAAACATTTTTTCTGTTGGGAAATGAAAATATTTGAACCAACTGCAGTCCTTTAGCTCACAAGTTTATTGAACCAAGACTGCTTCCCACAGATGCCATATTTTTCCACGTATAAGGCTATATTTTTGTCTAAAATTATTAGACTAAAAATTGAGGGTTGTCATACACAGAAATAAGCTGAAGAGAAAACCGTGTGGTTGCAAGATTTGTGTTGGAAAAATGAGGGTTGTCTTATTCATGGGGGCATTTTATAGATGAAAAAAATATGGTAACGTAATAACTAGACTGTGTAAGAAGTAGGTTCTGCAAGTAACTATGCTGTACAAATCAAGGTTATTCTGTGTTTTAAGTAAGGTGTGCACCATACATCAAATTTATGACAGTTGCCTTGTAAGTTTGACTTCACGTAGCTGAGTTTTCAAAAAAGGCTAGTGTGGAAGGGCTGGGAGGGGAGAAATAGCTCAAGCTACACATCATTTATTCATTCCATCCATCCATTCATTCATTAGTATACCACCCATTTGTTAATTTATTTAAATTTCGTCCATCTGGGTACAAGGCCATCTGGCTACAGGTTCACAGCAGTGCAAGGAAACAATATAACCAGAAGTAACAAGTGAATAAATTTGAACGAAATAAAATAAAAGGTAAAGTACAGAACAATCACAGTCAAGCACAGTATAAAACAAGTTAAAACAAGCTTTATGAATAGCAGGTGCATGAAGACTGATAACAGATTAGGATTGTCACTCAGGTAGAGGCTTGAAACCATCCACCTCACTGCATCACTTGGAATACTGAAAGAATTCTAGTGCCAAAATATTATCTAAATAACATTTCTGATTAATTTAAAATACAGTACATATAAACTCAGTTGACTGCAAACCAGAAGAACTATAAATTGAAACCAGAGATGTTGGCTGAAATCCTCTTGCATAAAACATACAGTGTCAACATTTGGCAATGAGAGTATTTGCTGTAAATTAATTGAAAGCTTCCTATCCCCTTCTTAGCTCCCTGTACCCACCACCAATGTGGGGAGATGGGGGTATGGAGCCTTCCATAGCTAAAATTGTTGTTGATTTGCTACTGCGGGGGTTGGAACCACTAATAGCTGTTACTGTCTTGTGTTACTTGCCTGAACCATATCATATTAATCCAGTGAAAGTTTTAATATAGAATCATAGAGTTGGAAGAGACCTCAAGGGCCATCCAGTCCAACCCCTTGCCATGCAGAAACCCCCATCAAAGTACTTCCGACAGATGGCCATCCAACCTCTGCTTAAAATCTCCAAAGAAGGAGACACCACCACCCTCCATGGCAGCATATTTCACTGCTGAACAGCTCTAACCATCAGGAAGTTCTTCCGAATCTTCAAATGGAATCTCTTTTCCTGCAGTTTGAAACCATTGATCTGAGTCCTAATCTCTGAAGCCATGGAAAAAGAGCCAGCCCCCTCTTCAATATGACATCCTTTCAAATATTTAAACATGGCTATCATATCCCCTCTCAACCTTCTTTTTGTAACACTAAACATTCCAAGATCCCTAAGCCGCTCCTCGTAAGACATTTCTTCCAGACCCTCAATCATCTTGGTCACCCTCCTCTAGACGCATTCAAGATCATTAACCTCCTTTTTAAATTGAGGTGCACATAACTGCACACAGAACTCTAGGTGGGGTCTGACCAGAGCAGAATAGAGTGATACTATCACTTCCCTTGATCTAGACACTATGTTTCTGTTGATACAACCAAGAATTGCATTGGCTTTCTCGGCTTCCTCATCACATTGCTAACTTATGTTCAATTTGTGTTCCACCAAGACTCTCAGATCCCTTTTACAGGTACTATTCTCCAGCCAGGTGTTTCCCATCCTATATCTATGCAACTCATTTTTTCCTGACTAGATGCAGGGCCCTACATTTCTCTCTGTTGAAACTCATTCTATTTGTTTAGGCCCGGCACTGTATAATCTGTCAAGTTCATTTTGGATTTTTATCCTATCCTCTAGGGAATTAGCCACCCCTCCTAATTTGGTATAATCTGCAAATTTAATAAATCTACTCTCTATTCCTTTGTCCATGTCATTAATAAAGATGTTGAATAGAACCTGGCCCAGAACAGAACCCTGGGGCGCTCCACTGGTCATCCCTCTCCATGCTGAGGAGAAGTCATTTGCAATTACCATTTGGTGTATAATCAGTCCACCAATTGAAATCCACATAACAGTAGCATTATGTGTCCCACTATTTCTTTGCAAGTATGTCATGGGGAACCTTATCAGAAGCCTTACTGAAATCAAGATACACAACATCCACAGCATTCCCCTCACCCACCAGGCCTGTAGCTCTATCAAAGTAAGAGATCAAATTAGTCTGGCATGACTTGTTTTTGAGAAATCCTTGTTGACTTCTAGTAATGACAACATTGGTTGCTAAATAATTAGACTATTTGCTTAATAATCTGTTCCAAAATCTTTCCAGGAATAGATGTCAAGCTGACTGGGCAGTAATTATTTGGGTCCTCTCTCCCCCCCTTTTGAAGATTGGGACAATATTTGCCGTCCTCCAATCTATGGGGACTTCCCCTGTTCTCCAGAACGTCTCAAAGATTATTGCCAATGGTTTTGAAATTGCTTCTGCCAGTTCTTTTGATATCCTTGGGTGTAATTCATCTGGCCCCGGAGACTTAAATTCATTTAGGGTTTCCAGGTATTCCTGCACTACCTTCTGTTCTACGTATGTTTACCTACGTATGTTTACGTATGTTTACCTAAATGGATACAATATGTTCTCTTCATTTAAGCAGCATTAAGAGATGATAGATGGAGAGCTTTTGGGGGAATAGCATTTTCGAAGGAGACAGTAAATTCGTTGGTCTTTTCCAATAAATTATTGGCCTTTCATAATCAAAATCCTGTTGTGAAAAAGGGCCCATATGGTGAGGACTTGCAAACTTTTCACTTTGTTTAAGAAGAAGACTGAGTGGAACAGGCTTTTTATGTTGACACAAAAATGGCTGTTAAGCATAATTTTAGGTAAGTGTGATCAAATCCTTGTTATTTCATATACAGAATCCGAAAAGCTATAAGAAAGGGTTTATGCCTGTTCTTGATAGAGGTAGAAAAATGCCTTCTCTGTGCTATATGTGGAAACTGTACTGGATTGTTGTTTGGTTTTTTCATCCATGTACAGAGTTGCCTTCTTTTGTGAAAACTCCTATGGATTTAACTATCAGGACTAGAGCCATGGCAAAACTTGAGTGTGCTGCAGAAGGCCATCCTCCACCCCAGATCTCCTGGCAGAAAGATGGAGGCACAGATTTTCCTGCTGCTCGTGAAAGACGCATGCATGTGATGCCTGAAGATGACGTCTTTTTCATAGCAAATGTGAAAATAGAAGATATGGGGATCTACAGCTGTATGGCACAAAATGTGGCGGGCGGTATATTGGCAAATGCTACATTGACAGTGCTAGGTAAATAAACCAATAAAGACTCTTTTGTTCAACTGAATATTCACATTTGGAATTGAATATTATCTTTGAGCCTCCTAACATGTCTTGATCGTCCATATGTTAAGATTGTGTTTTAATGTCAGATAGGATTCATTTCCATCTCCATTCCTTCTGTATAGACAAATTCAAGATCCCATGTTTATTTGAACAGACATTACTGCTAACCACAGAAACTACTAAAGAAGAGCTTCAGTGTCATGAATTTCAGGAGATCCCATGTTCAGATAACTATAGGATGTCTCATTGTTGGCGTTTCAATCCCTGAGGAGGCTTGAAGGAATTGCACAACCTTGTGGTCTGCTCACATTATTTTGAGGAGGAGAAGTTGAACTAACAGAATAAAGAAATCATTGAGTCAAAGTAATGTAATGTTCAGGACTTGTTATGGAGCCTAAAGTAGTTTGAATTCAAGGTGAAGGCTGTAAATAAACCATATAAAAGAGGAATTTACAGGTTTTTCCTTCCTTTAGTTTGATTTGCAGTCTAGCTAGCAGCTGGTCTGGTATTTCCCCAGAATGTGTCCTACTCCTAAGACAAATAACTTTCACAGCATCTGTTTTAAATATGGTTCCCTGCTGTTGACCCACTTTGTTTTGAACAGTTTGAGAAATGTCTGATTTTTATTTCCTGTCTCTCCAGTGCTTATTAATGTCCGAATGCCATTTTGTTCTTTCATGTCTCCTATGAGAAAATGATGCAGAAAAAACATTATTTAATAGCTTTGAGCAGAAAAGTGTCAGAAAAAAAATGTTCCTGAGGAGATGATGATGATGATGATGATGATGATGATGATGATGATGATGATGATGATGATGATGATGATGATGATTGGTAGAGTTTGTGAACAAATTGATATGTCCCTATAATTCTATTACCGTTAGGAAATCTTGAATTATTTTGGATCTGACTACTTGTCATCCTACTGTAGTCTCTTTGAATTGTTCAAAATTACAATACCTCCAAATAGATAGGTACCTCTCTGAATATAAAATATCCTGTAATGTAGAAATACCTCATCCATTTTGTACATGATTTGCATCAGTCTTCAAAATCACAACATAGATGTTCATAGCAGTGTCCTCTGCACATCTTATTGGAACTCTTTCTTTAAGAAGCTTCTCATTGTAACCTTTTCTCTAAAGAACTTTAAATTGGACTCTTTCTGTTTCCAGAAACACCATCCTTTGTCAGGCCCTTGGAAGACAGGACTGTGGCCCAAGGGGAAACAGCAGTGTTGCAGTGCATTGCTAGTGGTAGTCCCACTCCTCGACTCAATTGGACCAAAGATGATGGGCCTCTGATGGTCACCGAACGGCATTTCTTCGCTGCTGCTAATCAACTCCTCATCATTGTAGATGCTGGACTAGAGGATGCTGGGAAATACACCTGTGTCATGTCCAATACACTTGGTACAGTGCGTGGCCATATATACCTATATGTCATCTCCTCATCAAACTGTGACTCTTCCCAAGGTGGCATTGGGCTTGAAGAAGATGGCTGGACAACAGTTGGCGTTGTGATAATAGTTGTAGTGTGCTGTGTCGTGGGTACCTCTCTGGTTTGGGTCATTGTTATCTACCATATGAGAAGAAAAAGTGAAGACTACAGCATTACCAACACAGGTGGGGAATCAAAGGACAAAGGTTTTCCAACATTTGACTAGTGTGGTGATGGTTTTTGCTTTGGTAAGCTAGTTAAGAAAAGTCACGGGATACCCATTGTGGTGTAGTAGATAGAGTGATGGCTCTAATTAGAGATTAAAGCCATGGAAACTCACTAGGAGTGTGGAACTGGTAAAAGCTCTCCTTAAATATCTCTTTTACTTTGAAAACGCATTTAGGGTCACTATAAGACAGTTCTCACTTGACAGTACATAGCAAAATTAGAACTGTAAAAGACAACCTTCTTTTTCTGGACATCTGGGGAAGAGATAGCACCAGTGCATTTCAGCGATGAATAAACTTAAGCATTGGCATTCTCCTAGCTGAGAGTGAGCATAGGAGCAAACTAGGATATGGGAAGAATTTATGGCTAATAGGTGAATGAATAGGAAAGACTTGGCATTTTGCTGTGTATGGTGATTCTCTGGATTTTAATTCAAGCCAGGGCATTTGGGGCGGGGGGAGTATTGTCACCATAATGGCAATTATTATGTTGGGGAGGTGGCACTGGTTTTGAAGAAAATGGCTTTTTGTATCTGTGAAATATTCAATACTTCCTTTGCCTATAAAATATGGTAGTAAATGAGACCTATCTAAATCATTAGGAAGTAGTAGATAAAGTTAGGGTTAAGGAATTTATCCTCTTTCTCGCATGAGGTAAACCTTCCTTTGCTTGGAAATCAACTAGATCGTCATAATCTTGAAAGACATCTGATTGCGGCATGGTTTAGTTGCCAGAGCAAAATAACTCTGTTGCCATTGTTTTTCTTTCAGAGGAGGTAAACTTGCCTGCAGATATTCCCAGTTACCTCTCTTCCCAAGGGACTCTATCAGAGCCTCAGGAAGGCTATAGTAATTCAGAGGCAGGAAGCAACCAGCAGCTGATGCCTCCCTCCAGTGGTTACATGCACAAAGGCAAAGATGGTAAGCTCTGCAGCTCCTGGGCAATGCTGGGCAGAAGTAGCATATCCGTGATCAATTTCTAGTGGCCTGCTTAGTTCTTGATCTAGCACAACAAGTCTGTTAATTCTTTAAAAAGAGTGAAGGCTAGCATTGACGTGTAGTGCTAAATACTTGTGGACCCACAGGAGTTAGGGTGAAAAATAAAGTAGACCATACAAAACCAGTCACTCCATTTTTTCCTCTAGACAGAACTTAAAAAAAAATAAACACAACCGCTAATCTTTTTTTACGACACTATAATTATGCCGTGGAATGGAAAGCTTTGGCACTAAAAACTTAAGTTCCAGTATATTTGTCATCTTGAATAATAAATTATGGAGACAGTGACAGATACAGCCCTGGATAAGTATCATGAACAAAAGACTCTTGTTCTTGCACTTTCTACCCTGTCACGAAGGTTTCTGCACATTATTAGATGAATGGGACTGGTACTGAATCCTTGATATGGTCATCCTCCTTGGGCTGCTTTCTTGTTTTAAGGAGTTTCCTTTCAGCTTTTTATAAAGTTTGTATTTTTTATAAGTCAGCAGGCATTGGGGTTTCCCCATTATGTGTTATACCTCCTCCTTACTCATTGGATTGACAGCTACCCTGTTGGCATTCACCTGAGTTTACTGATAGAGGAAATCATATTGCATAGCAAACTAATAATGAAAGAAGACATTGAGTCCGCCTCCTCAGTCTCAGAAAGTCATCTTTGAACCAGAAGAGAAGGAACAAGTTTTTATTATTGTTTCATAATATTAAATGCTCAGTTTCAGCCACATCCTGGTTTGGAGGGTTCCTTGTGTATTTAATTATCACTAAGTTTAAATTATTTGCATCAATTGTTGCATACTTCTTGCCAACCTCTGCCCAGTGTTGTGGACTATAAACATTTGTACCAAACCAATAAGCCATCCCAAAAGGCAGTCCTAGCTTCTTTTAGCTTTCCTTTAGAAATCAGTTTTAAAACTGCTCTTTGACTTTTCTTGATGTTAATCTTTGCTGTTCTGAATATTCTCAAACAATTTTCAGTGCAAAACTGGTATTTATGCAAAAGTGAAATATTCCCAGAAACCTTCTACTTTTGTTTAAAAAAACAACCCTTCATTGGTATTCTGTCATCTCATCTGATGCTTAATTGCTGCTTTATCTTCAGGACACTTATTCTCGCTAACTCAGGATCATGCTATGGTGTAATTGATGACAGAATACTGAGAAGTTAATGCAGAAGGGACGGCTGAAAGCCCTTGCTCAGAATTTATCTGATATTGGAGCAGTGCTTCAAACAATTCTTTGCCCACCTCATATAAAAAAGAAAATCTCTTTCTACCACAGTTCTACCATGGGCTATTTTAATTTGGATATGTGTATAAGTTTAGCTTTGCCTTAAATATTTCCCAGTGCTTAGGGAGTCTCAAGTCTTTCCCTCTAGCACTAGCATCTCACCGGTGCTTTTAGGCCCCATAGCTTGTGCACAACAGCATATATTAAGAATAGTAATATCAACAAGCCTCTGTTGGCCGGGGTGGGGTGGGGGGAAAGGTTGATATAGAGGACCCATCTAACCTAGTAGCCTAGATGTGGTCTTCAGGATCTCATAGGAGAGTTCTGTAGTGCCCTTAATACCATAGTGTACTAAATCTATTAACGTTTTATCTGAATAATAAAGCAGTCTACACAGCAGGATGGTTAATGCACTAACTCATCTTTCTGTGCCTTGAATGATTAAAGCCCGAGTCCTATTAGCATCAGCAAACATAGACAGACCATTGTCCAAGGACTGTGTGCTGTTTTATGTGTTGATGATGCACTTGGTTATGCACTCGGTTGATTGCCTAGTCATACGACCAGAAATGCAAAGCCCACTTATGTGATTGTTCTTATGTGCAGAGTAAGATCCAACAGGATTTTGACCTAATGACCTTATTCCCATCTTACCCTTAAGCTCAAAATAAGGTCCTCTGAAAGTAAAAAGTTGTTTTCCTCTCCCTTAATTATGGTGCCTTCCTCTTCTGAGATTGCACTTCTGTGTAACACCAGTGAAACTACCATTAATCATCACTATATCACTTCAGTGTTACATTGTGAAAGTCTCATCTGCACAACTTTCTGTTTCTTTTTCATAATTAATTTTAAGGGAATAAACTCCTTATTAAAGAACCACAGCAATAGTTCCCAACCTTGGGTAACCCAGGGGTTCTTGGTTTGCAATTCCTGAAGCCTTCTCTACTAGCTGTACTGGCTAGGGTTTCTGAGGGTTGTCATTCAAGAACCACCTGGGTTACTCAAGGTGAGGAAACGCTGAACTAGAAGATTATTATGAGGCATACATGACCAAAACACAGAAAGTAAATACAACCCACTTAGTCTACACACAATCCTCCATGGACTTGATTTTTAAGACTTTCTACTTTACCATGTGTGATTACAATTGACGGGTTTTTAAAACTTACTATGACAGTGCAAGATGTTTTTCTTCTTCATTAATACCTTCATACAGATACCCAAATCATCTAGTTTCTCTCTTTGTAATGCCTTGTCACTGGGGATGCAACACCGAATTGCCAGTGCTCCTTCATGCTGGAAAAAAAATGCTTCCAAAACATACAATCATAGCTGCTAGTTCCAGCTGTGACTCATATAAGGACTGTCAGCTATCCAACAGTTGGAGAGCGTATAATGAAGGGAATCAAGACACAGCACACTAATTATCCACTGTTCTTCGTCCATTAGGTGGCACAGGGCCATTGGTCATCTGTTCAGATTGCTATGACAATGCCAACATCTATTCCAGAACCAGAGAATATTGTCCTTATGCATACATCACGGAAGATGATCCACTTGACCAAACTTTGTCCAGTCTCATGGTACAAATGTCCAAAGAGCCCTATCCAGTGTGCCACAGGCACGAAGGTGCCACTCTAGATAATCTCTCGCTTAACAATCAAGACAGAACACATGAGAGGAAACCTTGTTCTCAGCCATGCAACAGTGGTGAGTGACGCACTTCCAAATGGTTCTCCCCCTGTGGTCTTTCAGATGAATCACTCACAAGAGTATTGTTGACTGTTAACTATGAGACTTCTAATATGCGTTGAGAATTCTATCTTCAGCATTGCGCAAAGAAGCAATAATGTTCTTAGGTGGAGAAGCAGTTACCCTTTTAAAAAAAATCAAGCCTCCAGAGTTGCTAACCTAGCATTTTTTAGCATAAGCTCCACTAGCAAGGTCCACTAGCTCCTTCCAGATAGGAGTTGTCGTTTTTTATTTTATCACAGGATTCTTTGAAACTGAATTTCAGTATTAATTATCTAAATCCTATTCGCCAGTAAAGGATGAAGCTAGAGAGAAGAGATGAGCGGAGGAGAAGTTATCTTCTGTAAGATTTCATTTGCACCCCATCTTGGTAACTTTGGAGTCAGGGAAACTGAACTGACACACTTCAGAGACTGCAACAAACCATTGTTTATAAAGCAGTATTCTTTTATAGTACATTAGTCACCTCCAGCTCCTTTTTTAAATAGACTCAACAGTGGATTTTGTGTTATTTCTGCAGGGACAGTCTTGTAATGCCCACATAATTGTTATTAGGTATATTATTGCTAGTTTTTGCTGTATTATGAAAATCTCCCGAAAAGGTGAGTGGTGGTGGTTTCAGAATATGCCTCTTACTGCAAAAATGACAATCATAGTGTCATAAATTTTGATTTTTTTCCCACCTCATTTCTCCTTCCACAGATCCTTTTCAGCTCTCTTTATGGGGTATCAATAAAGATCTAGGATTGTTGCATCCTCATTTCTCACCTCAGCCAAAGACCCATGAGGGACCTCGAATTGTGCCAAGTGAAGGTGTCACAGAAGCCGAACACGAGCAAGTTATTTCCCCCAGACCTTGCCACAGGTTACATGAACATAACTTTGATTTTAACAGGACTCAGAACACACAGGAGCATCATGAAGCCACCTAAAAAGAATCAAAGCCAAAACCTTAACAGCAAGCTTGGAGCAGTTGACTGTAACTTTGCTACCTCAGGTTTTGCCCCATGGCCAAAGATGTTCCAGGCTTGCATGCGACTTAGTGGACCATGCTTGTGACTGCCTGCCATAGGCAAAGAATGGGCAAGTTATGAAAGACAGCCTTTCTTTTGGTGTATTCCACTAAGTGGTACACGTTAAAGTTCAGTAGTCGTAATGAACTAAATGGTGGTCTAGCAAGAACATGCTACACTAAAGATGGAAGTGGTAATGGAAAGTATCTCTGTTGCCTTGGAAACAATCCCATGAAAGCTTCATAAGCACTTCTCTCCTGCTGAAGAAACCAACTATAAAGAGCTCTTTTGCAAGATTCCCTGATAATCGTAAGCATGAAGCTCTTGCTGGACTTTCTTGGTTCTTCTAATGGCTGACAGAAATTATATCAATTTTTTCAGTCACAAATGTTACTCTCTCTTTCTCTCTCTCTCTCTCTCTCTCTCTCTCTCTCTCTCTCTCTCTCTCTCTCTCTCCCCCCCCTCTCCTCCCTTCCTCAAGTTCTTCAGTTGTAAATACATTTATATAATATAAATATTTTGTATACACTACTAAACATAAATGTCAGGCTGAAATGTAAATTTTGTATTATGCCAAAAATTACATTGTGTTGTAGCACTGTGACATCTGCTGACCGGTCCGTAAAAGACTTCAAATGGTTCTTTCAAAGGATTAAAAGCTTAAGGGCTGGTTCATACAGTCAGTCAGCTGTAACTACTACTTGCTATCCTACTGAGGGGAATTTTGCATTGTATGATGGCTCTTTTCACAGTCTAGTCTTATGTATGAGGGCTGGTAATAGGAATACAGATCACACTTGATGAATCATGTGATTCAGTCCATCGCCTCTGAAGCAGGAGTATGTTATGTAATTGGGGCCACATAGGACTCAGACAATTCTCTTGTGTAAGCTTCTAGGTCTGTGATGGCGAACCTATGGCACGGGTGCCAAAGGTGGCACTCAGAGCCCTTTCTGTGGGCACCCAACATTGCCCCTTCATAGCCACCCGTATATAGGTTAAATTACTGTATTGGCATTTTGCAAAAAAAAAAAATAGTGGGTTTTGAATTGCAGTTTGGGAACTCGGTCTCTAAAAGATTCACCATCACTGTTCTAGGTTATTCTTAAAATGCTGAAGCTAGAAGCTTTTTAACTTAAGTGGCCATTCTCTAAACTTTGATGCTTCCCAAAATGACTGCCTGTAAGCCTTTAAAAATGAACTGTTGACTTCTGTGTGCAATTGAGCTACTAAGACTTAAATGTGGTTTCAATGGCAATGTTTTTTGGCGATACCTGTTCCTAAGGCTGTAAAAAATGAAGAAGTGAGCCCACATTGCGAATTGCTAAACCCTGATGGATAGCCCCAGACATTTGGGTCATCTCCAGCTTACACAGCAGGATTGGGGGGGGGTAGTTTATTTATTTTTTATTTTATTTTAGAGTATTTTTACCCCGTCTTTCTCCATGGAAAAGGACCCAAGGTGGCTTACAGTGATGAGGGATAATATACAGTCCAGTACAATTAAGACATGTTCAAGTATTTGAGAACAAGGAATTCAGGGACATGTTACAGCATTAATAAACAACATTATATTAAAGCTACAAGATTATAAGTACAGTAGTTATAAACACAAAGTCTTTGTGAACCTATAGATTCATAGCACTTCTTAGCTTGCTGTTATACTCTAAAGTGAAATGTCACACATGTTATAACTAATGTAAATCTGAAGAAATTGCAGGAAAAGGAAGATATCTTAAAGAAAAAGGCTATGCATCAAGCTATTGCTGCTAAGATATTTCTTAGTTCTGGAACACAACTTGAGGAAATCTACTAAGCTTTAAATATGCCATCATGAGTACTGTATATACCTGAGTATAAGCCAGGGGCCTAATCTTACCCCCTAAAATTGGGAAAACTTATTGACTCAAGTATAAGCCAAGGGTGTTTTTTTTTCCTGTTATACTCAAGTATATACAGTATATTGGCAGAGCTTTAAAGGGGCTGGGGTTAGTAATTGTCAATGTGTGCCGGGAGTGTGGAGGCAATAAGGGAGTTAATACCATAGAGTAAATTCCCTGGTTGCCTCCACAGTCCCTGCACAGTTGGCTGTACTACCCCCAGCCCCTTTTGAGCTTTATAACTAAGTCCCCTTACCCCTAAATCTTTCTAGATTTCAGGGGGTTCCCTAAAATTGCTTTGGGAAGATACCCCTGCTACTTTGGAGTCCCAAGGTAAGTAAATTTTGATTGCATATTTTAAAAATAATTTTGAGTGCATATTTTTTAAAAAATATGCACTCAGAAATTACTTTTGGGACACCAAAGATGCAGGGGCACTGTAAGAAAGCAATATTAGGGAATCCCCTTGAAATTTGGAAACATTTGGTAGTAAGAAGGCTGAGTTATGAAGCTCCAAAGGGGGTTCCCCTAGGGAAAAACCTTCTAATTGCAATCATATGGGAAGTGGCAGTAGCCTTGTCTCCCGCCCAATCAAGATGCCCTCTGCCACCCTCCCCAAGCCATCTGAGCACCTAATTTTACCCCAGAACACTGGGAAACTTTATTATTGACTCACGTATAAGCCGAGGGCGTTTTTTTCAGCCAAAAATAAGGGCTGAAAAACTCAACTTATATTCTAGTATATATGGTAATTCTATTTGCCATAGGCAGTCATCTGGCTATTTTTTTTTTTTTTTGAGACAAAAATAAAACAAACATATATGGCACTGTGGTCAAATAATAACAAAACTAGAAAAGGCATCAATGCAATTCTAGGCATGTCTACTCAGGAGTAAGTCCCAGTGGATCCATTGAGTTCAGATAAGTGGTTATAAGATTGCAGCCTAAATATAATTAGCCACAGTTTCAAGTTCTGTGCCATAAACAGATGCAGTAATTTTTCTGTACTGCTCAGTAAAAGATGCTGCCTGAACCATTTGGGCATCATTTTATAGTAAGATCATGGTGGACATGAAAGGCTTGTCAGAGTGATTAAAGTCCCAGATAATTAAATTAATTTGCATAAACTCATTATGAATCAGTGAAATTGTTGGCTTATTTTTAGTAGTTGGAATTCTAGTATTGTGTTGTTGATGTGTGTGTCCTGTTATTTTAAAACAGGACATTTTGGCTGGAAACAATGGTACTCTTTCTTTTTAGCTTACGACAAAATAGCAAATCTGTCACAATTACACTAAATCCTGAGCCAGATACCTAAGGTACACAAGTGCAAGCTTTATATATGGTAGCCCCTTGCGTTTTATTTCTTGCCATACCTCAGAAGGCGTTACCCCCTCCTGCTTCTTACTCCTGCTTAATAATTGATTCCCCAAGTCTGGCAGAACTGCAAAGTCCCGCCCTCCTGGGATGTCTAAAAATGTCCAAAGCAGGGCCTTCTCATTGTCCACAAGACGCCTTAAACTCCTTTCCAGGGCAGGGCAGGGCCATTGTTCATTTCAATCACGGTTTCACCTCAAAGCACTCAAGATTCATGATCAGCACTAGATGTAATGCTGCTCAGTGCCTCCCCTTCCCTGCTTGCTGCCTTATTATCTACGACAGGTCTTATAATAACAAACGTGAAAATAATATGCAATATTTGCACATGGTAATCCAAATAACAACAGCACTTGACTAACATCCAAGATGTCCACGTTATGCAATACAGGGTGCTTTTTAAAATATATACGACTGGGGCAATACCCGAAACAACTCCAGTCTGCTTCATATATTTGAGGAGAGAGTAACTGTGGTATAAATCACACCTTTGTAAACTAAACGAAAAGTATGTCAGAGTATTCCTCTGGGGTTAAAATCATCTAGTCAAGGAAGATTGTTCTACTGTTCAGTATCTCAACATTGCTGATTCTGCATGTTCTCCAGTTTATACCTGTAGCACAGTTAAAGCATTCTTTTCCTATTTGATATAAAATTGTTTCAATAAATCAGCAAGTTAGGAGAGTAGGAACCTGCCAATACAGAACCCAGCCAGGATATTTGGGAGCAAGGCTTGAAAAGCATGCAGTTGGGGAAAGGGCACTTAATTTTGAACATGCCTGTCTGTTTTCTCAGAGATATGTATTAAAATTGTAAGGAGGAAAGTTATTCCACTGATATTTTCCTTCCTGCCAATGCCAAAGTAATTATAGCTAGCCGGACACTCATGTGGCAGTACAAACCAACAGCTCTTTGCTTGTACCTGTCTTTTCCTTGTATCTATTTATATTTTCTCAATTATCAGAATGTATATTTTGTATAGCATGTGTAATATGTTTGTCTGTTGTAACATACCATCATCCAATAAAGTGACACCGAGTGAGCTGCTTTGGTTTGTCATGGAATCCGTAGGGCCAGATGAAAGTCTTCTAGAAAACCCAAAGTGTAAAGCCCACTGAATGTAATTGTGTTTTGCTGTGATCAATATTAAAGTATTTAAAGGTGGCACTGAAGGAAGGGGGCCGATTGCAATGGGTCATTTAAATGTTGGGGGTTGTAAGCAGTACATCAAGTAACTAGAATGAGGCTGAACAGCAACAAGGAACTTTATCCTCTTGTGCAATGCAGAGCACCATTTTCCAATTTTAGCAAGCTGATGCTGTGCAAAACACACAGTTCACTGGCACTATGGCCCTGCAATTATACTAGCATGATATGTGCAGCTCACTCATCTCTTAAGAACTGTTATAGGCTGAGAAGAGCTGTCTACAAACTCAAGATTTTTAATGGTTTTGGTTCAGATACATTAAGCACGACATTCCACATTCAACCTGTCTTTGTGTTAATATAATGACAGGAGGCTGTTCCCTGTATGCCCCCTTTGCAGTGGTGCCCCTTGAACACTTGCCCACATTTAATTTCCATATGCATTAAGACAGTGGTTTTCAACCTTAGGTCCCTGGATATTCCTGGACTACAACTCCCAGAAATCCTGACCAGCATGTCTAGTGATGAAGGCTTCTGGGTGTTGTAGTCTAAGAACATCTGAGGACCTAAGATTTGTAACCTTTGCATTAGGACATGGCAAAAAAGCAGGCCAGCCTTTATGTAGAGTGCTATACAAGTAGCTGCCTACATGCCCTAAGCACATCCGATCTCGCCTGATTTCGGAAGCTAAGCAGGGTTGGCCCAGGTTAGTACTTGGATGGGAGACCACCAGGGAATACCAGGTCCTGTAGGCGCTTGGAGTAGGAACTGGCAAAACACTCCAGTATTCCTGCCAAGAAAACTCCATGGACATGGAGTCACAAAGAGTCGGTCACGACTGTAACGACACAGCACACACACACACACATACAAGTAGTCTGCCCCGTGTTCATTTTATTACATCCATTAAACCAGATTTCAGGGGTTTTGAGTCTCAAGATTTGGTTACATTTTTTAATGACATATCTGAATGTTCTGTCATGGGTAGGCCTGGATTCATATTGAATTGTATTTCGCAGAATAATGCAAAAGCATTTAAATAAATAAATAAATAAATAAATCACATGTACCTTTCAAAATGGAGTGCATTGGTTACAACAGAGGTGGCCAAGTTCTAGAGTTGAAAAACTACACCCCAATTCCTGATCTTCAGATAGCTCCCCTCTACTGCTCTACAATTAAAAGTTTTAGAAAACAGAATATAAGCCTAAAGCTCTTCAAGCATCTTAGGTTGCTGAATGAAATTTCATCATGTTCCTCCCATCCATAAAACCGCTTTAAGGTCTCTATGTGCTTTTTCTCTCCCACAAACCAGCAGTTACTGAATTTTTACAATGACAAAAACATTGCTGAATTTACTCCATTGCTGTCGAGTGCAAGGAGTGCTGAAGTTTTTTCTTTTTAAAAAGGTGTTTCTTGAAGAGCTTTCATGCAATGTGAGGGCCCTACTTTGCCCATCCTTAATTTACATGAACAGTGAATAAAAAGATTGCTTATATTTAGTGATGCCACTCTGCTTTTAGCCAGGCAATGTGTTTGAACCTCAGGATCCTCTGTTAGAGGTGGAGCCTGAAAGAACACTCATGAAGCAGCCAAGATATTTTGCTTCTTGACACAAAGGGCATGAAGGTCACGTCCTGAAAATTTGGCTGGACATACTGTTGAATCTTCAGCTTTAGTAGTGGGGTACCCTCCTCTACCATAAGTAAGACAACAGGCTGCTTTAGGAGCCCAAGCTAGATTGTATGACAGTTCAGTGATGGTAAGTAGAGATGGGCACGAACCTCTGGTTCACCACTTCCTTCTGGTTTATGGCAATTTGAAGACTTTCATCAGGTGTTTGGCAATTTGGCACCCTGCCTCCTCCAGCGGGCACCCAGCCAGAAGCAGCACCTGGAGGAGAGGGGCAGGAAAGCCCGGGCACTGCTTGTGATTGGACGCCCACTAGAGGGCGTGGGGTGAAACCTCCAAACACCTGTTGTGGCAGCAAACAAACTGGGATGAACCGCTAAACTGGCCGTTTGTGCCCATCTCTATTGTTAAGGACTCGACCACAACACTATTTTCAATTATTTCAATACAACAAGAGTTTCAGTAACAAAACTCATAAAAGGAAATGGAATGCCATTTAAAAGGCAGCCTATCGGCAACCTGATGTTTCCGTCTTTAAAAGCAAGCAGTCCCATTATATAAAAATTCCCACAAATTCCTTGTATGTGATAGGGAACGCATTCATGATTTTCTAATTAAGTATTTACCATTACTTGGTTCCACTCTGTTTTTTCCAGTGGAACAACCAATTATTTATCCATTTGACACTGTGCACCTTTTCAGTTGCTCAGTTTTAAAATGGGCACATATTAGGGGAAGATAATGTTTTAAATCTCTTCAGCTGGTGACACCAAGAGCACTTATCTGCACAGGGAATCAAGTCCCGGGACTGACAAATGTAGGCCATGTAGCCTTTGCATTCAGGGCTCAATCGCTGTTTGTGTAAAAGTAAAAGATGCTTTTGAGCTGTGAGCTCTTGATTGCAATCAGATTCACAATTGTACGTTTCAGAGTTACAGTCTCCAAGCTTTGTGAAGTGCTTGTGTGGATGGAATGCACAATAGAATCATACAGATATTAACTTGAGAACTTGACTGAGCCATTCCAAAGTCTTCTAGTCACAACAGCCACTTGTTCAAGAATCCTCTCAATCCAATAGTAAAATCTAGGTCCATACAGGAAACATCAGAAATGTTTGTATATTCTGGCTTGAGCACCGAAAATAGGAAGGACAGCTAAAAGAGAACCAGTAGTTAGAGTGGCTGGTCAGAACAAGCATAAAAATCAGATATAGGCTACAAGATATCCGGAACCTTAAAGTATTAACTGTTAGACCTCTCATATTTCATACTGCCTTATATACGCACCGATAGTATTCAAAAGGTTCAGTTCTGTGGTGGCTCCACAGGCTAGAGCACTGAAAACTATTGGCTACAAAGTCGGCTTCTAAGCAGTTCGAATCCAGGTGCCACGCAGCAGAGTGGGCTCCCGCTGTTAACCCCAGCTCCTGCCAACCTTGCAGTTCAAAAGCATGTAAATATAAGTAGATAAATAGGCACCGCCATAAAAAGTGGGAAGGTAAAACAGTGTTTCCTTGCAGCCATGCCGGCCTTATGGTCACGGACTTGCACAACACTGGCTCTTCGGCTTGAATACAGAGATGACCACTGCCCCTAGAGTCGGACACGACTAGCACGCATGTGCGGGGGGAACTTTTTACCTTTACCTTTTACCTTGTGTAGAATGATTGTCAGGAGGCATGGAGAGGAACAACTGCCATCATAAAACATTGGCACAGACATGCAGAGAGAGACTAAGAGATGATGTGCCGCATGTTATGCCTGTCTGTTAACTTTTGGGGGGTCTTCCCGATCTGCTCTCCACTAGCAGCACTTCCATGGACAAGCCGATCTGTGCTATGCCTCTTCCATATATGCCAGTGTAAGGTAAGCATAAGATATGTCTGTGAAGATTCTCAGTCATCCAGGTGAGTTTATCTGGAAGTTGAGTCATGGCTACTGGACTTCTTTTTGAGAGATAAGCATAAGATTTCCAGGTAAGCATAAGATTGCTCATCTCCAGCGTTGGATCAGTTGTTAAACAGAGAACTGGCTGCCCCAGTTGATCAAGGGAAAGGAACTGTGCCAAGGTGCTAGAGGGAAGCATCCCGAGTGTGTCCAACGCCCTGTCCTGTAATCCCAAAGCTTGTCTGCAGCACGCAGGTGTAGCGGGGATGTTGTCCCACCATCAGTTTTGATTTCCTAAAATCAAGGAAGAACTTCCTGCGAGGATGACCTGCTTAGCACTGGAATGGACTGCCACAGTCAGTGGTGGACACTTCCCTCCTAGCAATGTTTTGGCCTGTCAGTGATGTATTAGCTGGACACACCTTTAGAATCTGCAGGTGGATGGATTAGATGGCCTTCTGACAATCGAGTCAGAAATTATGAATAATGAAATTCATTCTGACTCTATAATTCTGTGATTCCCTTACAAATTTGTTGTAAACCATTCTGTGCACTGTTCCTGGTTTATTTTTAATGCCCAAAGTGGTATATGTGCGATTAATGACAAGTAGTATTTTTATGCCACCACTTACATACCAGTTTGCAAGAATTTGCTAATCTGTTATTCCGCATAGTCAGTTTTTTATGATGAAAAAAACTTTTTTCCTGTTTGCCTTCTCAACACTAGTTTTGCCGTGGGGGGGGGACATCACATTTTACAGCATTTTGTCTCCCAGCAGTTTGGGCCTGCACGAGCCCTGGAAAAGCACCAGTTTGGCAAGCAGCCCAATAGTACAGAGGAATAACTACATTGGGAAGCTGAATCACAGCATTTTGGTTTTTCTGCAGTTTGATTCGTAGCCTGTATTATGCTGGAAATCACAATCAGTGTTCACACAAGGAATGTACATTGATTCAGAAGTTCACTGTTCATAATGGATCGATGCTCTTCACATTCCATCCCAGAGCGCCCTCTCTCTCTCTCTCTCTCTCTCTCTCTTTTTTTTTTCTTTCTTTCTTCCTTCCTTCCTTCCTTCCTTCCTTCCTTTCTTCCTTCCTTCCTCTGGTCATGCCTCTGCTCATCGTTTTATGGTGCATAAGTATGGCAAATAATACCAAGGACCCAGCAATAAGGTGATAAAATGATCTAACACAAATCCCATATAGAAGAATTTTTTAAAAAAAAATGTAATGGAGGACCAATCAGTGGAGAGGAAAGAAATGCAAGGGGGAGTGTTACCCGAGTCCTGAACATCAGGCTCCAATTGGCCACATCACAGAAACACCATCTACAGACAGGGTCCCCAACTTTGCAAGAACTTACCCCAACTAACCACATGGGGAAAAGCCCGCTCGAACAATTCCAGCTTGAAAAAGTTGAAGACACCCCTCCCAGCAGTAGCAGAGAAAAAATAGCTATGCTTTGAGCAAAAAGGGGCTCAAGGGATTCAAACCAGTTTTTGCATCATGTGATCAGTAAAACATATTTTGAAGTCATCTGTTTTATAACTGGAGCAAATTCTGTGGTATTTTACCATGCAGTTGCAACCGTAATCACTCACTCACTTGGCTCAGTATCACTTGCAGAAGGATGGATGGAGGGAATGCAGATAGAAACCCACCCCCACCCTCCACCATTTCTGCTGAAACAGAGTAGTGCTTCAAGGTCACTCACTGGACACATTCCCATCAATAACAATATCCAGATTGCTTGGACTAGAAATGTACTTCTCTAGAAAGGCACAGGCTCTGTTTCTGCTGCCAGGTATCAAAAACGTCTGCCTTCGTTAAGAATTGGCTGTAGCCTCACTTGCTTCAAGATGTTGCCAGAAGAAGTTCATTTGTCTTTTCAGAGGCATTATTGTAATCAAGAATATGCTTCTAAGTTCAATTCAAAAGCATTCTTTGTGTGCGAGCCAGCACCCTACTTTAAAATGGCTTCAGCATTTTGAAGGGGACCCTCAGTATAGTTTCATCTTAATTATTACAAACTCTTGTTGCATATGAAAGATAACCCGCAACTGCTGTTAGAAACTCATGCTTTGCCATAAAAGCAGAATGAGATGAAAATTCATCCATTTTGAGTCTGCTGTCTTATCCCTTTCTCTGAATCTGTCCTTCCAAAGACCCTGCTGGCAAAAATGCTCGTTTCATTGGCAAAACAGATGCAAGATCTCTCAAGGAGAAGTTTGGGACCTTTGTGTGTAAATAAAACAATAGGAGCACGAGGGTCTTATGGAGAAAGGAGAACAGGATTGTGAAATGTCCAAATACTTATCCTGTAACCTATGTTCTAAAACCAGCTACCCTGTAAATGCAACTAAAATCTACCCCTAAACTGCTGCTGCTGGTGGAGGGGATTAAATTAATTGGAGATAGAAATCATGAATTCTTCAGAGTCTTAGTTCTCCATTATTTAGAAATTAACTCTGCAACTTGGCACCACTACGATGAAAGACGTGGGACTTCTTGGAGAGACAAGACGGCACAATGGAATCCAACTGCTTCTTTCTAGGGGTTCGTTAATGACCCACCCTTTTCTAGCGGCCTTAATTTGTATCTGAGTCTTGCCTTAATCCGTTAGTGACTTCAAGATAATTGGACACCTTAGCACACCCATTTCTTTCGCCCTTAATTTCTGACTCGGGTGTTTAATGTTGTCTCCCTAAACAACATGGAGGTCTCTTTGGCCACCTTCACTGCTGCCCAGGTCTTGAGTATAAGTATGTGGGGTGGGAGGAGGGTATCTGTCTTAAACATAAGAACATAAGAAGAGCCATGCTGGATCAGGCCAAAGGCCCATCTAGTCCAGCTTCCTGTATCTCACAGTGCCCCACCAAATCTGACTGGGAGCACTCGAGGCAGATACCACTCCCCTGCATTTGTTCCTTGAAGTACTCCGGTTTTAAGCCTGGAGATTACACATGTCCATCATGGTTTGTAACCTATTATGGACTTTTCCTCCAGGAATCTGGCCAATCCCCTTCTGAAGTCATTCAGGCCAGATGCCATCACCAAATCCTGCGGCAGGGAGTTCCACAGACTAACAACACGCTGGGTAAAAAAAAAAAAATCTTTTGTCTGTTCTCACTCTCCCAGCCCTCAGTTTAAGTGGATGTCCCCTAGTTCTGGTATTTTGTGATAGGGAGAAGAGCTTCCCTCTATCCACTTTACTCATGCCCTGCATTATTTTGTACGTCTCAATCATATCCCCCTCAGGCTCCTTCTTTCCAGACTAAAGAGCCCCAAATGTTTCATAAGGGAGGTCCCCCAGCCCAGTAATCATTTTAGTCGCTATCTTCTGCCCCTTTCCCAGTTCCACTATATTATACATCTTCTAGGAGCAAGTTCTTTTATTTCTTTTGTACTTAATGATAGATTGCAAAGCATAGGGTTTTAAGGGCACTGGAAAGACCTCCCTCCTCCTGGGGAAATGAAAATGTTCTTCTGTGTGCTGGATGGCCCCTAGATGGCAAACGAGTACCATGGTTATAGCAGTCAAACAGCTAGCTAGATTTTGATGGGCTCACTTACCGAACAGCTTGCATCCATCTTTGGCAAGTGTGGCCCGGTGGCAAAACAACAGGAGAACAAAAATACATTTAACACCCAGTAGGGCATTTCCAGAAGACAGGAATGATTGCTACTGCTAATGAAATCTTGGTTTAGAGCAGTACTGAAGCTCACAATACGTTTGAGGCTTACGACTGTGTGTATTCTGCACCAATCTCCTGGGCATCAGTTTTATCCACTTTTGCTGTAGTAGCCAAAGGACTGATTTAGCTCATCTTATTCAGCTGATGAGTGCACACAACACATATCTGAAAAACGGTTGTTCTTATTTATTGCCAGGTACGTTGTAGGTTTATCCAACTCTGCATTAATTACATCAAAAAGGCCCTGCCATTAATAGCACTCCTCAGGTCTTGCAAACCAAAGGCTGTGGGTTCCTTTATTGAGCCAATCCATCTTCTGATCAGACATTCTTTTCTACTTTTCTTAGAATTACTGCCAAATGTACAATCAACTCTTAGCATTATGACTCCAAAATGCAATAACCTCAGTTTAGTCATATTAGTTCTATTGAGAATCCAACCTTGATTTGATCTAGAACCCCTTTATTTTGTCTTTCTGGAGATCTATGGTGTTCAAATTGCTGTCCTTGAACACCACAGTTCAACTGAAACATTTTTCCCTGACAATTTCCTTCAATGTCCAGGCTTCCCATCTGGGCATAATAATCAGGAACATCACGTATGTATTATGTTGGCCCCAGTCTCCAGCAATATATGTTTATGCTGTAGTAGTAGTAGTAGTAGTAGTAGTAGTAGTAGTAGTAGTAGTAGT
>JAHTLZ010000129.1:69754954-69841287 GCA_023846285.1 Phrynocephalus versicolor
GTAGTAGTAGTAGTAGTAGTAGTAGTAGTAGTAGTAGTAGTAGTAGTAGTAGTAGTAGTAGTAGTAGTAGTAGTAGTGATTGTTGTTATTTTGACTTGTACATTGTCTCATAGTGCTAGAGCACTTCTGGGCAGTTTACAGTAGACAGCAATTATGCATGCAGCACTATGCCCCACACCCAACTGAGCTGGTTACTTACTAATTTTATTGACCTTGGCAAAATGGAAGGTTACGTTACCCTTGAGCCAGCTCTCGCAACTCATTGGGATCACAGCTGGGTTGTGAGCAGAGGCTTGACTGCAGTACTGCGTTCAGAAACTTTGATTTCTCCATCCTCAGCATTTAAATTGTGATATTCTTCTGCAGACATTGTTTTTGCCTTCCTAATGTTTGGCTGCTTTTACATTTTTCTACTTCTGCACTTTCTTCTTTAACCTTTGTCAACAGTCACTTCAAGCCATTGCTTTTTTCTGCCAACATGGTGTCACCTGCATGTGTTAAATTATTGATGGCTCATCCAACAATATTCACTTCTCATTCACTTGAATCTAGAAGAGTTTTTCTTATGATATACTCCTGCATGCAGATTCAACAAATGGGAACCTTAAAATTACTGTTGTGGTTTTTTTTAAAAAAATCATAAGATCAGTGGTTTACCTAGCACAGCATAATAAATATAGACAATCTAGCATCCACTTTATTGTTTCTTGTAGCAGCACTTCTGTTGCAAAGAAAATGTATTTTCTGAGCAATCACTCCACATTAGGGATAGGAACCAAACAAAAAACGAAATGTTAATTCATCAGTTTGTTATGTAATGAACAAAATGAAACAAAATGGAACAAAGAAACAGCTTTCGTTACAAACAAAATGAAACAGCGTTTTTTTCTTTTTAAATTTAAAAGGAACCATTTTGTTCCACTTGTAAGAGGTTTGCTGCCAAAGAGGCTCCAGTGCTGCCGCCTCCCAACTGGGAGGCAGTGGGGAATCCCCCAGCAAGAGACTGAGAGGGCAGTGTTGACATCAGCACTCCCCTCTTATTCCCCTGCCATAGCAAAATTCTTTTGAAAAAAAAATCATTACTTACAATACAAAATGAAACAAGGCGGGAGGAGGGGATGAAGTGGAATGAAACAAAACTCAATTTTTCCATTTCATGCCCATCCCTACTCCACATGTACTACAATAGCCTTGTGGACAGTCATGCAACTGTCTTTGTTACCTAGTAAATGAAGCCAAGGATGACTAATTTAGCAGATATCATAAAGAACAGCACTTATGGAGAGCTTTTTGTAAAACATTTGTACCAACATCTCTATCATGGTTCATCTCCCGACTCCCACTATGTCTTTGTTTAGTTTCTAACTCAAACAAAGGTGCAAAGTTGGGGCACTAAACAGGAGGCATTTGGACTCAAAGCTTTGTTCTGCTAGAAAAATTTGTGTTTTCTTTTGAAAGTCCAGAACTAGTCCTTGTGTTGCTAATACCCATTCTATTACTATTCAACTGTCCAGCATGCAGCGCTGCATGCAGCCGGACTGGAAATATTTGCATTATGCAGTGCTTTTTGGCAATATGTTATGTGAGGAGGTGAAACATCCTGGAACCAGACCGAGAAGTGTGTCGTCTGGATTCATTAGGGATAACCGCGAAGAGGACAAAGAGTTGGAGAGGCACATTAAAAGATCCCAGGTCATTGAGTTGACTGATGACGGGGGATGAAGATAGCAGAGTGGCGCATCGGGAGAGTGAGAGGGGGGAGAATGACAGTTGGGACCGGCGGTTGGGGGAGTCCAGTACCAAAACTGAGGGAAGCCTAGGATGTGATTGTGCCGGGTGGACGAAAGTCCAAAAGGGAGAAGACTAGATATGGGCCGTTCACGTAAGGCCGTTGCATTGGCCAGAGAATTCTAAAAGGTTCCGAGAATGGAGAGAGGCGAGATTTGTGGTGCTTGTGGCTCAATGGGCCAAACACCCATGCTGCGGAACGCAGTGCTTGGGACGGGGTTCGTCCATTCCCACACTCCCGTAAGGGACCCTGATGTTTGTGTAGCGCCTGTTGGCGATGTCCCTGAAGTTCCTAGTGTTGAAGGAGATGTTAATTTATCCATGCCGGTGCTGTCACCTGAAGCAGTCGAGTTCACATGTAAAGGCTTTGATCTAAGTTATAATAAACATCCTTTTGAAGTTTTGTTAAAAACTGACTCGTCTCCGGTTTGTGGGTCGGAACCGCCGAGGGAGAGATTCGAACCCTCACATGTTACTATGTGAAGTCAACCTGTGTAGTTGTTGTAGACAAATATCACAAAAGTGCTACTCATATCTTCCCAGCTATTCTTCTCTATCTTGAGAGGCACACCGCATACTTGAAAAAGCTTCATCTTTTTAATTTAATGAAAGGATGTCATTGTTAGTTTCTAAAACTCTTCCCTAGTGCTGGAAAAAAGCTCCAACAGGAGGTGGAAGAGCTGATGCTGTAACAGGACAGCTCTCATAATCATTACACTCCGCTGTACTTCCATTTATCATCATGTGAATAAATCATGGTCCCCTCTGTGGATGCTTCGGTTGCCCTCCAAAATCAATTGTAATTTGGGTGAGTTTAGACTTGTACAAGGGATAGTCATTCATAAAAACTTGACAAAATATTTTAGGTTTTGATTGAGGAAGGCCAATATTAAAACAACAACAACAGAGTATAATATCTTGAGGCGTTGAGTCCAGGAATTGCATGTTGCGCATTCTACACAGGTCTGTACACCTTGATCCAGTTATAAACAATAATGTGTTGTGAAACTATAAAAACGTATGTATGTAGTTGTTTTAAAAAGATTTATTTATTTATTATTTATTTGTGAAGCTTATATCCCGCCCATCTTCCCGGGAGGGAACTCTGGGAGGCTAACAACAGAAAAATAAAACCAATAAGAACAATTAAATAGGGAAGACAAGAGACACAGGAGGTGGCAGTGAAGAAGGCAAAGATGGCAGGGGGGGGGGACTTAAAGCAAAAGGTCGCCAAAAACCTCCCTAAACAGATGGGTCTTTAGGGCCTTCTTAAAGGCGGGCAGGGACTCTATTAGGCGCAGCTCACTGGGGAGATGATTCCAATACATAGGGCCCACCACAGAGAAGGCGCGGTCACGCGTACGTGATTTCCACGCCTCTCTGGGTGTGGCCACCCTCAGTGAGCACACCTGCGCCAGTCTCGTGGGTCTGGCCCCAGTTGATCTCTGGGAGATGCGCTCCGCCAGATACTCAGGTCCCAGGCCGTGGAGGGCTTTGAAAGTCAAAACCAGGACCTTGAACCTAATCCGGAGGACAACGGGCAGCCAGTGCAAGCGGGCCAGGACTGGGGTGATGCGCTCGTATCTGCGAGCATCCACCACCAGCCTGGCCGCCGCATTCTGCACCCGCTGTAGCCTCCGGACCAGGGTCAAAGGCAACCCCACGTAGAGGGCATTGCAGTAGTCGATCCTCGATATCACCAGAGCCTGCACAACTGTCCTCAGGGAGGACTCATCAAGGTACTGGCGGATCTGGGCGATCCTGCGGAGATGGAAAAAAGCGGCCCTGGAAACAGCCATCAAGATGTAGATCTTTTCATTCTGCCGACGACTGAACTGGGTAATGCAAAAGCCTATTCTCCCTGGAGCAAGACAGTTGCTTCTCTGCTTATGCCTGAGTGATCAGATGTGGAAATAAAGCAAGGATTCATATCCCAATGGCCAATGAGAAAGCAAGGCAAACTAATTGGCAACATGTGAACGTGTGAAAAACTCTTGCTGTCATCTCACCTACCCTGGTGTTGTGTGGTATGCTGTAGTGTCGTACTGCACATGCTATGTTCTTTTAAAGATACACGAAAATGCAGTGGTAATGTCCCTCAATTCTAGTGTGTTTCATTTCACACTAGAAATGGTCTGGTTGCTTTGCTCTAGTTGTAGGCATTGTTACGACAGAGGTGAGTGGGGGGTGGGGAGGCAAATGCTATTAGAGCTGCTGTTTATCCCATTTTGTTTTTGATGAGTCACTATTGATTTGCTCCCTTAAAGGGACGTATGTTGATTAAACCATAAATGTATATTGATGGGTGCTGTTAAAGGGCAGGGCAAGCTACTCCATTCTCGTGCTCATTTCAATTCCACATCATTCTCTCTTGCTACTATAGGGAGCCCAAATTGCAGCAGCTGGAAGGCTGTTTTCCCTCTCTGACAATAATATCCCACATTGTCCTTTATCTTCCTGCCTGACAGCCCCTTTGCCCCACAATGGTGAGGGAGGAACCCCTTGGGTAAGAAACACAGTAGGGTCACAGTCAGAAGGCCTGCCGCCCTATGCCACATGGAGAAGCCTAAAGTACTTGTGGGTCTACCCCACATCCAAACAGGAGGATAATTCATCCCGCTTTGTCATTCTTATGCATGGAAATTTGCCTGTATCCTAACAGAACCTGCTTTTGTAGCCATGCAGCCATGTACCTATGTTGTAAGATATGGGACAGACATGTCTCCCCCTACCATCCCCTGCATGTGTTCTGCAGGCATCCCAAAGCGAACAAAAGCTAAGATCAGGCAGTGCTGCAGAGGTCTGGTATTTTTGTTGTTGTTGTTGTTTCTGCTTTCTCTTCTCCCTAGAGGCCTACCACAGCTGTTGGACTGAAACAATCTTCTAGCAATTGGATTTATTCTTGATTTCCATCCACACATGTCTTCCTGGCATCAGGCCCGGTAATATGAGATGGGTGAAGAGCAGCTGGCCTGATAACTTGACTCTCAGTAATTACTTTCACGCAGGAAAAACTAGATGGATGCTGCTTTTCAGTTAAATAAGCTTGCAATAAGAGCCCCGGTGCTGTGCAGTGGGGATGGGCAACTGGTGGCCAGGCCACCTAATGCTGTTTGACTATGATTCCCATCAGCCTTATCTAGCACAACCAATGTTGAGGGATTCTACGTTATTCAGTGCAAAAACATCTGGAGGATCACAGTTGCTCACATCTGCTGTTTAGGTTGGGGACTTTTTAAAACCGCCAGTGTGTCCTATACTGATCCAAAACAGAACTGCATTTGTGCCTATTTGCCCACACAAGACAATGGGCACAATTCACTCTTAAGTATGTGTGCAGCACTTACGTCAGGAGGATCCTATTAATTCATTTCCACCTTTCCCGTTACCACTTGTTTGCAGGCATGGTGGTGACATGCCCGTGCCTGAAACATGAGAAATCCAGTAGCTGGTGGGAAAGGTTTAACTTGCTCGCTATATTTATAAAAATCTCTCCCTTCGTACACTGAGCCATGCACAACTGAAAGATTTAACACTGTGTGGGCATATATGCTTTTTTTTTAAAACAAAGATTAGTATCTCCTGGGGCAGGGCTAGCCTTTGAGCCTTTAGGTTACAGTTTTTCATACTGTCAAGGTTTTCTTTAACCCCCAGTAGCACAAGGGATTTTGTTCTGGGTTTTGAAGCAACTACTAAGATATCTGAGGAAAACTAATCCAAGCAGTAGGACACTCTGCAATATATTTTTTAAAACCCTGTGATGACTGTATACACTCAGAATATGTTTGCTCTTTAGGGCTCTTAAATGTCCTCTAGCTTTATCGCAATCATCAAGTGCTGCTCTGGTGTGCTTTTTGCCTCTTTAGAGATTTGGAAGATTTCTTATTTTAAGGCAGCGATTCTTAAACCATATGCCAGGGCACGCCAGCATGACTGGATAGAAATAAGATAAGTAAATTATATAACATAAGAAGAGACTGGCTGGATGAGGCCTGTGGATTATCTAAATCTGAACCTGTTTTACAGTGGTCAAGCAGGTGGCTAAGGGATGCGCAAGGTCGATGACATAGTGCCAATAACACTTTATTTTGGTTATTCCATCATAACTGTGATAATTCAGAGGTGTGCTCTCTGCATGGATCAAATTAACTTTAAGTTAAACACGTATTTCCTCCTGCTGTGGCAACATTTTCGCTTCAGGCATGCAGCTCCTTCAGGCATGCAATCTAATGTTCTACTAATTACAAAACAAAGGCATGTTAATTTGCAAGAAACAGAGATAAGGAAAACTTACACTAATTTGACTAAAATGGAAGGTAGCATAAATAGCTTCCATGTCTTATTCCCGTTAAATTATTGTTGATCAGCATTTCCTATAACAGCTATGTGGTTAACCGCCAAAGGCCTCTGTTAGAGTCTTTTCCTAGTAATGTTCAATTGTTTATTTTATTTTCTTTATACACCACCCTGTCAAAATCCACTTGGGGATATCATGACTTGCTTACACAAAAATCCTGAAAGCTCAAACCCTCTTTGAACAGATTTATAGATTGTATATTATACACCTTTAAGAAGGATTTTTTCTTGAAAGCTAATTTTGTGTATATGATACAATTTCTTTTGTCTGAACAGCATTTCAGTTTTCTCTTGAAAGTTCAGAATGACTTCATTTGTCTTTTAACAATTTATTGTAAGTCAGCAAGCATATGCAAAAAAGTGGTGAACTGGTGATTAATAAATTGTAAAATCAAAAATGCACTCCAAATATTTTGGTACATAAGTAAAACTAAAGCACTTTCTTATAATTCTTATGATATTAAAATAAATATCTGGAGACATGAAAACATAATGAAAATACAACTGAATATTTGAGCATTCTTCTTCAAGTGCCATGTCCTCATAGAACATTGGCGATCAGTAGCCTGAACTGGTTTTGATCTAAAGCTATTCTAAATAGAGCAGCTGTGCTCACAGTGGACCATTGGCTTAAATTCTTAAGCCAGAATGTTCTTCTATGTCCCAAGCCATGCTTCCCATCTGTTTTTCCTTGAAGGATAACCTACAGCAGGTGGCATTTCTTATTGCGCATTATGTGTCCAAAATATTGCAATTTTCTTAACATAAAGTATTAATAATACAGTCTCACCAATTCCCAGTAAAGGATTATGTTTTGGTCATGTCTTGTCTTGCAGTACAGTACATGATAACAATGCTTTTATATCCTCATACACATGATTTTACCAAATCAATATCACTGACTTCCCCAGCTGTAACTCTGGCTAGGTTACTTTCCAAAAGGTGAGTGTAACCTTGAAGAAAATCACGCAGAGATCATATTCTGCCTTTCCCATCTGGAACATAGTGTGAGGGTAATTGGGTTATACAGTCCTTGACATATTGTGGTGATGTTTTACAAATTTAGTATTGAATAGTGGCAGATTTTTTTCTGGTCACATTTTTCATATTCTTTTAACATTTAACAACCCTATTAGTTCAATGAACTATTTTAACCTGTAAATATATAAGTAAGCAGTAAAAAGAGTAAAAACAAGATTAAAGGTTGGCAAATTCTCCCTCAAGAGCCTGACATACAAATGTTTACACGGTAGGAGGTCCCACAACAATTTGAGCTTCAATAACCTGAGGTGTCCTTTTATTCTTTTTTGAACGTAACATCTATATAGCATACTGAATAACTGAATACATTTTTAAGGCCCCATAATACTGTGAAATTTCAACTCTAACAGTTGTCCATTGTTATTCAGACCCACTAAATGTGGTGTTTACATCTTTCGCACTGGAGTATACACATGGTTTTTGACTATGGTTATCTGGTTGAGAAACTTCCTCATCACAGCTTTTCAGAAGAAATTTGAGAAGGTTTATTGTTTATGCAGTTGTAGAACATTGTTCTACATTACTCAGAAATCGATGGGCATCTTCTTTCTGGACTTATTCTCGAATTACTTTATATAGGATTCCAGGTTGATTCACCCATGTGTTGAAGTCACTTGATACTTCTAGTGAACTTTCATATAGTTGGCCCTGAAAAATTCAGAATATATTGAATAGGTTTTAATTTACCTCTGAGCTCTTTTCACAGTTTTCTGAACATCTTCAGGATAAAACAAGGAATTCATCTATTGCTTTTGAAAGATAGAAGGCTTAAAATTAGAGATGGACCTTTCATTTCAGAACCACGTACTGGCCAATCAGATAGAGAGGTGGGATGATGCATGTCTTTGCAAGCTCCTGATTGGCTGGTGCCAGGGAAAAGGATTGATGACACGTCGGAGGCTACTTCTTCGTTGGAGTATAGCCCCGCGTGAGGTAAACCAAGGTAAGTCAATGGGTGATTTCATTTCAGAGGGTGGGTACCGGTTCCAAACAGCAACTGTGCTGCCATGATTTGTTTCGGAAGCAGACCCATTCTGAAACAAAAGGCCCGTCTCTACTTAAAATCATTATAAATTCTAATTTTCCATTGTAGTTAGAATGCTGCAATCGCCCCCGTCCCGCTGCCGCCGCCGCCACCCCTCCACAATGGCCTTCGCTGCTGCTGCTGCTGCTCCTTCGGCGGCGGCGGCGGGAGAAGGAGGAGGACGCGCCGCTGCCGCCGCCGTGGCTGCTGCTGCTGCTGCTGCTGCTGGTGGAGGGCGAGGAGGAGGAGGATGCGCCGGCGGCGGCTGCGGGCGGAGGAGGGAGGCAAAGGCGGCGGCGGCGGCTCCTCCTGCGCTCCTCCAGCCGCGCTCCTCCAGCGGCCGCCCGCGGGAGAGAAGAGGAGGAGGAGGAGGGCGGCGGAGGAAAAGGGGAGGAGCCTCCCCGGCCTCCCCAGGCGGCCCGGTGCCGACCGGTCCACGGACCGGCACCGGTCCGCGGACCGGGGGTTGGGGACCACTGCTCTAGTAGATAAATATAATAGAAAGGAAATAACCCACCCCAGAGTGGTGACAGCAATCAAACAACAAATTTAAAAAAGCAACATAATAGAGAATGTAGAGAATCTACAGAAAGATGTTCTGAAGAGGTGGATTTTGATTGACTTTCCAAAAGCTAGGAGGTGCCTGGAGTAGCTCCATTCGCATTGCATGTCATAACGTGGTGGCCATGCCTGAGAAGGCCCGATTCCTAATCATAGATTTCTAGGCCTCCCTTGGGGTAGCAATCCACAGCATAATCCCCTGAGTGGAGCAGATGGAATGGGTGGATGATATCAGGGAGTGGCGTTTTGACAAATAATGGGGTCTCCAATTGTTAAAGACTTGATGTGTTAACATTAATACCTTGATGTTGGCATGAAAGTGTACTACATAGGACTCCATTGCAGCTGGACTAATTGGGAAGATATCTTCACATCTCATTTTACCCAAGACCAGCCTGGCTGCAGCATTCTGTAGCTGTTGCAATTTCAGGGGTAGTTCCACACATAGAGCAGTACATAGTCAGTAGATGAGATGACTGATGGTTGAACTAGCATTTAGCAGACCAGAGTAGCACTTCTAGATTACCTTATATTTACTTATAGATTACCTCATAAAGATAGAATCTCACAGTATGAGCTGGCTCGGGTGTTAAGGTTATCAGGAGAGGCCTTTCTCTCCATCCCGCCACCCTCACAGGAACGTCACATGGGAACACATGAAAGGGCCTTCTCGGCTGTGGCGCCCAGACTCTGGAACTCCCTCGCACTAGAGGTAAGGACTGTCCCATCTCTGATGCCTTTCCAGAAACAGGCAAAGACCTTTCTCTTCAAGCAAGATTTCCCTGAATGATGGACTACCTATTATGTGTCTTTCATATGAATCTATAGGATCACATATATTTTCTGTTTATAACCACTTACAGCCTTGTATGATTACAATGACCTATTTTTCAATAGTTTCCATCACTCATAACTTTACATGGAAATTTACTATCCTTTTAACTGCTCACATTCTCTTGTAGCTTTAATGTAATGTTGTCTTTTAATGCTGTAAGATGTTCCTCAATTCTTTCTTCTCTATACTTGAACATGTCTTAATTGTACTGAACTGTATATTATCCCTCATTACTGTAAGCCACCTTGGGTCCTTTTCCAAGGAGAAAGGTTGGGTAAAATAAAATAAAATAAAATAAATATTTCACTATAGTCCAGTAGTGGCAAACTCCAGAAGTTTTGGACCTCAACTCCCACAGTCCTTTGTCATTGGTAATACAGGCTTGGAATTCTGGGAGTTGTGCTCTAAAACATCTGGAGTGCTGAAGGTTCGCCACCACTGCTACAGTTACATCAAGGAATAGATATTGCTTTGGAGTGCTGGGTTGACTTGATATTTGCCTGCCAGCTCTGCCCCTTCAAGAATATATACTTCTTGATTAATTGTGGCCCCAGGAAATCTACAGCATCTCTTTTATGAGGGCTCCAATTGTAAACACAAAAGAGAGGGAATGGATTCCTTTGTCACCAGGGCAGCTTCTTCTTGTGGAGAGAATTGTAATGTTTGCAGTAATGTAACCCCTGTAGCTATTTTAGTAAACCCAATGGATGGGGCAATCCTAGGAAGGGGCGATGATTCAAGATTTCAATTAGAAAGAGCAAGAGAGCTGAAGAACCATAAACTGCTGTTTCCATGGAAGATGATAAGGTGCCCTTACCCCCTTGTTCAATGGGTTTGTTCAGGAAGGGCACTGGAAAGGTGAATCCACATAGTGATCTTATGTATTTGCACTCATATTTTATTTTAAGGCTTTAGAGACTATACTTGGAGCTGATTCCTTTATTTTGTGGATGTCGTACCTCCATCAATAAATGTATCTGGCACTTGGTTTATTTGGACTCAAAGAGACATTCCTCCTGGTTTCTCCAAGCAACTCTGCTGCTGCTGAAAAGAACTTGGGGTTTACAAATTGCAGCATCCATTTTGAGGCTGAGTTCACTGTTGTCACTGCTAGAATCAGAGAGCGTTTCAGCAATACAGGCATGTGACTCCTTTGGGATAGAAGAGCTTCTTTTTCATGTTGTTTTCTACCTGAGGAGAGCATTTGTTCCCCCCCCTCCAAAGTTGTCCCTCCTGTTTTCGAACAGAGCAATTGTGCTAACAGCTGGAGGAGTGGCAACAGTTCAGCAGGGGAATCTTTTCCCACCACAGGAAATGGAGTTACAGGAAAAGCTTGCTCAGGCTGCAGCCTTTAAAGGCTTCTATCAATACCGTCAGTATATGACTTGTCCTCTTTGCTCATTAGGAACACGAGAAGAGTCAAGATGGGCTGAACCAATCTGGATGAGATCAAAGGCCTATCTAGAGCAGCAATCTGTTTTCACAGTAGCCAAGCAGATGTCTCCGGGGAGTCCATAAGTAGGACACAAGCCCAACAATTCCTTTTCATCATCCTCAGCAACTGATACTGAGTAGGGATGGGGACGAAATGAAAAAAAAATTATGTTACATTTCGTTTCCTTTTGTCCCCCCCACACATTTTTTTCGTTTTGTTTCATACAATTTTTTTTTTAAAATTCATACAAAATAAACCACTAACAAAATAGTTCGTGGGGGGCGGGCTGGAATGTGAGGGAGGGGAAAGTTTCTTTTAAAAAAGCCCTGGGCTTTTTAAGAAAACATTTTTTCCTCCCCAAGCCTCACGTGCCAGCTGATCGGAGCTGGGGTGGGGTGGGGGAACCTTTTCAACACGACGAAACAGCATTTTGTTTTTCATTTTGTGCTCAACCCTAATATTGAGAAACAGACTGATTCCAATACTTCCTTTCCTTTGTTTATGTCAGAAGCACATAGTCCAATCCCTCCATCCCTCCCTCCATCCATCCATTCATACATACATTCCACCCACTGACAAGTAGCATTGGAGGTTTCTAGCTGAGGAATGTGAACACATGTGAGTATCTCCTGGAAAATGAAAGAACCTATTAGCTGGTCCTTTCACTCCAGAAAGTAGCCAATCTGGTTTAGATCAAAAGCCTATCTAGAGCAGCAGTCAGTTCTCACTTTGGCCAAGCAATATTTTAAAATTATTCAGTGGAAAATTACCAATCTCAGACATGCGAATGGCAGGCTTCTCTTCCCCAAGGGATTTTAGGGGATCCCTTGAAATTTAGAAAAGTTAGGGTTTCTGGGGGCAGAGATATTAAGCTGTAAAGGAGGTGGGGGTGCTTATGCTTAATGGAAGGAGTGTCTTCAGAATGCTTTACCAATTATAGAGTTAACTGACAGATTCCCCTCAGCCACATCCTTAATTAAGGTCCCCCTTCAGCTGCTTTGGAGGCCAATAATTCTGCTCCCTGTACCTCAAACCTCTCCAAATTGGGGGTGCTTCAAGGGGAGAGCTTGAGGAAGCTCCACTGCAATTTCCACTCTGCTAGCTGCCTGGGATCATTGTTTTCAAGCATATAACATTCCAATTTTAATGTTTTTCTGTGGGCACCCCCTTTGAAGTTGAATAACTCGGCCCTCTGAACCCCACATCTCTCTAAATTTCGAGGGCTTAAAGGGGAGAGTCCAAGGAACGTTCACATCAAATTTGATGCCTCTAGGACCCAGGGGAGCATTTGTACAGAGAAATGTATTGGTTTGTTTTTACTTTAAACCACCGGTTCGTTTTGTTACCAATGAAATGCTGCTTCCCCGGTTCCCTCTTGGGCATGGAGTTCACCAGAGCATCACAGATTGCCTCTTCCACTCCTCTATAATGAAATCACAGAGCTGGTAGATGTTAGAAATCTTGCACACCTCCACCTTCTGTTTCAGGATGTCCCACAGATGCTCAACAGGGTTTAGGTCTGAATACATGCTTGGCCAGTCCATCACCTTCACCATAAGCTTCTTTATCAAGGCAGTGGTCATTTTGGAGGTATGTTTGGGGTCGTTATCATGTTGGAATACTGTCCTGCGGCCCAGTCTCCGAAGAGACGGGATCTACTTCAGTATGCCACAGTACATGTTGGCATTCAAGATTCCCTCAACGAACTGTACCTCCCCAATGCTGGCAGCAGTCATGCACCCCCAGAAAATGACACTCCCTCCACCATGCTTGACTGTAGGCATGCCACACTTATATTTGTACTTTTCATCCGATTGTTGCCACACTTGCTTGACACCATCTGAACCAAATAAGCTGATCTTGGTCTCATTGGACCACAGGACATAGTTCCAGAAATCCATGTCCTTAGTCTGCTTTCCACAGGAAACTGTATGTGGGCTTTCTTGTGCATCATCTTTAGAAGAGTCTTCTTTCTGGGATGACAGACCAATTTGATGCAGTGTGCAGCATATGGCTGAGCACTGACAGGCTGACCCGCACCCATTCAACCTCTGCAGCAATATTGGCAGCACTTATACGTCTATTTCGGAAAGCCAACCTCTAGATATGACACTGAGCATGGGCACTCAACTTCTTTGGTCGACCATGGCGAGGCCTGTTCTGAGTGGAACCTGTCCTGTTAAACCACTGTATGGCCTTGGCCACCAAGCTGCAGCTCAGTTTCAAGGTTTTGGCAATCTGCTTATAGCCTAGGCCATCTTTATATAGAGCAACAATTCATTTTTTTAAGATCCTCAGATAGTTCATTACCACGTGGTGCCATGTGGAACTGTCAGTGCCTAGTATGAGAGAGTGAGAGCAATAACACCAAATGTGAGAGTGAGAGCGATAACACCTGCTCCTCCTTCACACCTGAGACCTTGTGACACTAATGGGTCTAATGACACCAAGGAGTGAAAATGGCTACTTGTGCCCAATATGGACATTGTCACTTAGGGGTGTAACTCACTTTTGTTGCCAGCTGTTTAGCCGTTAATGGCTGTGTGTTGCGTTATTTTGAGGGGACAGCACATTTACACTGTTATACAAATTGTGTACTCGCTGCTTTACATTGTAGCCAAGTGTCATTTCTTCAGTCTTGTCACATGAAAATATATACTAAAATATTTGCAAAACGCGAGGGGGTATACTCACTTCTGTGATATACTGTATTTCAAAGATAGTATCTCCCTTTATTAGCAGGTTTTAAATAATCAGGGAATGCTTTTCTCTCATCCCACCACACTCACAGGTACATTTGGTGAAGACATAGGGAAAGGCCTCCTCTTCTATTGCCCACAAGCTGTGGAACTCCCTCCCATGAGAAGTTAGGTTGGCCCCTTCTTTGATGTCCTTCCACAGGCAAAGACCTTTCTTTTCAGGCATATGTACTTTTTTTGAGGAGGATTGCTGTGTCTTTTTTCTCCCTTCTAATTTTTATATTGTTTGTTTTAATATTGTAACCTAACTTGGATCCTCTTGAGGAGATAGGTAGGATATAAATATTTTTTTAAAATAATGATAGGTAATAGAGATGGGCACGACTCAGAAAAATTGTTCGTTTTCGTTCTCGTTTTCATCTAGGGGTCCGTTTCGGCTCGTTTCCGTTTTCGTGAGCTAATTTTCAAAAATTTTTGTTTTCGTTTCGTTGCGTAACGAAAATGACAAACGAAAACGAGAATGAAAATTTTTTCGTTTCTTCCCATTTAGCTCCATTAAGTGCTTTTCCAGTAACGAAAAATGAAAAATGGCTCGAAATTAGTCGTTTCGTTTCCGTTTCCGTTCCAGTTTTGAGCCGTTTTTCGTTTTTCATTTCGTTACGTAACGGAAACGGAAAACGGAAACGGAAACGAAAATTCCGCTAAGTCGTGCCCATCTCTAATAGGTAAATAAATTACTTGTTCCACCTAGGTAATATAGATGGTACTCAATAGTTCCTAAAAGTATATTTGCAATTTCTTTACCTACTTCTCTAAAAGAAACTGCTTGTTTTTAACTTGCTTTCACATCATCCGTTTGCCCATACAGGCTATTTACCCCTGTGTTAGTATGACAACTGTTGTCAGACGTGTCCAAAGGGCACTAATTTGTGAAAGTGCACCATTAGAGTTCTTCACGGTGTTTGCCTATTTCTGGTACATCTAAATGAAAGGTAGGCTGGAAATGCATATTTTGGCTAGTGCATATGCTTGGAAAAAATTAACATTTAAGTATACTGGAGTATATGCCAGCCTAATTAGTCACAAACCTTCTCTTGCTGCTGCAAGCCTTGCAGAAAACAAGACATAACAGAGAGGAGACAGGTTGAAAATATTGTGCTGAATACTCCTGTTCACAGTGTGTGTCAGGGATCTTTCAGCTAAAGTGGAAGCAGAAATTTCAGGCTGTTTTTTTTTAACCTCTCAAGAGCATTTCAAGGCATCATCCATCAATGTGTGGATATCACAGCTGTCTATTTTATGAAGGAGACCCTAATATACTCTTTCTAGCTCATGGGTTAGGAAAGCACTGGGAGCAAGACAACCATTTTGGCTGAAGGAGGATGCTGCAGGACAGAATCAAAGCAGCGTGTGTTCTTTATATTGCTAGATTAATTGTTTGGATGTGTTGTCCCCTCAGGACTGACCCCTGAGGGTCGCACCAGTAATATAAAAGTGCCACAAAGTCCTTTGGAGCTTTGTGCATCTGACCTCACATTCTCTGTCTCTGGCAAAGGTATGGAAAACAGTGCAAAGCCTGGCAGATGAGTCAGGTTCTGGCCAACTGCACTGTAAGGGTACAACACGTGAGCCAACCTTCCCACAGGAAGATGACTGTGCCTCAATTCTCCCTCTTGACGCTTCAGTATTTGATTTGTAAAATGGGAAATGCTGGATTTCCAGCTGAGCCTGGAGGCAAATAATGCAATATAGCACTGAGATGATTAATTTTGCTGTATCTGAGGAAACTTCAGCTGTAATTGTGGAAATGTAGGTTTGCCCTACTTGCTTTGAGCCAAAAATAGACGTTTATAACTTTTTTAAAAAGCTCAGTGACAGGCCCCAAGGAATGTGGATTTGAGTTAATTAACAGTCTTCCTTTTTGATATCACTTGTTTGGGAACTTTGATATCTACTTGTCAAATGAAAATGTACTTCTTAAAGCCAACAAGCTTTCTTCCTGGATCTAGATTATCTGGAAAGTTAATTTGTTTAGAACCATCTGTCTACTAACCCCAGGAGATTCCCAAGATGCAGGTGAGGCAAAATGAGCTGGAAACAAAACCCCTTGGATCTACGAAGTCCCTGGTGGCAGGAAAGTCATTCCAGAGGCACTTAATAGGGTCTTTCCCTGTTCTGCCATTCTGTAATGATGATGATGATGATGATGATGATGATGATGATGATGATGATGACAACGACGACGACGACGACGACGACGACAAGGGGAAAGACAACAACAACAACAACAACAACAACAACAACAACAACAACAACAACAACAACAACAACAACAATGAAAATGACGACAACTGCAAAAAAACATGCAAGAAAAAATCTTGGTTTAGAATACAGAAAAGTACTGGTAGCACAAAGCACATATGGAATAAATGGGTAGATTCAAGTGGAAGGTTAAACAAGATTAAGTGGGGCAAGGGAATTCAAGTTATTTACAAGTGGAATAAACATTGAAGTAAGGGAAGATGAGAAATGGGCAAGTGAGGAAGAATAGCATTAAGGTTATCAAGAACAAGAGATTCAAGCAATATTTCACTGTACCAATGAACAGAAAGAAACTGAATCATATTTTTGAAATATTAAGAAGCTGAAATCAGCAAGACTGAAAACAAAATAGGTAAGTGGGAGAATCTATCACAGCTAGGTTTTCTGTGTTTCAGATCTGTGGCAGAAGTCTCCATTACTAACTATACTTTTTCATGTTTGTCAGTGGGAAGACTAATTTTAGGGGCCAGCAGCACTAGAGGAGAGAAAAATTGAATTTTGTGTGGAAGGTGGTTTGAAAACCGGGCTCTTGTCTCTACATATTCCCAGTTGCTAACCTAGCTCATCATGAAATTGATTATGTTATGTGTAGGATGTTGGACCGAAGTGCATGCACCCATGTGTCTCCCCCCCAACCTCCCCCCTTTACTCCTAGCTTTCTGAGGATGCCTTTGTAAAGGGCCCATTGTGAGATTTGGAACAAAACAGAGAGTGAAGCAGCAGTGTCATAACCCATAGGCCTTCTACTGTATAAATTCTGGAAACAGTGGTGCAAATTCTAAGGGGTAAAACCTGTCCTTCCTACTCTTGTGGCAAGCCAAAATAGTTACTTAGTAGTTCCATCTCCCTGCTAAAAGAATTCTATAATAAGGCTTTTCAATCCCCTGAGTCAGAACTAAAACCAGCGATCCCAGTGGAATCTGGATCTTTGGAGTAGAAGCAAAGGATGCTGTACCCCTAAAACAGGGAGGCTTAGTCTCAGAACAGTAGGGCCTTCTTCCAGTAACAATTAGGGATTCCTGATAAAAGCACAGGGTGGTGAAGTACCCATCTTTATAGGAGGATTACACAGGAACCTCCTCAAGTTGTAAGAGGTCTGCTTGTAGTGCTTCCAGCTGAGCCTGGGCTGGGTCATAAGCTCTCAGGTATAAAAATTCAAATGCCTGGTTGGACAACCTGCCCAAGACAGCATCTGTATTGAGAATTTGTCCACCATTCCTTTGGAACTACCTTTTGTTATACTTAGGTGGTTCTTGACCTTTCGTTGTGCTGTGTTTTCATTGTAGAACTCTCTTTACTTGTTTTCTGCTTTGCAGTGTTCCTGCTTTGACATCAGCCTGTCTGAGTGGGCCTCTGTATCTACTTGTCATTTGGTAAAATGGGGTTATTTGACCACGGCTGGACTACTAACCGTACTGTTGGATTACCCCATGTGATTTGTCTGGGGCTCTGTTGCTGTTTTGTGTTTGTGTTTGTTGAGTATCTAGGCTGACTGGAATTAATACCTTATTAGCAGAATTTGCTTGACCCCCCCCCCCCGGGTGTGTGTGTGTGTGTGTGTGTGTTCTCTGCTGTTAACTCAAAACCACCTTACACTGACCCTTGTAGGGCTTTCAAGGTAAATGAGATATCTAAGGAGTGGCTTTACCAGTTCCACTCCCCCAGTGAGTTTCCATTGCCTGAGTGGGGATTTGAATCCATGTATTCAGAGTCCAAATCTGTCACTGTATCCACTACACCATACTGGGAACCCAGATCCTAGAACAGAGCAAGTGGAAAGCTTAAGCTTTAAGGAGCGAGAAAACTCTCCAAATGAAATACGCAAGAGACACAGTAAGAATTAGGAAGAAAGGTACCTGGTGAAAAATGGTTACCAATCATCCATGGAACTGAGAAAATCAATGTTAGAAAAATTATTAATAGGCAAAGAGAAATTGACTCGACACTGAACATGAAGGAAAGACCACAAAAGTGGAAAGATGGACAAAGTCTTGAATTGGGGTTGGGGGCAGGAGAAGGAACAGTCAGAGAGTTAAAAAAGAATCAAAGAATGAACATATCTCTGAAAACCAAGGTCATTGAAAGGTATGACAATAATAATGATCTCAATTGTATCAAATGCTCAAACAGACTAACTAGGATGAAAACGTGGAAGGATACTGTAACCACAATATTCTGCTAGCAAAAAAAAATGCAAACAAATGTAAGATCCACAGAGAACTGTACAGTTAAGAAGAGATGAAAATACCTCTGTTCTGAGGTGCAGTAGAATATTGCTTGTGAGAAGATTGTTTCTATCTGGTCAGTACACCACAGGTTTTATTTCAGTTCTCAGTTGAAATTGGTGTTGGAGAATTTGTCCAAATGGTAGCATATTCGGAACTCAATTTCCTCCTCCCAAAGTCTTTTAAGTTGTCTGGGAAGGATTGCTCCATGATTTTAATTGTCCCTTGGGGATTAACAAGGATCAGAGGAATGAGGGTTCCCCTTTCCCAATACTAATTAATCCCCTTCCCCCATAGTGCTATTGGAACTGCAGTGGCAGAAGATCTGCTAAAAGGATGTGTGTGTGTGTGTGTGTTTGTGTGTTGTGGGGGGGGGATATTGTGTTGGGTAAGCAGAAATTTTCTTCTTACTTGTGGCTAGCTTCCTTTTGTTGATTCTCTGATCATTACCAGCCCACCCAGTTTATTATTAGAAGAAATGATTCATGATGAAATAAATGACATAAACCCAAACCAGACTGACAGGGAGTGTGCAATCAGTGATTATAAAAATGCCGACGCTATGTACGGCATTTAGTCGTACATAGTGGATAGTCATACAATTAGGACATTCAAGAAGCCTTGAAACAAAAAGGAGATGAGAGAAAAGATGATTACTAGAAAGAGAAATAAGATCCCAAGCAGGGCTTTTCATCAGAATGAGATAAACAAGGACGGTATTGGAATGGGGGAAGGGAGGGGATAGACCATGTTGTTTTAATTATTCAGTAATGGAATAATCACTGCTCTCCAAAATGGAAAAATGAAAATGAGCTCCATCAAATTTGGACTCCCCACCCCCACCCCCACCCCAATATTGCAGTCTTCTGTTTATTCACTTTTGTCCAGAAATCCATTCAGGTTCATTGAAGGGACATTACATTTCAGTACTGTCTTTTCAGTTTTTTTCAGATGTCCTTGCAGCAATTTCATTATTATTATTATTATTATTATTATTATTATTATTATTATTATTATTAGCCTTGATTAATGTATGGTTTTCAGGGTTACCACTGTCCTTTTTGGATGTCTCTTGAGTGGGGCTGGGGAGTTCATATTAGATAATTCATATCTGAAATGTTCTTTATTTCCTGGTCCCATTTTTGCAGGTAAGGTTCTTTAATTACTGATGTCTTCCCATTTAAAAACAAATATATATTGTGTAACAGCAAGGAGCAATTTAGAGCTGGCCTTTAAGCCCATTTAAGACTCATGAGGAAGTAATTAATGCGAGCCTGCAAGCCAACTGTTTTACCTTGGAAAAGGTCTTCACTGAATGGGAATGGTTTCTGAATAAATATAGGGGGATCTTGCCAGTTGGTAAAACACTGCTAGATAATACAGGTCATAGTGAATGTTGTTTGGAGCCATGATTTAAATTCTGGTGCAGCTAATTATAGAAGAACAATATCTCAGCAGTAGAGAAGGGCATAAATCAAATTTGTGTGTGTGTCTCACCACAGATACTGCACCTCCTTTCCCACCATCCCCTAGCCTCCTGCCTCACTAATAATCCGGTGCACGCTGCCCAGGTCCTCCTTCTCCAATGGTGCACTCTTTGCCACCACATCCAACAGCTAGCTACTCATTGGCTGCACAGCAAAAATCCCCACCCTACTCCCCACCGGAGTGGTCGGTTTCTGGAGGAGATGGAAAAGGAAGCCTGAGCTCCTACCCATACTGGAGTGCTGCCAGAGAAGGATGACCCAGGTGGCAGGTGCCAAAATGTTAGTGGGACAGCTGGCCGGGGTGGGGGGGAGGGGAAGGAATGCACGGCACCTCTGGTGTGCACTTGTACAAATTTCCATGAACCAGGCCAAATTGATTCATGCCCATCTCTACTCAGCAGATCCGAGGGTCACATGTGTGGTACCAACTCTGAACAAACATTTCCCACATGCATGAACTCCTGCACTTTTGGTGATGCAAAATAAAAGTGGAGTGTGCTCCTTCTATACCACCCCAAAGCATTTAAAGCACTGGCTGGCTGGTTTTAAATATAATTATGCATGATAACTATTTCCCCACCCCACCCCACCCCACCCCACCCCAATTGAGCTATGTACTCAGTTTATACACCTCAGAAGAATGGAAGTATGAGTCAACCTCGAGTTACTACCTGAGTTCAGGATCAAAGTCAAGTTGGGAGCAGAATCTTCACTATACCCTGTTTCCCTGAAAATAAGACCATGGGCATGGCTATGGATGTGTGCAGGGCTGATATTCAAGCATATTATACTTAATAAAAGTAAGACATCCCCTGAAAATAAGCCCTAGTGTTAAATATAAGACAGTGTCTTATTTTCGGGGAAACACAGTAGTACTGCAGTTCAACCACTGTGCCATGAGGCGTCTAACCACAAAGCACATTTATGCAGGATCCTTTAAAAAGCCCTCTTTAGACCCAATGATACTGAACAATTACCGACCGAGATCAAATATCTCATTCTTAAGGAAAGTTCTAGAGTGGGTTGTAGCCTCACAGTTCTAGAGGTTTCTGGATGAGATAAATTACCTTGATCCATTTCAGTCTGGCTTCAAGCCTGGCTATGGGCCTGAGATGGCACTGGTTGCATTGGTAGATGACTTACGCAAAGAAATTGATAGGGGATCTGTGTCCCTTTCGGTTTTACTAGACCTCTCAGCAGCTTTTGATACTATAGACCAGGCATGTCCAAACTTTGGGCCTCCAGATATTTTGGACCAAAACTCCCACAATCCTTTGCCATTGGTAATCTAAACTTAGAATTCTGGGAGTTGTGGACCAAAACATCAGGAGGGCCAAAGTTTGGACATGCTTCCTATAGACCATGGCATCCTCCTGGCTCGTATCTGTGAAATGGGAATTGGGGGTACTGCATTAAAGTGGCTGTGATCCTTCCTGCAGGAAAGAATGCATAAAGTGGTGTTAGGTGATTTATGTTCGACACAATGGCCACTGACCTGTGGCATTCCCCAGGGTTCTGTTCTGTCTCCTATGTTATTTAACATTTATATGAAACCACTGGGGGAGATTATCAGGTCTTTTGGGGTTGAGTGCCACCAATATGCGGATGATACCCAGCTCTACCTCCCGTCACCTCTGGATTCAAAGGGAGTACTATCTCAAATGTTACATGAGTGTTTAGCTGCAGTAATGAACTGGATGAGAATGAACTAAATGAAGCTAAATCCAGTCAAAACATAGGTGCTCCTGCTCAGTCAAAAGGGTGGACAAGGGATAGGGATGCAACCTGTACTGGATGGGGCTACCCTCCAATTGAAAAAACAGGTACACAGCTTGGTTGCCCAGGTCACAGCTGTGGTCAGGAGCGCATTTGCACAATTAAGGCTAGTACGCACGTTACGCCCATTTCTTGAGAAACCAGCTCTGGCCACGGTAATACATGCCCTAGTGACATCCTGGCTAGACTATTGTAATGTCCTCTATGTGGGGCTACCGATGAAAAGCCTCAGGACACTTCAACGGGTTTGTTTTCCATGACTTCAGAGACTAGGACTTGGGTCAATGGTTTCAAACTACAGAAAAAGAGATTCCATTTGAACATTAGGAAGAACTTCATGACAGTTAGAGCTGTTCGGCGGTGGAATATGCTGCCACAAAGGGTGGTGGAGTCCCCTTCTTTGGAGGTTTTTAAACAGAGGCTGTATGGCCATCTGTCGGAAATATTGTGATGGAGTTCCTGCATGGCAGGGGGTTGGACTAGATGGCCCTTGAGGTCTCTTCCAACTCTATGATGCTATGATTCTATGATTCTACGAAATGCAGCAGCCAGACTTCTGACTGGGGCGGGGTACAGAGATCACATTATACCCCTATTAAAGCAGCTCCACTGGCTGCCAGTCAGCTATCGGGCACAATTCAAGGTGCTAACCTTGACCTACAAAGCATTATATGGCCTGGGTCCTAGCTACCTCAAAGATTGAATCTCACAGTATGAACTGACTCGGGTGTTAAGGTCATCAGGAGAAATCCTTCTGTCCATCCCACTACCCTCACAGGTACATTTCATGGGAACCCATGAAAGGGCCTTCTCAGCTGCTGCGCCCAGACTCTAGAACTCCCTCCCATTAGAGGCCTGGACTGCCTCATCTCTGTTGTCCTTCTGGAAACAGGCAAAAACCTTCCTTTACAGGTAAGCTTTCCCTGAATGATGGACTACCTACTATGTGAATTTTATATAGATTACCATACATGACAGCATTGAACACCAGTGTTTTCCATGTTATTCTCTATCCCTCATAATGGATTTTTTTTCTTTTTACATGCTCTTTGTAGCTTTAATGCTACCTTACAATGTTCTAAGATGCCACCTCTAATTCCCCGTTCGTAACTTAAATTATGTTTTAAATGTTGTGGGCTGTTAATTGTCTGTCATTATTGTAAGCCAACTTGGGTCCTTTTCCAATGAGAAAGATGGGCTAAAAATATTCAAAATAAATGGAAATAAATTCAGGTGAAGTAGATCTTGGCAAGACAGCACCAGCTGCTGAGTGGAAGCAGGTTAACTAGGTCCCAGTGCGCAGGGTTCTGCAATACAAGGATTTCAAAGTAATTTTGAAAACCTACAGCTGGCTGGAGCAGGATCAGCTCTTTGGAGAGCTAGGTCAGCAAACAGAAAAGGAGCAATGCAACACATAACAGCAGAGAAAGGGATCAGCTGAGTTAGCAATACAGATTAGGCCTTCATGTTAACAAAAGGAAAAACCCTGCAATCTGCCATAGTCTAGTTGATTTGGGCTGGGGCTTTTGATGTAACGTTTCTCCTTTATTTGCTTGCTTGCCTTCCTTCCTTTGAGGGAGGTGTATGTTTTACTTTATTTTTCTGGGCACGTGTGATTTCTCTGTTTAACAGATTTTTTTAAAAAAACTTGTTATTTAATTAATTTACTGTGTATTTGTTTTTTGTTTTTTTAAGGTGTACATGTTGATGGGGTTGGAGAAGGGGCCTTTTTTTTTGCTATCCAAAGAACAACGACCATCCTACTAGCAAACAGCATTTGAGGAGAAGAGAAAAGAGATTAGAAAATGGGTTGAAATGGAGCCAGCTGCTCATTCAGTGGACCAGGAGCTTAGGGAGGAATTTCCGTCTAGTTGAGATAAGAAGGCGGTGTTTTAATACCTTTTGTTCAATATGGCCATTAGAAACCCAAGAAACTCATTGTTGAAAAGTGTGTAAACACACTGTTTGGTGGTGCCTCCATTGCTATCCGTTGTAAAACATTTTAGAGTGGCAGTAAAGCAAGGCAAACAAGATAATGCTTCTTACCTTAGCTGTTTTTCCAGAGAGAGCACTGCCATTATGAAGTCATAAAGCAGGAAAGAGTTAATATGCCATTTGAGTGGTTAACGGACCCAACACATCTCTGAAGGACAAATCCATTCCAACCTGATATACCTTGATATAATTGCTTCTCCCCAAACCCCAACCAATTTTAACTTCTAAGGACATTCTGCGCATACAGTTTATCAGCTTGCCTATAACTTGTGTTCAGTACAAATCTGCTAAAATGATATATTCATCACTTTTAAGTAACTATTTCACATTCTGGTTAATCTGTCTCTTAGACACATACATATAGGTAATTTTCCCTTTATTTAGAGAGAGGAGAATTACTTGGAATCCTACTGAAATCGAATGTACCACCTCCAGACTCCTATCTTAGAACCTTGCAGGGTCCTAAGCCTATGCTGAATACCTATATTGAGTAGACGGATACCATTCTATAGCAGTGGAAATGTGGAGGATTTTTAAAAAATGAATATAAAACAGATCTACAGTAGTATGTTTTTGTTTTTGTTTTTATAAAAAACTACTTGCCTTTGACAAAAATCAGTCTATAGAAGTAATGAAGAAAGCCGAGAGGGAGATGAGGAGAGAAGGGTTGGGAAAGGAGTGAAATAAACCAGAGCCTTTCCTAATAATCTTTTAATTTTAGCATTAATGTCTGTGAAGCAGAAGCCCAGTTATAATACCCACTCCAATTATGTGCCTTATTGGCATGAGTGACCTGCTGCAAACACAGCACACTCCCATTTGCATTTAAATTAAAAGGATAGTTTAGAAATAAAAGCTGGTTTGCCTTTCTCACAAGTTGCACAAACTGTTTAATCCATATACCTTGTGTTTCAAAGATTTGGTTCAGAACTGAAGGTGAAGGCAGACAATGGAGGACTTGCCAGTCCTTTCCCCCTCCCTTCCATTGCCAAAACCCATTAGCTGGGTTAGAGGGCTTGTTCAGATAGAGCCAGCCACTTGCTTCCTCTTCGTCCTGTTTTGTCACTGTTCTTCACAAAGGAACACTGGAATTAAACCGGGGTTTGTGTCCAGACTGGACTGCATTTTACCAAACAAGTGAGAAGGGAACCATGGGCTTCATTCCCATCTCATAACAACATAATAACATAAGAAGAGCCTTGCTGGAACAGGCCACAGCCCATTTAGTCCAGCACTCTGTCTCACACAGTGGCTCACAATTTACTTCAGGGTATTCCAAAGCAGATGTCTTCACCTGCTTAAGATTCCCTGCAAATGGCATTGAGAGATATCCTGCTTATCTCTCCAACACAGAGGTTGTCCTTAGGCATCCATAATGATAGCCACTGATACTCTTGTTCTCCATGAACTTGTCCAATCCTTTCTTAAAGCTGTCAAGGCTGACAGCTGTCACCACTTCTTCTGGCAGGGAGTTCCACAGACCAGTGATCCTCTGGGTAAAAAAATACTTTCTCTTATTTGTTTGAGATCTAGCGCCCAAAGGTTTCATGGAGTGCCCCTAGTCCTAGTGTTGTAAGATAGGGAAAACAGTTTTTCCTTATCTACTTTGCCCACACTGTGTATGATTTTATAAACTTCAATCAGGTTGCCTCTTAGGCGGCGTTGTTCAAGAGTGAAGAGGCCCAGCCGTTGCAGCCTCAAATGGTAAGGAAAGTGTTCCAGTCCCCAAATCATTCTGGTTGTCCTCCTCTGCACTTTTTCCATTTCCATAGTATCCTTCTGGAGGTATGGTGACCAGAACTGTACACAATAATCCAGATGGGGCCTCACCATAGATTTATAAAGAGGCACAATGACATATTGGAAATAGTGCTTCAATAAAAATAATGAAAGGTGAGTTAAAGAAGGAAAGTGAAAGGTGTGAGATTAGGCAACAAGAAAAAAAAAAAAGGAGAAATCCACAGATGCCCCACAGGGTTAACTGAGAATCCCACAGCAGCAGATGCAGCTTCGTTGTCCAAGCTTCACCTGACCAGCCCGCTGTCCAGACAGAGCTGCAACGAGCCTGTACAACTGGGAAGTGCCAAGGTGGAATAAGTCTTCTTAACCATTAGAGCAGTGCAGCAATGGGCCCAGTTTGCTTGGGAGGTAGTGGTCTGATTTTCAAGAGAAAATCGGACAACCATCTGTCAGATCTGCTTTGGCTTGGAATCCCACACAGTGCACGGGGTTGGACAGGATAGCCTTAGAAGCCCTTTCCAACTCAATTACTCTGTGATTCTGCGTCAAGTGCTTGGCCTCTTGGCAGGGGGAGGGGGGAGGCAAAAGCAAGAAGGAAGGAAGGATTTCTTAATTTTTGTTTAATTTTATTTTATTAAACTATAATACAGAATATATGAAACAAAAACAGGGAAGCCCTACTATAACACTAAAATATAAGCCCTATAACAAACAGATACAAATTTATACTATGTTTTCATAGAATCCTAGAATCCTAGAATCATAGAGTTGGAAGACACCTCAAAGGCTATCCAGTCCAACCCCCTGTCATGAAGGAACCCCCATCACAGTACTCCTGGCAGATGGCCATCCAGCTTCTGCTTAAAAACCTCCAAAGAAGGAAACTCCATAGCAGCATATTCCATTGCCGAACAGCTCTGATCGTCATGAAGTTCTTCATAATGTTTAAATGGAATCTCTTTTCCTGCCGTTTGAAACAATTGCCCCAAGTCCTAGTCTCTGAAGCCATGGAAAACAAACTAATCCCCTCTTCAATATGACATGCTTTCAAATATTTAAACATGGCTCTCATATCCCCTCTCAACCCTCTTTTTGTAAGGCTAAACATTCCCAGCTCCCTAAGCTGCTCCTCATAAGACATTTCTTCCAGAACTTTAACCACCCTGGTTGCCATTCTCTGGACCCGTTCAAGGCTGTCAACATTCTTTTTAAATTGAGGTGTACAGAATTGGACACAGTACTCCAGGTTGGGTCTGACCAGAGCAGAACAGAGTGGTACTATCACTTCCCTTGATCTAGACACTATGTTTCTGTTGGTACAACCAAGAATTGCATTGGCTTTCTTGGCCGCTGCGTCACACTGCTAACTCATGTTCAATTTGTGGTCCACTCAGACTCTCAGATCCCTTTCACATGTACTGTTTTCCAGCTAGGTGTCTCCCACCTATATCTATGCAATTCAATTTTTTAACCTAGATGCAGCACCCTACATTTCTCTCTGTTGAAACCCATTCTGTTGGCCTAGCACTCTAAGCTGTTATGGTCATTTTGGATTTTCATCCTACTCTCTAGGGAATTAATAAAAGGTAAATGTAAAGGTTCCCTCCCACACATGCTTGCTAGTCATGTCCAATTTTAGGGGTGGTGCTCATCTCCATATTCAAGCCAAAGAGCCACTGTTGTGCAAGTTCATGGCCATGTGACTGGCATGGCTGCAAGGAAACACTGTTTCATCTTCCCGCTCTTTATGGCAGTACCTATTCATCTACTTGCATTTACCGGGATTCGAACAGCTGAGCTGCCAACTTTGCATCTGACAGTTTTCAGTGCTCTAGCCCAAGTAAGCCCACCCAATTTGGTATCATCTGCAAATTTAATTAGCATACTCTCTGTTCCTTCCTATAAGTCATTAATAAAGATACTGAATAGCACCGGACCCAGAACAGAACCCTGGGGCACCCCACTGGTCATGTCTCTCCAACCTGAAGAGAAGCCATTTATGACCACCCTTTGGGTGTGGTCAGTCAACCAATTAAAATCCACCTAACAGTAGCACTATCTATCCCACATTCTACTAAATTCTTTGCAAGTATATCGTGGAGAACCTTATCGAAGGCCTTACTGAAATCTAGATAAGCAATATTGACAGTGTTCCCCTCATCAACCAGGCTTGTAATTCTATCAAAGAAAGAGATCAAATTAGTCTGGAATGACTTGTTTTTAAGAAACCCGTGTTGACTTCTCGTAATGACAGCATTGCTTGTTAAATAATTACAGGCTCTTTCTGGGATGGTTGAAGGTCTGGAAGAAATGTTGTATAATGAACGGCTTAGGGAACTGGGAATGTTTAGCCTTTCAAAAAGAAGGCTGAGGTGGGACATGATAGCTATGTTTAAAAATTTGAAAGGCTGTCACATTGAAGAGGGAACACGTTTGTTTTGTGTGGCTTCAGAGACTCAGCACAATGATTTCAAACTACAGGAAAAGAGATTCCATTTGAACATTAGGAAAAACATCCTGACAGTTACAGCTGTTTGGTAGTGGAATATGCTGCCACAAAGGGTGGTGGAGTGTGCTTCTTTGGAGGTTTTTAAGCAGACGCTGGATGGCCACCTGTCGGAAATTCTGTGATGGGGGTTCCTGCATGGCAGGGGTTTGGACTGGATGGCCCTTGAGGTCTCTTCTAATTCTGTGATTCTATGATTCTATGAATTGAAGTCAAGGTGGGAAGATCTTTTTCCATCATCATCATCTTAGAATATTGAACAGGAAGAGACACTTTCTGTATCATAAAGTCCAGACCCATTCACGGAGGTATAGTGGGGAATCATAGAATCATAGAATCATAGAATTATAGAGTTGGAAGAGACCTCATGGGCCATCGAGTCCAACCCCCTGCCAAGCAGGAACCCCTTCACAATATTTCCGACAGATGGCCATCCAGCCTCTGCTTAAATACTGTCAAAGAAGGAGACTCTACCACCCTCAGTGGCAGCATATTCCACTGCCGAACAGCTCTAACTGTCATGAAGTTCTTCCGAATGTTCAAATAGAATCTCTTTTCCTGTAGTTTGAAACCATTGCCCCGAGTCCTAGTCTCTGAAGCCATGGAGAACAAACCTGTTCCCTCTTCAATATGACATCCTTTCAAATATTTAAACATAGCTATCATATCCCCTCTCAGTCTTCTTTTTGATAGGCTAAACATTCCCAGTTCCCTAACCTCTGACTCCACAGCCACTCCAGACACTGATTTTGGAATCCAAGAAAAATCATTTGGTTTTTGCACTGCTGCATTAAGGGAGTGGATATAAGTCTCTTCAGCTATAGAGATAGCTATAATCATACCTGTATGTAAACACTATTCTTTGGGGTTGAGCTGTGAGTGTACAGTTTGATGGGGACAGCCAAGCATGCAATAGGAGCCAAACAACTTACGTTGTTTTCTGTAAATCTGGCTTGGAAGGGGGTAGAATCATTTCCAAAGAGTAATTGTTTTCTAGACTTACAATTTTTCCACTAGAAAAGAAACTGCAGAATTGTATCTGGAGCAAAATAGCAATAGATAGAGATCCAAGTCCACTAATCCAAGTATTGGTAATTGCGACTCTGTAAATTTCCTCATGGCCGTTACAGGGTATGAAACAGATAAGCGCTGGAATTCCTGAATGAAAAGCCCCAAACAGTGAGAAGAAGCTGTAGACCTAAGCCCAAGGTTGTTGGTAGAATTTCATCAGAAATTGATCCAGACAGTTCTGTGAATAAACTCTGAGGACAAACACACCCTCTGGGTAGCCTAGACTATAAGACATCTGAATGCCTGTCTGCTCATTCTTTCTGAATTAATTTTATGGCTTCCTGGAAAGATGCTTACGCCCTAAATGGTTTTAGTCCTTCATATTCCAGTGGGGTTGTCCTCTTATATCTGAAGAAAAGAGTTTCCCTCTTTCCTAATTTTCACTGCCAGAAACACGATAGGGCCATACCGAGCATATTTTATTCCCTCCTGAAGCTTAAGCTTGGGCTTCTGGAATTAAAATGGACCTTGTTTAGGTTGATCCTTTCCAAGAAACATGAAGGGTGTTTGTTTTTACACGGTGCAAGCTGCCTTCATATTTTTCTGCAGTTATATATGCCTCTAGACATGCAGTATACTATTAATTCTATTTTGGATTCCCAACTGCCAGGTGTAAAAACTCTTGCTGCTCCTGCTGTTAGTTGGCTGGAGGGTTCCACAGGGACACAAGGTTGTCAGCCACAGTAATAATGCTGCTGCAAGGCTACACTGCCTTGCATGCTAATTCAGAAGCAATTCCAAAACTCCCAATCATTTCCTCTCTTGGGGACTAGTTCTGCCAAGACCAAGGAAATGTGACTATTTGCAGCATTGGCGATAGAAATATAGCTTTACAGCACCCCACAGAAAAGGCATGCTTATAGATGTTGGCACCATAAAGCTCAAAATCAATCTGAGAAGCAATCTATTTCTAAGCATTAAAATACTTGCAAGAAAAGAGTGCATTTTCACTGGACTGGAAGGAAGTAAATTGATTCAAATAAATAAAATGAATCTTTAAATGATATGGCCAATTCCTTTCCGCCTCTCTGTTTCTGGCTAGAGCAAGCATTTCTATGTTCTTCCATTTACCTTTTTCCTTCTTTTCTTTAAGGCACTGAATCCAGTCTCCACACTGCTTCAGGAGGGTGGGAAGTTTGCTTCTCTAAAAACATGGAGTGTAAATCTGGGCCCTGTGGCAACATTGCCCAACCTGGTGCAGACAGTACTGCACCCTGAGTAGGTCTCACATGCTAATATGGACTTTTAAATGTTAATCATTGAGTTGCATAACTATTAACTAATGGTCTGGTACTGGTGTGATTCATGCTATATTCAACACAGTGTAGGATAATCCGAGGTGACAGTAATCAGAGGTGTAATGTAGCCCTACACAGACAGTAAATATCAAAGCTGGTTATGGCTCTTCATTTTTTCAGGAGGAACTGGACTAAGAAACACCTGGAATTGTCCCCATTTGGAAGCCTGAATAAAAAAGAAAATTGGGGATTGGGGGTTTGCTGGAGGATGCAAGCAAACCAAAGAAAGAAACCAGGCTGGCTGATAGTAAAAGTATCATTTCAGCATTTCAGTCTAGATCAGTGGTGGTGAACCTTCAGCACTCCAGATGTTTTGGACCACAGCTCCCAGAATTCCAAGCCCAGATTGCCAATGACAAAGGCCTGTGGGAGTTGTGGTCCAAAACATCTGGAGTACCAAAGGTTCCCCACCACTGGTCTAGATGTTCTCCCATACATAGAGTAAGTCCTGGACAATTCGAAGGCATAAGGTGGAATCAAGGGAAAGTTTTGGTTCCTTTAAAACAAAGAAAGAAACAAGCAAAGGCAACTGCAGGACATTCTCTATGGAAGGCTACCGCCAGAGATAAATTGATGTTACCCAATGCCAAAACCAACACTACACCAGTATTTCCTATCACAAACATGAAGTACAGTCACATATTCCTGAATATTTGTGTAGTAAGGTTTCCTGGTCAGTCACCAGTACGTTAGGTAGCAGGGGGCAAGTAATTTCTACTTGCCTAATATTGAGTGCTTTCCTCTCTCTCCAGAACTTTAAAATTACTTTTATTATTTACTGTTGCAATTCAAAGATATCCCTGCCCCCATATTTAGTTACTATAATCGTTACAATTTCTTTTTGGCTACTGCTTTTTAAAAGTAAGAACATGACGGTCCACAAGCCAATAATAGATACAAAACCCATTCTTGGGTCTTCCATTTTTTATATAATCCCCCAAACTGCAACAAGAATGAGGCAGCAGCACGAGGCTCAGTGCAACCTGTGCTTGAACCTTACAGTCTTCCTCCACTGCTATTTAGAAGTTTAAGCCATCCCATAACTATAGAGATGACCTTGAGTTACACTGCAAAAGGAGTGAAATGATCCCTTGCTATATTGCACTGGACTAATTATATTATATTACACTTCTATGGCTAGAAAGGGGGATTAATTCCAGGGAAACAGTTGCTTGCAGTTAATTACTTCCTACCTCTGGCTTCCCATGCACTGTGCTGTAGATGTGACAGTTAGGAGGAAACAGGGAACTGATCTGGTCTTGTCTGATCTTCGAAATTGAACTGTTTCCCAAGCTCCTTTCATTTGGAAGGGAGTTATATCTTTCCCACAATGTTTAACAATTTCTATCATTCCTTTCTTCACCTTTCCAGTGGTTACTAGTTCACAATTTACCCTCCTGGATGAATAGAAAAAAACAGTTGCTCATTTCCAGAATGTTTACAAGATCAATAGTGTGTATGTTCTATTATATTACACATGACTATAGGCTGCACTTAAATATACCAATGAGAGAAATCAAATAACAGGTATGATTATAAAAAGAAAACAGCGATTGATCCAAATTCTGTTGTGCAGTTATGCTGCAGGAAGGGAAATACTTTAACTTGTGACTGGCAGATTGCTGTTAATTGTCAACTCCTCACACAAACAAGAGTCCAAGAAAGGAGTCACTAATTAGTGGCAATTTGACGGTGTGAGATATTTTATTTTTCTTCTGCTGGATTAACTACACAACAGGGTTTGGCCATTTACTCCCATTTATATTCCGTTCACAATGTTGCCTCTCACCTTGAGTATTTGCTCTTGTTTTCCCAGCCACAGAAATCTGGTATGGATTACATACAGTAACTATCAGGCGGAGTATGATGGTCGCATTGTGATCCGCTGTAGAGTTCCTTGGCTGTGAAAAAAGTGATGCTGTCCCAAATTCCAGGGATGGTTCATGTCTGTCCATCTGTTGAAGAACAGCATTTTCCTGCATATAGTTTTCTTTCTGACAATACTTTTCATTCAGAACCCTGGGATCACTCAGCCCCTCCATAGCCACTCAAGATTAGATACAGGGAGTTTGGCTGATTTCTATGAACAACCAGTGAGGGTGGTTGCTTTTCTGCTGAAAGAATGCAGTATCAGGGCTGTGTCCTTCAAACTGAGTAGAATTCCCTAACTATAGGCTAGATAGTTCCCAAGGGCCAAAATTCGCTGTAGGTATAATTGGAAATAAATAGCTGATAAGCTGCAAACCAACATATCCCTCAAAAAATCTCTGTTCATTACTGGAACCTCAGGATTACCCTTATTTGTTTGCTTTTTTAATTACAAAGATTGAGACACAATAGAAGCTTAATGAGGTTCTATCCTATCAAGCCAATTCCATGTAGTGTTTTGTGTGCAGCTGCTGTCTGTTGTGTAATCTGCATCCCAGAGCAAGGGGATAAGGCAGATCCATTCCTTTGGACAATGAGAGCCCTCAGGCCTGATTATACATAATGGGCTTCCAACATACAGCATTATTAGTACTATGTTATTGCTTTGTGAACAAATAGTTGAGTGGTTGTATATCTGCCAGTGAAGCACAGGGAATAGAGAGAGAACCACTGTTCCCCAGTGAAATACTGGTGGGTCAGTGTGAGAAGGACCAGGAGAAAGCAGAGGAAGCCGGTGGTGCGCTGTCTGAAGGAGCACCCGTTAAAGAGAAAGAGGAACATAATACAAAGTTAGAGACAAATAGAGAACCCAAGAAGGAAGAAGCGGGTGAAGGGGGTAGAAGAGAGAGGGGGTATTAGAGGAAGGGGAGATGTGCGCGCGAGAGGAGTGGTGGTTGGAGGAGGTAAAAAAGCGTTGGTGTTCAGACTGAGGAGAGAGGTGGAGGGAGATTGAAGGATGAGGCGCGGTACCTGGAACCACTAACCTGGTCAGTGGAAGTTAGACCAGTAAGATGGCCGGGAAACACAGAGAGGATGCAAGAGAGGTGGCGACCACCAATGAGGGAGAATCTGGTGGCTCAGTGGGTGCACCATCCCTGCTGTGGGAGCACCTGCCACGGGAGGGGGTCATACCCTCCAATATAGGTTTCCCTGAAGTTAATCTACCAGCAAACCTGTTTAATAGTTCTGTTAAAAATCCATTTGTGTTCGAAGAGACAGTTGATGATAATTCGTGCAGAGAAACGTTAGAACCAGAAGGACACTTTTGAGTCGAAGAATAAATATTTATTAGAAAATCAAGCTGCAGGACTGGACAATCATTATTTCGCCTCGGATACGATGTATCGGACAACTGAACCCTCACAGTCGGTGAATAAGCTAATGGCTATTTCTTCACTCCCATAGTTTTGTGTTTAAAGTCTGGATCTGTCAGCATCTAACATACTTGATTTTTGTTCATCCTATTATGGGAGGATACGAACTAGCAACACCACAGACTTCTGGAATCCAGAGTGGCTTGTTTTCCATATCAAAAAGATCAGGTAGGTGGGGAAGCCTTCTGACTGTCCTTATAGGGTCTGTCTGGTCTCACCATGTGTGCCAGCTGAAGCCATCTAATTTCTGAGACTGTTCCCATTGCTGTGTTCACTTCTAAAAACAAAAGCAGTGTCTGATTTAATAGAAAAGAGCAAAGACACAGAATATTGCCTCCCACTTTCTACACCCTAAATATGTGCCTAAATGTTGGAGTGACTTGGAATTGGGTATTTCCCTTGGTACTTCAGAAAAGTGTGGAGATGTCTACCCAGTCTCATTCCTACCCTTGGAAATGCAGTAAGACTGGGTTCTTCTTGGTTAAACAAAAAACTTTTACTTATAATTCATGGCTTTGTTCTTTTAAGTATATAATGTGGAATGAACACTCCACCCATCTATCTTCAGAGAGCAGAAAATGGAGGACAGAGAAAAAGCAGATGACAATTAAAAAAAAACATATTTGAATATTTTTACCCCACCTCAAGGACCCAAGGTGGCTTGCAATAATGAGGGACAATGCACAGCCCAGAACATTTAAAATATATTCAAGTTAAGAACAGGGAATTAGAAGAGGCATCTTAGAACATTTAAAAGGGGAAAAAATCATTATGCGGGGTAGAAACCGTGGAAAATACCCACGTTCTTATGAAATCAGTCAATTCAATCATGTATGGTAATCCATATAAAAGTCACATAGTAGGTAGTCCCTCATTCAGGGAAGCAAAGGAAGCAACAAGCAAGAAGGGGAGGTCTGATAGATTCTGAGTTGAGGTAAGAACCCTCTGTGTTTACTGGCAGATACAGAGCATAGTCCCCCTAAACAATCAAAGCAAAAGAGGAGGGGGGTTGTGTGGCCATCACAAAACACAAATACAAAACTAGGCTACTGGCAATACCTTTATTATAGGCCACTAATAAAAATAAAAAGCATTGCAACTGGCTTTCGAGTGCAGAACACTCTTCTTCAAAGCAGGTCTCAAAAGTTCAAACATGGCAAACGATGTGCTCTGCCAGAAGGTTATTCTTAAAGTTCTTGGCTAGATGATGTATGCCAGGCAACAAGTCTTCTTAGAGGCAGTAAATTGGAGGGCAGTTGTAAAAGCTGCTTAAGCACTGGGTTTCAGATCCCCATTCATCAAACAAATGAACATGGGTCATACACACACACCCTACTCACTCACCCTTTCATCTCCATTAGGCTCTTCAAGACATACAAGCCCCTGTTGGCCAGAGGGGGAGCGGAGAAAAGGGTTGGTGTAGAGGACCCATGTGCTTCCTTCTTGGGTTGGGGGAAAGTTTAGTAAGCCCACTAGGACGGTTACTTCACATCCATCCTCATGCTGAGTTGAAGTTGCTTCCGGGTTGAAATCGGTTGTCGTCACGTGATCTAATTCCGGTTCTGCCCATTTGTTTGTACTCACGGGCATGATGAATGGAACCGGCAGGACTGTAACCCTAACCTCACATCCTCGATGCACGTTGTACTGCTGCTGCCTCCCCGTCCTCCAGCTCCAGCAGCACCATGGCTCCGGCGGACAGCGGCGGCAGGACCCGAGAAGGGACGAGGGCAGGCAGGCGCCCAGAGGGCAGAACGAGTGTCCTCCTCTCCTCCTGCAGTGCTTTACCTTTGCAGTGCCTCCCTGGGAAAAGATGCCCGCCCACCCGCCCGCGCCCTCTCCCACTCACTCTCTCCACGGCCCCCGGGCAAGCCCATCCCGAATTATTTGCAAGCCTTATTAGGGAGGAGTCAAAGCATTCCAGGAAAAAAATATCAATGTCTTTCCACCTCAGGACTTTGCCTCACTCAAAAACCTCAAGTCATGAAAACTGTGACTATTATAAAATGCTTGTTTGTGTGACAACACTGAATATAGCATTAATTTTCTTGCTGCAATTAATGCTGCCTATGTGTTTACATTCCTTTAGAATTATTTATTTCGAGCATTTTATCTCTGTCTCTTCTTTTATTTATTTATTTTTATTTATTATGGAACTTATATACCGCCCGTCTTCCTAGGGGGGAACTCCGAGTGGTTTACAACAAATTAAAAGAACAGCAAATTACATAAATTAATAGGATAAACGAATAAAACAACAATTGCAGGGGATGGCGATGGCGGGAAGGAAAAAAGAAAAAAAAATCATCCAAACGCCTCCCGGAAGAGAAGGGTCTTCAAAGCCTTCCGGAAGGCAGGCAGGGACTCTGCTAGGTGCACTTCAGCTGGAAGATGATTCCACAGCGTTGGGCCAGCCACAGAGAAGGCTCGGGAACGGGTGGAAGTTCTCCGAACCTCCCTGGGCGTGGCCACGCACAGCATGTGCGCCCGCGATGACCTAGTCGGACGGGCCGAAGTTGACCGCTGGTCGATCCACTCTGTCAGGTAGCCAGGTCCTAGGCCATGGAGGGTTTTGTAAACCAAAACCAGGACCTTGAGTCTGATTCGGGCTGCAACGGGTAGCCAATGCAGGTGGGCCAGAACTGGGGTGATGTGCTCAAATCGACGCACACCCACCACCAGTCTGGCCGCCGCATTTTGGACCCGCTGCAGGCGCCGAATGAGAGTCAAGGGCAACCCCATGTAGAGCGCGTTGCAATAGTTCAGTCTCGAGATCACCAGCGCCTGGACCACTGTTCTAAGGGAGTTCCCATCCAGGTACGGGCGAATCTGGGCAATTCGGCGAAGGTGGAAAAAGGCAGCCCTGGACACAGCGGACACCTGGGCCTCCATGGTGAGCGCCGAGTCCAGGACCACTCCCAGATTCCGGACAGAGTCCGATGGCCTGAGGGAAACACCCTCCAAGGTGGGAAACAGGCCACCGTAGCTGGATGGGGTAGCCCCAAAGAACATGACCTCGGTCTTATCGGGGTTGAGTTTGAGCCTGTTAGCCCTGGTCCATTCCATGACTGCGCCCAGGCACCGATCGAGGGTCCGGACAGCCTCATCTGCAGCGGTGAGAAGACTACAGAGAGGTGTCAAGATTAGTCTGTTTTAGTATGCATGACACAAGGAAACATAAACTAAAAGTACTGTGACTTTTTACAGATTACCATATTTATTTCACCACTGTGAGTGCTCATGAATTACAATCCGTTGCCTCTGACACATGGAGTAAAATACTGAAGCTACAGGTTTATATGAACAGTGCTTGAGGGAACAGGGGACAAGCAAAATGAGAGTGGGAACACTAGTAATAAACTTCCAAAGTGACAATAGCATTATTAGCAAAGGGAGGGTTGAGAGAGAGAGAGAGAGAGAGAGCACGTTTTGCTGGATTATATTCAAGAAGCCCAGTGTGCAACTAGGGGATTAAACAGAGATCAAGATTTTTAGCACGCTATGACTGAAACCCTATTATGCAGTTCCACAAATGACATAAGTTTTAAACATTAATTGCTGCAAGTTACGAAATCTTCATAGACATTATCTGTCACATGCTGAGTCACCCAGTTCAGTGTGCAACATATGATCTCTACAGAGATTTCTTAATGTGTGACAATTTGCTTTCCAAAGTTATGCCATCTGTGTAAAAAAAAATCCACAGCATGTATGAGGAAATGACTTTTCATGACAGCTAACACGGAGATAAACTCGTCAGACTCAGGGATGCTAAAATACTGAACTTACTGTTTTTGTCTTGCTTTGTTCACATTTGAAAAAGCTTGATTTCACATAAAATCAACTTGTTAACTTGGTTTTCCCTTGGTTTTCACACACTGAAAGCCATTATGGTGTACTGGAAAGACTGAGACTCATAAGACCTAGCTTCAGGTCCATGTGTACTTGACCACCTCAGGTACCTGAAAGCCCTCATTAAAGGTAAACGTAAAGGTTCCCCACACACATGCATACTAGTCGTGTCTGACTCTAAGGGTCAGCAAACTTTGATCCAGATCAACCCCCAGAGTGGTCACGTGGTTGATTTTACTGGTCGTGTGAAAGCAGCCGATATCAACAGGAATAAAAACTGCTTTAGGAAAGACAGAGTTTGCCATCTTCCTCTGCTATTGCTTGATGGATTGGCTGCTGCCCGGTGAGGGAGCAGCACATTAGAGCAGATCTTTCAGCAGAGATAATGCAGCAAAGAGATACCCTTTCTCCTCTGTAGCTGCCTGATAAAGACTATAGCTGAGGTCTTAATTCCAAGTTTCCTAATTCCAGTACAGGTGCAGCATCTTCCTTCATTCCAACTTCTTACAGAATTCCTTTCTTGGGAATTAAAAGTAGAAGAAGCAGCAGCACTGGCAGCAACATGAATATGGCAGGACTGCCAGCTTCTTGCATTTGTAAATGAATCAACCTTTTCCTTATCTTCTAAAGTACAAATCTATGGCACAAGTGCCAAAGGTGGCACTTGGAGCCCTTTCTGTGGGCACCCAGCATCGTTCCTTCACAGCCACCTGTATTCAGGATAAATAGCTGTATCAGCACTTTGCAAAAAAATAGTAGGTTTTGGATCGCATTTTGGGCACTCTGTTTCTAAAAGGTTCACCATCACTGCTAATATGAAGTTTGGAATGCAATTTATGTTTCAGATTCTACCATTCTTTTTCTGTTTTATGCTACTGTTATCAGTATAAAAACTACATGTATTTTGAATATCAGGGAAAATGGCAATGCAAAATATGCATGTTAAGGAAAGATACATACATACACATACAATAGGTGCATTAAAGAAAATACAGCTGGCTGTATAACTCAGTGTATTATGTACTTGGCTACAGAGCCAGAGATATGGAAATTAATTCCCGACTGTGTCTCCTAGGAAAAGAGCCAGCCGATATAGCCTTAGGCAAACTGCACAGTCCTAGATTGTCCTCAGAAGAAGAGAATCATAAACCACTTCTGAGTACTCTGTACCTCTGGAAGAGGTTGCCATAAGTTCAAATTGACTTAGCAGTGTGCAATTATTAATTTAAAGAAAATAAAAGTCTGTGTGCTTTAAAAAATGCAGAATGCTAGAAAAGTTGGACAGAACATACCGGTACTTATGATGAAATGCATGCACATTAGACCAAAGGTATACTGCATCCTTACACTGTACTTATGCCATACTGTATGCCATTCAAGTGCTACTTTCTGCACATCAAGCTGCTGTTAAAGGTATAATTTTTCCTTATCAAGTGGCAAGTTGATTGGCCATAAGCACACACATACAGTGTTAATGATATGCCCCAATGATTAATTTAGGATATAGCTTAAGTCTTGGAGCTATAGACAGAAAACAACTGTCTTACACAAGCCTGCCAACCACCTGTAGCATTATAGGATGTCATATGTCTGCCACAGAAGAACAAGTGTTTCTGTAATTGTATGATTGATTGGAAGGTTTGAGGGTTTTTGAATTAGGGCAGTGGGCTCCCTGTTAAATAAAAAAGAAAGCTCCCCATTATTTATAGCCTCCAGAAGCATTTCGTTTCATTAAGTTTTGTGATGAAAATTCTTTTTAAAAATGTTATTAATGAAATGAAACAAAATGAAGACTGAAATTGTCATGCCTTTAAGAGTGCGTACATGTGTGGAAAATTCCGCTGCCACCAAAAAACAAAGTTTGAGGCTTCACGTGGGCCCCCAGGAATTTCCAGGAAGGTTCCACAAAGCATCCGGCCACAAAGCTGTTAGATGGGAGTGAGCAAACCCGCCACTGTGCCTGGCTACTAGGGGAGTTAGCACACTGAAACCCCCTTCTGCCCTCCAAAATCTGGAGTTCCAGAACAGCCAGCGGTCTGTTCTGTGGAGAAGAAACTATCAAATATGCTCACACGAGAATTCAGTAGTGCCGCGTGCGGGCACTGTCCTTTTAGCAAGACACTCCCTTTTCAGGCACAACACACTCCGTTCCAAATATGAAGAAAAGGTATTTTATTAAGAAAACATGAAAAGAAATATGGTGAACATTGCCATCAGGGCTGGCAAGGCAATCCTTCGTTACAAAAAGAAAAACCAATCTTTGCAAAGCATAGAATCTTAAAAATGCAAAATGTTACTAGAGTAAAATAAAATATTGCAACTCTCAGAAAAATAACAAAGTCTAATCTATCCTGCCTTTACTTATATCAGATGTTAGAGATACCAGTCCTTTGTCCCTCTGGCCAGCGAGAATCTAGTCTGCTACATGGCTTCAATCCACAATCCGCAATAGACCAACGGCTCTCTTTGTTTGAGAGAAAGTCTCCTTTATAGGAAATAGAGACCTTTGTTCCTTAGGAATGGGAACTTAGATCAGAGGCTGTAATTAGCATACGACAGGTGTAAAGGTTCTTTTGATATGGACACAGGCCCTGTGTATTGGCAAGCGACCATTTGACTTACAATGACAGGCAATTGTAGATTGGGCAGGAAATGAGGCTTCACTTCCCTGCCTCACACCTTTAACCCTTTGATGTACAGTAAATAGATTGTAGAGATGAAACATTAAACATTTGCCTCTTCACTCATAAATTCCCTTTTGAAGTTTGTGAAGAGGAAGCATATGAAAGATGGGAACACATTTGTCCTTTCACAGCAACCTGTTGATTGTGGAGAGGAAAACAGTTGCCCTTTCCTCTTTGATATTCAGGAACAGCATGGTCAACCAAATCAATGATTCCTAGGAAACACAACTGACAGGAATTTGACAGATTCCTCACAGAAATTATATGAAAAGAAATGCTATATTTCCATTTCATGCCCATCTCTAGGTCCCACATTAAGTAATAGAAGATTTGCTTCCAATCTCCCTATAGCCTTTTCTAGCTTTTTCTTCAATCCACTTGATCTTCAGATGATGTCTAGTTGATGGCAAGTTTTCTGGAATCCTAAGTGACAACTGCTGAGCACTTGCTTTTCTGAGTATAGGATTTGAAGCAGATGTAATTTATAAAATGGATTCACAATGTTGTCAACATACTGCAAAATGATTTTCACAACAGCCTGTCGGCCATGCAGTAAGCTGCCCAATCGCTCCTCCGCTGCTTGCCACAAGAGTTAACGCAATATCCTACAATCAGATGGTGCTTTTGAGGGCACAAGAATGTGGATACAGAGTGAACAGCTTGCCTATTGAATTTATTCATCTGTCAGTTTAGTTGTGAAATTGTGTTCACAATGTTGCAAGTCCATTATATATTAGACTTGTCTTCTTACTGAAGGCCAATGTTTTAAATTGAAATCCCCACCTCACCCCCTAATAAACTGAATAAATCTTTCATGACTCAGATTTCAAATTCCAATCCCCACCCCCCGCATCACAAAAGACAACATTATTGCATCAGACACTACCAATGAACAATTTTGTTGTTCATTTTTGGTATTAATGTCAAAGATTTCTTTAGGCAGCAAGTATTTTACGAGACATCAAAATCCAGTTACATGTGTAAGTCTTACTATATAAAGTGAGAAGAAAAGGAACTATCTTTAAACCTGTCATTCCTGATTGCATCACAGTATTAGTGTTCTGTCAGCTTACTGAAAGAAAGGGAAATGAGAATGACTGGACTGGAGTATGTGTAATTTTGTCTTTCCCTTTCAAATGGCCTTGAGTGGTATTTGCATTTATTGTTCTCAAAGCCAGTGACAAGCACCATGACTGTTGGGTTTATGAGTTCTTCAGGCTCTACCATTCCCTCAGGTTTCCCTTCCCAAGAAGTAACTCACCCTAGTGAATTGCTGGTTTAAGTCATGAATATTAAATGTCAGATTTGTTTAACCAATAGGATAGAATATATCATTGTATGTACATTCTTGGGAGAGTGTGTGAGGGTACTGTTGATTGTTCCTGTAACATATAAAGAGAGAGGGACTTGTAATGTTAGTTAGATAATGTTTGCCTCTCTAGATACAGTATATATTTATAGATTAAAAAATCCAACTGAATACAAAGTGATTGTTAAATGTATTTTATTTTATTGTTACAATAAAGTTCTTTTAAGTATTTCAACTACAAGCAACTTGGTGAGACTCCAATGTTTTTAGTAACAGAAGTATCATTAAAAAGGTGGCAGTGTTAGTACCCAAGATCGTGACATCCACCCCTTGTTAATTAGCAGTAATTTTCCACACTGACTTAAGCCATTTCACTTAGGCAACCATAAACTGGCAATTGGATCATGACTATTGTTTTAAGTTCTCTTTTTTTGGTTGCCACTTTGCGTAAAAATAAATAAGTGAAACAATAGAAATTGAGTGGCCAATGTCCAGTGCCCAGTGATTATAGAAGATGTAGTCAGAAGATATCTAGCACAATAGAGGTTTGTCACACCTGAAATACATAAATAGGTATGAAAATAAGAATTAACAAACCCTCTTTCATCCTTTAAAAAGAAGCAATAACCTGTAACTGAAACCCCTTATGCACAGCCAGGCAGTAACTTGTTTCCTTCTCATTCCTCCTTCAGCCCCCAAGGCAGTAGGAATCCTAAATTTGTTCTGTCTCTTGGCAGTCAGTAGAGCTTGCCTTCCCCCCACCGATACACAACGATCCTTTCTTTCTCACTACTCTTCATTTCAGTAGTTAACCTTGACAGCTTGATTTTTTTTCTTCCTTTGGTGCTTACAAAATATGAGTTTATATGACAGCTGCCTCTGCGGTTATGTTTATTCTTTTTCTTAATGTTGTTGTTTTGTGTTACTGTCAAATTGGGTTTTGGGGAAGCACGTGACTGATCTCTCTGTAGAGCAATAGAAGATCCAATACAATATTTTTCATTCCTTGTCTGGCTGAACTTCTTTTTCCGGCCCAAAGTCCCTGAGGGCTACTACACTAAAACTTCTACTTACTAATTTTATCTGTTCTGAGCACATGCTTGTAAGCAAAAACTTTTGTAAGTAGAGTAGCAACTTCCCATAGGAATGCATTGAAAACCAATTAATCTGTTCTGGGGGATTTCAATGTGCCATGGCCCTTGAACTGCCGCGCTCGGCTGAGACAGTGGGCTGGCAGACCCAGAACTTTGCTGGGGCAGTGGTGGTCCTTGGGGGCGGGAGAGGGAGAGAACTTATCCCCTCACGTTTTTTATTGATGGCTGGCAGGCTACTTTTGAACCCTTCAAGGGCTACCAGTAGCACGCAGTCTACCTGTTGGGCAGGCCTGATATAGGGAAAATGCAGACATTATGATATGCACAAATTCATGCTTCAAGTGTCAGAAAAATGAGACAACACAGATTCCTATTGTGTCTTTACATTTTTCCTTCATTTAGGGCAGTGTTGGTGAACCTATGGCATGGGTGCCAAAGGTGGCACTCAGCTCTTTCTGTGAGCACCCAACATTGCCCCCTCACAGCCACCTGTATTCAGGTTAAACTGCTGTATTGGCACTTTGTGAAAAATTAGTGGGTTTTGAATCGCAGTTTGGGAACTCGGTCTCTAAAAGGTTTGCCATCACTGATTTAGGGTCACTTCATGGCACATGGGAAAAGGCTATGATTTCCCCCTGGGTAGGTGTGCACACAGTTGTTTTTACAATTGCATAACATGAATTTTGATCTTTATCAAAGCTATGTTTCAGACATTACCTGACTACACAAAACATGAGGACACGGAGCTCACAGAAGGACTAGCAACTTTTCTGTGAAATTGTGGCCATTTGCCTTGCCTCTGCTCTACCCTACTGTCACTCACTACTAGCTGTTGCTGCTACGGATCTGCACAGATGAGGCATCTGAACATGGGTAGGGAGGTGGAAGGAATTTCCTGCAAAAGGCCAAGATCTTCTCTCTGCAATGTTCTCACTCTTCCACCAGCCCTATCTTCATTTCTGTCTCCCTTCCTCTAAAACCTTTCCCACACACATATGTGGAGGAGTAGTGAGGGTGTGAAATATCGATCAATCCCATCTTACCCTATCTTTAACTTTATCTTTGTAGCATGAACAGCATACATTGACTAAGAAGCAGATAAAAACTGGAATGTGAGAATCACTGTGGCAAAAGGGCATGCCTTTTTCACCCCACACACCTACTAAGAACATTATAATCTAGAGGTACCGGTGTGAAAAGGTGTCACAATTCTGGGATGGAAGTCAGAATGGCTGCTCCTCACAGCCATTAGTGCCATGAGGGACCACTTTGCTGACCCATTTAGAGGCTTGGAGGAGAGGAAAAAGGACCCCGACCCTTCCCCCCAATGCACCCCATTGGGAGGGAAAGGCATGGGGTTTTTGAAATGTCTTTGAGCCACCAAGGAAGTCTCAGAGGCACAAAAAGACATTTTAAAGGATCCATACCTCCTCCCCAATGTGCCCCATTGAGAGTGAAAGGCCATATGTTACCAAAGACAACAAAGATGAGTAATTCCTAACATCCCAAATCATTTAGGGCTTTGTATGTGAATGTCATCACCTTGAAGTTGCCGCAGGAGCAGACAGGTAAACACTGTGGGACAGCCAAGCTTGAGGAGATAGTTTGGTATTTCTTTACCCCGGCCAGCACTCTGCCTGCCATATTCTGGACCTGTTGAAGCACCAGTCTCATAGGCAGCCCCACATAGAGACCACTGCAGTAGTCAAATCTTGAGGTTACCAATGAATGGATTCAGCTTGGGTAGGGCCCCAATGTAGAGGTAGGATTGTAGCGGAGTGAAGTGCCTGAGATGGAAGCAGAATAGACCACATGGATGGTGCTGGGTCCTGAAGCATGCCCAGGTTGCAAGCCTCATCCTTAGTAGAGAGAGTTACTCCCCCCAAAAGGGAGGAAGTTTCCCAATCTGCAGGTAGTAGGGTCCCCCACCCACAGAACTTTCTTCTTGCCCAGATTTAGCCTCAGTGTATTAACCCTCATCCATTCCAGCACGTCTCCAAGGCAGTGCTCAAGGAACAGGATGGCATCTACAGCGGAAGGGCAGAATCAGAGATAGAGCTGGATATCATCAGCACACTGATGACACAAAGACCCAACACTACTGATGACCATTCCCAGTGGCCTCATATAGTCATTAAATAGCACTGGAGGATTTTGTAAACTTACTGTTCAAATTTCTGATGTTCTATATTCTGAAACTATCATCATCAACGTCATCAAACTATAGAGATGTAAGAGAGGCTATGGATTATTGAGTCCAGTCCCTGTAACAGATGTTCAGTGGGAAAACAAACTCTCAAACCTCTAGTTTTGCAGCCATATGCTTAAACCATTGCACTATCCATCTGTAAAGTATCTTCCCATGTTATTTTTCTATAGGAGTTTTTTTTTTCTTTAGAAATCTGGATGGCTCAATGGCTCTTGTAAGTAGGGCCAGTCTGTGTGGCCTTGGCCAAGCTGGGCAATCCCAGAATGCCCCCAGAAGAAGGAAATAATACACCGCTTTCTCTGCTTGGAAACCCCTGAAAAAGCGTCAACCCTGCCAGAATTGACCTGACAACACGATTACTGAAACTTTAAATGAGAAAGCAGCTTCATAGCAAACAATAATCATGGTGCTTTGCTTTTGCATGTCACCCCCATCGTAGTCCTGAACATTACAGCCCACTGCCTACACCACCATCTACAGCAGGCATGTCCAAACTTCAGCCCTCCATATGTTTTGGACCACAACTCCCACAGTCCTTTGCCACTGGCAATCTAAGCTTAGAATTCTGGGAGTTGTGGTCCAAAACATCAGGAGGGCCAAAGTTTGGACATGCCTGATCTACAGAAACATCCTCCGTCTTTATAAAAAAGTATCATGACAACCACTTGGGAAAACATCTGTTCATCTCATTATGGCCTGAATAAGTAGAAGTACCTCAGTGGCAGGGGTGGGGATGGGAGTGGTGAAGTTGCTTTGGAAACAAAAACAAAAAAACAAAAAAGGGCTGGACCAATTTGATTCAGCTTTTGCATTATACAATCAATAAAAAGAATTTTGAATTCACCATCGACCAAATCCTATGGCATTTGACCATGTGGTCACACTCTTAGTGTGGGTGTGGGTGTGGGTGTGGGTGTGGGGGCAGAATCATGAACACAACTTAATGATGTACTGCTTGGATTTAACCCTGCTGCAAAACACTAAATTACCCCCCCCCCAAAGTATTCTTTTGTGGTCTTCTTCGTCAAAAACATGAGAGCATGTTAGAACAGACAGAGGTGGAGACAACAGATGGGAACACATTTTATTAAATGATCAACATTGCATTCCTACTACAGTCAAAGCAGGAAGGAACTTTGAAAAGTTCTTCAATCCTTATTTTAAAAAAAACTACTGCCATCTTAAATATCTGTTTACTAATTCATCAATTCACATCCAGAAGAAATTGCCCATTGTTGTCACTAGCAGTCAGGCTTTTTTATAAGCCTAGGAAGAATCTGCTTTGATCAAAGTTTGTTTCACAGACGGTTTCTTCCACTGATAAACAGCATCATGTTAACAGTGTATGCTGGCGGCATCAAGGAGTAGGTGGGGAACGTTAGACCAAAAACTGTCAGTGTTTTTCTATCCCATCTTGAAGGATTAGCAACTTCAAAGGGGAAATAATAAATTTTGAATTCTGCTCTCTATACTTGGAAAGTTTCTTGAAGCACACAAAAGATTGGCCCATGTGCCTGATAATGATACACAGGTGACCTCTTGGGGTTGTTCAACTCCAGATGTACTACGCAGGATATAAAAAAAAAATCTGATGGGCTCTAAGAGAGCTGTTAGAAGTTTTTCTTGTACTATCAGGAAAATGGGAAGTACTAAAACCTAGTGAGGGTCACAGTGTGATGCCAGAATTGTTTTCCTAGGAATAGGAAATAGGAACATATAAGACATTAGCAGAGGCCAGCACAGTTTCCATAATACTGTACTATCTATTTTCTAGCTTTGGTCCACAAAAAGTCAAGGAATGAAATTTGATATGTAGGCTCAGACAATGCATATTTTCAATGGAGATAGAATAAAGGAGAAAAGATTTATGGTTTGATCTGATGCTGTTTTACACCAGAGAAAGCCCCAGTCTAATAATTGCCATTTACACAGCCAAGGCAGCAATACTCTACAGATGTTGGAATAAACTCTACTTATCCCAATAGAGCTAATTCTGAGTAAAGAGGTGTAGCTGTAAACGTACAAAGAACTACTGTACTACCTTAATTTTTGACTAGACTGAGTCAGTTTGCAGTGCAGGGCGTTATCCTATTTGTTAAAGATTCAGCGGGTAATCTAGTCAGCTTCTTTGTGCATAATGGGAAGATGGTATCATTTTCTCCAGTTGTTGAGAACCAAAACATAAGAACATAAGAAGAGCCATACTGGATCTGGCCAAAGACCCATCTAGTCCAGCTTCCTGTCTCTCACAGTGGCCCTACCAAATGTGACTGGGAGTGCGCAAGACTAGATATCTGTCTCCTGATACCACTCCCCTGCATCTGGCCCTTGAAATGCCCTGGTTTTAAGCCTGGTGATTACACATCTCCCTCATGGTTTGTAACCTGTGTTCGACTTTTCCTCCAAGAATCTGTCCCATCCCCTTTTGAAGGCATCCAGGTCAGATGCCATCACCACATTCTGTGGCAGGGGGTTCCACAGACTAACAACATGCTGGGTAAAAAAAAGATTATTTTGTCGGTTCTCACTCTCTCAACCCTCAATTTGAGTGAATATCCCCTAGAAGCCACTCTCCGTCAGGCTGTTCATCTGCCTGTTTCTCAACTATATTAAGGGAGAGGTCTTCAGTTTGTTCCTGTTGTTTGTCTTCCTGTATTTCATCAAGTGTAATGAGGGAGAGATCTTCAGGTGGAACCAGTTGTTCCTCTCTGCATTCCTCGTGAGGTGGGATGACGGAAAGAGCCTCAAACTGATTCTGTAATTTCAGACTCTCACAGTGATCCCTTGCCCTTCTACTTCTTCGAGTTCTATTCCTCCATGCATCTACCTCCTGAGTTGGTGAAGTGACGTCTTCCTCAGAACTGAGACCTTTGGGTAGTGGGCAGCATACAAACTATATAAATAAATAAATAGATAAATAAATATAAACTGTGCCCTGTCTCTTTTTTGTCCAGGATAGTCTGCTCCACTCTATCCAAGAACAGTTCAAGCTCCTTACTTAATTGCTGGTTAGATATGCAGGCCTCCAGCTGCTGGACCTTATATTCTAGTAGTGCAACCAGCTTGCACTTGCTGCAAGTGTAGTTCTCCATGTGCTTTGGCAAGAAGATAAACATGGCATAAGTGTTGCAGGTAATTACAGCTGCTCCCTTAGACTTCATTTAAACAAGTGCCGTATTCTGGGCCTCAAAAAATTACAATTTTACTACCATTCGGTCTAGTAAAAATATTTAATTCCTTTGTTGTTTATATGAAATATTGTGCGCCGTCACGCAAGTCTGCCTCTAAGGCAACTCTAGTCCAACTGCAAGCACCCCAGAAACTTAACAGTGCTCACTTCGTCCTGTTCAGTTGGCTCTCTCAGCAGAAGCTCTGCTTGGTATCACACCCAGGCTCAAAATGGCTGACACTGACCTTGCTCAGGGGAAATAATTAGTCTGGCTCCACCCCCTGCTCAGAGAGAGAGAATTAGTCTGGCTCCACCCCCTGCTTCCTTTGTTTGAATAGAGGTGTCTCTTTGCGGTTTAAATTAGCAGAACCCTCTAAGGCAGCTCTAGTCCAACTGCAAGCACACCAGAAACATACCAGTGCTCACTTCCTCCTGTTCATTTGGCTGTCTCAGCAGCAGCTCTGCTTGGTATCACACCCAGGCTCAAAATGGCTGATGTTGACCTTGCTGAGGAGAAATAATTAATCTGGCTCCACCCCACCTGCTCAGAGAGAGAATTAGTGAGGAATCTGGGCATTGTCCTGGACCCGTGTTCTCCCTGGAATTCCAGGTGGCGGGGCACCTGCTAGCTCTGCTTGGTAACACACACAGGCTCAAAAAAAAAACCACAACACATATTGGGCCAGCCCTGGTTCTATGCCTTTGTCTATTTCCCATTGACAGGATTACAAAGGCAATAAAGCAAGTGGAAGTGGTAGCCTTAAGAAGTAGATGCTGGAATATCTGGAGTAGGAGAAAGATGTTGCAAGGCAAATATGTCTATAATACATCACATTACTCTTTAAACCAGTAGCAGTTTTGTAGGCTTCAGATGTTGTGGAGGAAGATGCTCTCTTTCTTCACCACTACTGGAAAGAATAAATGCCAAGGGAATCAGACCTTGTAAAGGGAGTGGAGGAGACAAGAGGCCTTGTTGTTGATCTCAAGCAGCAAAACATCTTGGGCTACAGACTAATGCTTTCTTATGTGCACTTTCTGTCTCTGCCTTTTAAACTCACACACATGCCCCATATGGTACTTTAAAGCTCAGATGGTTCAATCTCCTTTATTTTTTCTGACTAAGCTGGACATTTATCACAGCTGCTTCTAAATTAAGTCAACGATTCCTTCTGTCCCTCTTTTCAAGCTTGATTTCTTGCATCCCCCTTGCTTTGGCCCTTTGTGCCTTCAGCAGAAGCTCTAATTTGTTGCAAAATGATGCTAATTCTTCTGCCCTCACCTTGCACAGGCTCATCAATCTATCTCATTGCTCTCTCTCCTTCTTTGCCTGCAACCTCTTTTCAAGACTCAACATTTTAGCATACTAACCAGTGTCTTTTTTTAAAAAAAAAATCAGACACATTATATATTTTATACTCCTGATCAGTGTTCTGTGAAATTCCCAGCTGGTGACGGAGAGGCTTTGGACTAATGAATCACGTAATCCAGACTACCTGCAATTATAGAGGGATTGATGCAGGCTCTAGCTAGAATACAGAACATTCCTCCAGCTTTCTCACCTGCGTACACAAACAAAATAAAGGGACGACCGTACAAAATGGGGGGGAAAGCCTCCAGGGGTTCTTCCACTTTTTGAATTGTTTGTTCTTCTCCTTGCAGTACTGAGAGTTGGCAAAGGTGCTTTGTTTTTGTTTTTAACACTTGTAATAAAATATTTATTTGCCAAGCAAAGCAAATTTACTGTTATCAAATGTACTATTCAGTCCTGAGAGTTCGTTCTCATTTGCACCCTGGGCCCAGCTAGCTAACGGTCCAGGGCACCTGCGAGGAGGATGAACACATGGCCCAGAAAAATGGATCTGGGATTTTAAAAAAACAGGCTGTAATTTTATTCTTTACGACTGGTGTTTACGACTGGTGATGTTTTCTTCAACAGAAGGCAAAGATCTAAACATCAGGCTGCTTGTGGTAGTGGGGTGGGGAGAGACCTATGTTGGAAAAGGGAAAGGCAAACAGACCTGTGGAGCCATATTTAGGCCTTTCCTTTCACCTAAAGAAGGAGGTGATCTTTCTTATTCCCCCCTCTCCCTTTTAGGGAACAAATTAACATTTGTTAATTTGCTTGCCCCCCAAATGAATCCTGTTCAAAGACCACAACACCACAAGAGGGGAGGGGCAAGGCTCCTTTGGCTTATCTCCCCAACTATAATAGCTTCAACCACTTAAATATGCCCAGCTACCCATTTACCTGATGCTGTATAGAGATGCATGCCATTTGAGAAGAAAGATCACTTCAATTTAATGTTCTGAGTGACTCAAAGCCAGCACCTCCTCCATAGCAACAAAGTGCCATGGAGAGAGAATGTATGTCTCACATCCAAATGAATCAGAATGTGTGAACCTCACTAGGGCTGAGCTAAACATCTGAAATCCCAAGAGTTTACTAAAGAGCCTCATGGCGCAGTGGTTAAATGCCTGTACTGCAGCTAAAACTGTGTTCACAACCTGAGGTTCAATCCCAGGTAGCAGGCTCATGGTTGACTCAGCCTTCTATCCTTCTGAGGTCGGTAAAATGAGTACCCAGCTTGCTGAGGGTGGGGCAATGTGTAGCCTGCATAATTAAATTGTAAACCACCCAGAGAGTGCTTGAAGCACTCAGGACCAGAATCAGCAGTACACCTCTATTTGAAGGACAAAGGGCACTCTTTCAAATATCAGGATGTACACATATTAGACAAAGAAGATAGGTGGTTTGAGAGAGGAGTAAGGGAAGCCATTCATGTGAGCATCAAAACCCCCTCCCTCAACAGAGGTGGCGGCCTCAGGCATAGTCTATCTGCTACTTATCAGGGTGTGCTTCCCAAAGTACCCAGACAAATCAAAAAGCCTTCACCACCAAGGCCATAGCTAATGACCCATTCTTGATAGGTTTCAGCACCTTAGGCCATTGTTCACCTTAAGGCTATGAATACAATTGTCTCCCTTACGAGCCTATTCAGGCCATTGTTCATCTTACAAGCCAAATTCAGACCAAGGTGACAAGAGGTCAAGGCTGACTGACTATAAGGAGGACTCACACTAGCTGTATTCAGATGGATGAAGCTGTTTGGATGAGCAGAAAAACATTTCTCTCAAAAAAAGAAGTCTAGTAGTCATGACTCAACTTCCAGATAAACTCACCTGGATGACTGAGAATCTTCACAGACATATTGAGAGATAGAAAACAGAAAAATGGGGAAATGTCTGTGAAGGTTCCCAGTCATCCAGGTGAGTTTATCTGGAAGTTGAGTCATGGCAACTGGACTTCTTTTCTTGAGAAACGTTTCGATCTCTCAAGAAAAGAAGCCCAGTTGCCATGACTCAACTTCCAAAGAAAAATGGGAAACAGAGGTAGCACTATAAATCCAGTCCAAACACTAATGCATAACAATCCCTCTAATAATCACACAATAGTTAGCTAGTTACTGGGAGAAGGCTTGCCTGAAGAAAAAGGTCTTTGTCTGCTTGTGGAAGGACATGTGAGATGGAATTCCATCTTGTCTGGATTAAATTTCAGTTTGTTCACACTCATCCAATCCAATATTGATCTCAAACACTGATCTAAAGCCAAAGTAGTTTCCTTGGATTTAGGTATGGTTGAGTTGGGTGTCATCCTCACATTGGTGACACCGAACCCCAAAACTCCAGATAATCTCTCCCAGTGGTTTCATGTAGATGTTCAATAACACAGGAGACAAAACAGAATCCTGAAGGACCCCACAGGCATGTGGCCAGGGTGACAAACATGAATCCCCTAACACAACTTTTTGCATTTTCTCCTCTAGGAAGGACTTGAACCATTGTAATACAGTGCTCCCAAGTCCCATTCCTGAGAGATGGTTCGGGAGGATACTATGATTGACCGTATAAAAGCTGCTGAGGAGTCCAATAAAACCAACAAGGACAAAGATCCCCTAACCATTTCCTGGCATGGGTCATCATCTATCAAGACAAACAAAACCATCCTTAGATGAAGTTTTACTAGTGCCAGTCCCAAGTGAGCTTTCATGGTCTAGCAGGGACTTGAACTAAGGTCTCCTGGGTCTTTGTCCATATCCTTTGTCTCACTGGTGCTACTAATGAGACACAGCTGTAATCTAGGTGGGATGCAGGATTTATATTATTAGGACTTCATTTTCCCTGCAGTGCCTGTACTCATGCAAGTGTGATATGCGGTCCCCAGACAGCCTTACTTGCCATGCATTATCTATGACCTTTTGTCATGCCATTGTTGTGAATTTTGATACAGATTGTTCAATCTATTTGGGAGAGCTCTCCTAGGAGGTTTCTTTTGTTAGCAGAGTAAACAGCAGTGGTACTCCTGCGAACCTTTAAACCCAACTTATTGATCTCTTCCCAAACAATAAACCAAGCAGAGATGAAGCTTAAAATGAAAGTTATGTTGTGTATTAGAAAAAATATTTGATAGAAAAGCTCATCCTAACTTACTGATTCCCAGCCTTTTTCAAATTATGACTCCCAAGTAACCTACATCCCCCAACACATGTTAATGGGGTAAAGAAAAAAAATTAGAAATAGAATCTTCAGAATATATTTTGAACCCCAATATTTGTGTTTGTTAGATAGGAATTTATTATTTCAGGTTCCGGTTTGTCCAGTTTATACTCTTGCATAATGCATAAAGCTATGGGTGATCTACAATTTAATTATGCAAGCTACACACGCACACATATATGCGCACACAAGCTGGGTAATCAAATTACCAACCTTGGCAGGCTGAATGAACCTCTCAAGACGGCTATTTGGGATTGAACCCTGGTTATGAGCAGAGATTTGGATGCAGTACTAAAGTTTAACCACAAATCCCCATTTGGCTACGAAAACTCACAGGGGGAGTGGAACTGGTAAAACCACTCCTTGAACATCTGACTTACCTTGAAAGCCCTATTAGGTTCACTAAACATCTGTTCAGACTCGACAGCAGAGAACATACACAGGTCAGTGAGAGGTAGCCAGTGAAAAGGCTATCTCTCACTGTACAATTGACTAAGTGTACACACGTATTAGTAAAATGCTTTATCAATGTGAATGAGTAACTTTTGTCTCTTTAGTTCTATGACTTGTATTTGTTCTCTTGAATTACACACACTCCTTCAGTGCAATGTCTTGGACATTTTCCAACTGCTATTTTAACTTGGGCTTTCAGTTCGTGCAGTAGGGCTTATCTCATTTCCTGATATTTTCAATCGGATGCTAACTAGTTGGTGAATCTTCCTTCATTTCCTTTTTCACACTGAGTCTTTCCCTTTGTAGAGACAGATGGCAAAACTTCCCTTTACCTTTTTTTTTTAGGGCAGTACAGAGACTGGGACATTGCATCAGCAACAAGGGACATATATCATTTTCCAGTTTTTGGCCAAAGATGAGCTCACACCATTGGCACACATGTACATCTCTCTTTGTCCATGCTCGTGCTATACAGACTTAAAGCACCTAACTGTTTTGGATGCAAACTTATATTCTACAACATTATATTGTATTATCCATGATAAGCAAAGTATGCTTAGATTGGAGCTAGGTAAAATAGTTGGCTGGCAAAACAATTCCATTTATGCTCTCTCTCTCTCGCTCTCTCTCTCTCTCTCTCTCTCTCTCTCTCTCTCTCTCTCTCTCCTCTTCTTTTCTTTTGAAGACTAGAGAATCTGAAAGAGGCCTGTGTTTTTGGCAACTGCACTTACTAGCAATGACCCCTCACTTGCTCCTTTCACTGTGGCTGCACTTCTCTCATGTCTAGAGGAGAATGATGATGCTGAGTTGTCTTTTTGAATGCCAAGAAAGATAGATCGGCCAAAAAGAGTCTCTGGCTAATAGTTTAAATTGTACTTGGCAATTCAGTCTGCAGTTTCATTCAACAAAATTAGTGGGTTCAGAGTGACCTTCAGAGCCTGAACCATGCAGCCTCCCCAAGTTATATTGTTTTGGGATATGATGACACAGGCTTCTTTCAGCCAGGAAAGTAATGGTTATTAATTGTCTGGATCATACTATCTGAGAAGCCACTCCAATTCAGGTTTTAGTCTCCAATAGAAATCTGTTGGCTTGCAGCCCAGGAGCAAGAACAGGGACTGGGAGGAAAATATACAGCTGACAAAGACAATTTCCTTCAGCAGCAGCAACACTCAGTTATAGCTCTATGAACCGCAAGTCACTCATTGCTATGAAGTTGGCTCTGCCTTTGTCCTCTGCTCTAGGGCTCTTGATACAGTAATAAGGTATCTATGGTCAACTTAAGAATGTCACTGCCTAGCATGGTTCGGATTCTGATCATATTTACATGCTTCTTTTGTGGCTGAAATAAAAAAGACAGAGAGGTCATATAAGGCAAGTAATATAAACACTTGAATGGAAACACTCCCCTTCAAACTGGAAATGGATGAGTACTGTATAAATTAATTTTTTCCAAAACGGTTGTCCCAAGCCCTACCACCATAAAATAGTTAGAACAGGGACATCATAAAAGACAAACGTAAAGGAAGAAAGGAGATACATTTTGATTCAATAACATATCCTCTTAATGGAAACCATTTCTTTAGTGTAAATCTTGGTCTTCCTCTCCCACCCAAGGTTGGATATTATGAAAGTATTTTGACTTCACATGCACCAGCAGCTCCAGCACTAAATAAGTCTCCCAGGTTCTTCATATACCCCCACCACCATTTATTTACCTTGAAGATCATCTCTAATATTTCCTCTCATTTCATTTTTCATTATGTGACTGAAGTAGTCTAGCTTTCTGTCCTTTATGTGTTTTGTGACATCTTGATTTTTATTAATTCACTCTGGTGGGTTTTTTGTGGTCACCTCTTGACCCTGCTATAAATCAACATCTGAAATTCTTCTGGTTGCCTGAGTTAAAATCCATGATTCTCTGCCATACAATGTATGTTGTCAAACCTAACTCTAGATATTTGTTCCATTTTCCATTCTTCATCATAAGGAACATGCTCCAGGCCATTTCTGTTCTGACTTTTATGATCCCATTGTTTATTTAATCACATTCCACAGTACCTGTGTTTGGCACCATGTCCAACACTTTCATTTGCACCTTCAATAGCATTTTTTTTGCAGCTACATGCTTTTTATTGATTACTGTGAACTTGGTTTTCTTGTCATTCAATTTTAGACCATGTTCATTACCTTGACAGACTAAAGTAATTGAGTAATCTCACTGCAAGGGAGACGTGTTATTTCCTCTAATCTCATTCACTCCTTCCATCCAGGATAACTGAGAATTCAGGCTTCCATCCAGTTCCATGTATTTGTTTTCAGCTATGTTGTGATGGCAGGATTTCATGTATGTTTATGACTGCCACGAGCAAGCCAGTTCACTGCCATTCAAGGTAGTTTTCCAAATTATTTTTTTAATTTTATTCCTCTGTTGACCTATCCAAGATTGCTGTCTGTATCCAGCCCATCCCTTTCTTTACATGCAAGCATATATTTTTTATTTTATTTATTTATACAACTTATATGCCGCCCACCACACAAAGGTCTCTGGGCAGCTCACAATCAAGAAACAACATGTACTAAATATAATAGCCCATGGTATAATGAGTTGGGTCCCTTATAGAGATGGGCACAAAACAAAAAATGGCATGATGTTTCATCATGTGGTAAGGTTACAAAATGTTTTGTAATGTAACAAAACAGCAGACAGCATTTTGTTCAGAAATGAAACACCATTTTTACTGTTGAAACAAAATGATTCATTCTCCCTTGCTGCCCCTGCCTCCTAGGTGGGTTTTTTTAAAAGGTCAGGCTGTGGCAAGGACTCCCTCCCTCCCTCCTCATAGTCCCACCTATCAAAAAATATCAGCTGGGTGGCGGTAGCGACAAGGGAGAATGGAGCAGGATTTAAATTTACTGTTGCCTGCTCCATTCTCTCTTGCTTCCCGCCCCGGTGGGTTTTTTTTTTGGCAGGTCGGTCTGTGGGGAAGCAGCGGCACCAAGGAAGAACAGAGCAGGCAGCAGTAAATTCAAACCCTGCTTTGTTCTCCCTTGTCACCCCCACCCTCCATATAGGTTTTTTTGAAAGCCTAAGCTGTCAGGGGAAAAAAGCCCAGCAGGGTGGCAGCAGCTTCTGAATCATTTCCTTGCTCATTTTGTTTCATTACAAAAATTATATTAAAAATTGTTAGTGATGAAATGAAACAAAACAAAATGAGTAACAAAACAAAATGAAATGAAACACAAGATTTCTGTTTTGTGCCCATCTCTAGTCCCTCATTATGGAGCCAGATATTGAGAGTTCAACTACCCACTGTGATTCCCAGAAGAAGAAGAAGAAGAAGAAGAAGAAGAAGAAGAAGAAGAAGAAGAAGAAGAAGAAGAAGAAGAAGAAGAAGAAGAAGAAGAACAAACCCAGTTCAGCCATGGGCAAGCTGCACAGTCCCAGAAAAAAAGAAAGGTAAACCACTTATGAGTTCTTTATAGCTAGAAAAACCCCAAAAGAGTCACCATACATCAGAAACAACTTGACAGTATGCAATTATTCATAATTCTATCACTTCTAATTTTTTAAAGCAGTTTTGGCATCTCAGGGCCTGTTCCCACTGTTGGAATAACCCAACAGAGGAATTATTGTTTTATTTTTAATCTGGGCTAAATCATATCAACTTGAGCCTAAGCCCAAAACTGTTATACCAGTGTATGCATCCTCATTGCCGCCACTGCATTCACAATGAGCTCCCTACTACCACTACTACTTCGCCAACTCTGGCTCTCCACTGCCACCGCTACCACCATCTCCAACTCTGCTGTCTCCAATCAGGAGGGTCTGCTTTGCTGGGCACACAATCAACAAGGGAGAAGGCAGGGATAATTGGGCAGGCAAGAGGATAAGTGATTAGACAGGCTATCAAGGGGGTGAGTGGGTGGGTAAAGGGGCAAGCAGATAGGTGGGCTTGAGTGATTGAGGACAATAGACCCTCTGGCAGAAGTGTAGAACATACCTTGAATATATGCTAAAATTTAATTTAATTTAATTATTATTTTTAAGCAGAACCCAGTACAACAGAGGGATAAAACCTTCAGAGGATTTAATCTTCACCTAGCAGGAACCTCTTCATACCCGGAATATCACAGGAGGGAGATAGCCTCCTCATCCGTACACCCATACTCCTGGATTGTTTCTCCTGGAATTGATCATTTGTTCTACCAGTTTGCCTTCAAGCAGGGGAAAAGCAAAGTGTTCTGCTTATATACCGCCCCATACCACTTCAAGTAGTCTCTGGGCGGATTACAGTTTCATTACAGTATGCAGGCTACTCATTGCCCCCCGCCCCCAGCAAGCTGGGTACTCATTTTACCAACCTCAGAGGATGGAAGGCTGAGTGAACCTTGAGCCTGCTACCTGGGATTGAACCCCAGGTCGTGAGCACAGTTTTACCAGCAGTACAGGCATTTAACCACTGCACCACGAGGCTCATTCTGTTAGGTCTCTCTCAGCAACTCATCGAAGTACACACACCATGGAGCTGCGGTGTGGCTGCTGACAGTGCTATAATAGCCACATAATGCTCTCTGTGTTTCTGTTCCCACTGGTCTTCCTCTACCCATCCTGCTTGCTTTCTTCAAGCAAGGTTTGCATTTCTATGCATATACTTTCATTACACATACAGCCATATCTTGATTTATGAACATCTCTGTTAACGTAATTTTCAGTTTACGAATGATAATCCATTGAAAATAATGCCTCAATTTACAATTTTCCCCTGCAATACCTCGGTTAATGTTTTTTTTTTCAAAGTAAGTTTCCCCAGGATAGATAGCGCCCCCATGCATTTCAGGTTACAAACTTTTTGCAATATAAAACATCCCAGAGAATGCATTAAAGTCATAAACCGAGGTGCCGCTGTAGTTGGAAGAGGATGGGAAATTCAAGAACGTTCTCAGATAGCTGAAATGTTTTGCCACCTAAAACAATGCAACAAATGGTGTGTCAGGGATGGAGGAAGTTTAAATGGTACTACATAATACTCTTGCGTGGCTGCTCATTTCATGTACCTTGATTTTTTTCATGCCGCGGAAATTTATTTTAAAAAACTGAAATAATTTTTTCAAGATTGTACCTATTTAGATATCTTTAGCGAGAGTGGTGTCATAGACTGCTTTATGTGGGGAAATTTCGACATGCAAGAAGTGGTTTGATTTTCATGAATATTAATATTTTCTTCATGGAATGTTGCTGTTCTGACTTCAACTTGAAAAGCTATCATCCTTTTTTGAACAAATAAAAGACATTCATAATTTCTCTTTGTGTTAAACGTAAATAAATCCCCCTTTAAATTTTATGTGTAGGTACCTGTGTCATTTCTGGTTATGGGGTGAATTGGACCTCATTTTTGCTCTTCTCCAACTCAGCCCAAAACAAAAAGAGTACGTAATACCCTTTTCATGACCCCACAGATTAGATGCCTCAGGCAATTATCTTACTCTGCCTAATGGTAGGGCCGGTATAATATCCCCATCCCTTACAAAATTAAATGCAATTCAGTACCTCAGAATGAGGTCTCTTTTCTCTTTTCTTTCCACACTTTCCCTCAGATTTCACTATTCCATTGAAAAGACAAACAAGATAAATCTAAATTTGGTGAAAGAGGTGATATCTTGTTCAGCACCAGAATAAGTCTGAAGTACAAGGTGATGAAAGTGATGTGAAAGACTTGCATCACTGGAAAGAAAAGAGTGTGCCCAGTCTTTTCTCTGTAGTCCGTGCCTATTCAGATTGCTATCCTGGGAGTTGGGGGTGGTGGTGTTTTCTTTTATTGCAGAACAGGAGCAGAGTCAGATGACGTGCATGTAACAAAACTCTTGGTGAACTCACCTGAGATTTTCTCAGATTTTCTTACCTTCCTGTTTCAAGGCTGCACCATAGCTTAACTTCCACCTGGGGATGTAGAAAAGGCTAATTTATTTTTTTGTCTGGAAATGGGATCTAGGCTGTAGCTGGAGAGTCATGGTGCTGCTTTCCTGGTATTGACACAGAATAGACATCCTTCTGGAGACTTGCTCAGCAGAATGAAAAAAGAAGGGCCCAAATGCAGAAGGCCTGGCCTACCAGATTTTGCAGTAAGTAAGGTTACAAGGGGGAGGGGGAGGCTTTAGAGGGGGACAGGCTTGGAGGCCACTAAGTCCTGAGTCCAACTGATTGCACCACTGATAGAGAGATAGTCTCTTGTAGAAATTAGTACTTATATATAATGCCATCATGCAAACATTACAATTGTGTAGGTATGTTGAACCTCACACCACCTGCTGGAAAGGAAATATGGGGATCTAATGGTCGGAGCCTCTGGAAACAGCTGTGGGGGGGGGGCAGAATGTGTTACCACTGCAACTCCAGGGCAAGAATGACATATACTACAGTCAGTGCCGAGAACAGGGCTGAATGATTCCCTCTCGGTGAAGGCAATCTGGTGCACTCTGTGATTCCTTCCAGGGGGAAGAAGGATTGGACAGGTGCCCTACTGGACTAAGCATGGAAGAAATCATTACTACAGAGAGTGAGTGAGAGAGAGGGAGGGAGGAAGAAGTGTGTGACTAGTCCAGGGTGCATTTCTTTCTTTAGCAAGATTGGGATCCCTTCCCTTGCCTCATTCCTGTCAGTCACATCATGAGAATCCAGTTTTTTTTTAATGAAGGCTTAGAGATTATCAGCAGCCAGCTGTTCGTGTGGACTTTTTCCTTTTTCTTTGCCCGCTTCATTTTTCTTTCTTTCACATTAAGCGCGTCTTCCCCAGCCTGTACCAGATGGCATCATAAAATGAAACATGTTCAACAAATCTTCAGGGGAAGGAAGGACAGGAAAAAATGACGTTCACTACGGCTCCTGCTTTTCCAGTGGGCTGTGATTCCTAAACAGGAAGGATGAGGAAAACGAGCATCTGTGAGAAAGGGAAAACATACAAATGGCCATTGGAACAATTTGGGGCCGATGGGGGGGATCTCTCCACCAGATCTGTTTGCTGACCTGACACACGATTGCAGGGCCAGCAGGAGAGTTGGGTGCTCCTGGATGTAGTTTCTATTTTCCTGCTCCTCATAAAAATTTGCAGGGGTTCAGATGATTGCTGGGAGTTTTCAGACAAAACTTCTATTGTAACGCACACCTCCCTCCCTGCTCCTTGGAAACCCTCGATCTACGTAATATTGTGTTGGTCCATTTCAGTCTGGTTAATTCTAACAAAATTGTTGCCTTAAGATATTCTGTCTTTTTTGTTTTTTATTTACTCCAACATATGTTAGCATATATTGCTTTCTTCAAGCAAGGTTTGCATTTCTGTGCATATACTCATTACACATACAGGTGTATCTTGGTTTACGAACACCTCTGTCAACGTAACTTGCAGTTTATGAATGATAATCCATTGAAAAAAAATGCCTCTATTTACGATTTTTTTCCTGCAAAACCTCGGTTAATGATTCCCCTCCCCCCCAGTATATTTATATGTGTGTGCTACTTGGAAAAATTCTGTAGTTTTGTGATCATCAAGGTGCACTTCCTCTCCCTTCTCTTTCAGTTAGAGATGGTAGCTGGACAAACATGCAGCTCTACAGCATGCATTTGCTCTACACTGTGGCTTTGCAATAGGTTATTATCTGCCTGGCATTGAGAAGAAAGGAGAAAATCCTCCTTTTTTTGCTGGCTTTTCAAACACAATAGGTGACCCCAGCATCAGGAAATCATATTTTTCAGGAGAACAAGTAGCAGGGACTCTGTGACCTCCAAAGGATTGATGTAGTACATCTAAATCTGTAAAGATATAAAAGATATAAAGATATAAAATGGAAAGTTCCTACAGTAACACATACATGCAAACGGTTAAGCATCGGGACACTCCTGCAATGTACTTGGGAAGAAAGACGTGATGCCAAAGGAAAAGAACAGAACAGTTTGCTGAGAGCTGTATCCAGGGCCGGCGCTTCCATTAAGGTGAACTAGGCAGTTGCCTAGGGCGCCAAAAATGGAGAGAGGGTGCTGGACCACCTGGCGTCCCCCCGCCGCCCCCACCACCTCTGGCCACCGCCATCCGTCCCACCACCACCCACCCCACCGTGCCAACGTCATCCCTCGCCATCCGCCGCCACCCACCCCACCCACCCCCGCCCCTCGCCTAGGGCACAAAAAAACCTAGCACCGGCCCTGGCTGTATCCCATCGTTGTTGCAGAGAAAGCATACCAATAGTGCTGCAATTCAATAACATTTATTTGAGTATTTTTGCCCCACCTTTCTCCTTGGAAAAGGACCCAAGGTGGCTTACAATAATGGGGGACAATATACAGTCCAGTACAATTAAAACATGTTCAAGTATTGAGAACAGGGAACTGAGGGACATCTTACAGCATTAAACAACAACATTACATTAAAGCTGCAAGAGAACAGGAGAAGTTAAAAAGATAGTAAAATTCCATGTAAAAGTTATCAGTGATGAAAACTAACATTGAAAACATAGTGTCAATGCAATCATGCAATCAATGCAATTATCCCTTCAACAACCTCGCTTTTTTGCAACTGGGAAAAGGATCTGGCCCCGTTGCCATTGCCAGGTTGCTCACCTTCTTCGACCTGCAAGCCGCATTTTTGCCGGGGCCCAGAGGTGGGCAAGCCCTGGGCGGGCGCTGCTGCCTCCCCGGTTCACCCATGCCCTCCTGGGAGGTTCCGACAGGGCAGCTCACTGCTTCTCCTGGGCTTCTAGAAACCACCTCGAAAATACAAGTGTGTCAAGTTCATGTCGGGATGGCAGCTGCTGTGCCTCTCAAAGGCTTCGCTCCCCACTGGCAGCCTAAGGCACCCAAAGAACGGAAGGGAGCAGGGAACTGAGGCCGTGACAGGGATGCCCCCGAGCCTTGGCAGACGACACGCTGCCCCCATCTCAACAAGGGACTGGGCGGGGAAAAAGGAGCCGGGGGGAGGTTCTTTGGATCTTCACATGGCTGAATATGGTGAGGAGGAGGCGGCACGGTTGCGTTTATTTTTTCTCGTGCGTGGTGCATTCTGGGGGAAAGCCAGTGTGGCAGCACCATGCTCCACCAGACTGGGGGTGGGGGCCTGAAATGAGTGGGAAAGAGTGTAGCCTGAATGCAGCGACCACGAACACGGTAGGTGAGGCGCCCCGAGAGCCACCAGCCTCACCGCTAGGGACTCGCCTTCAACTGCAGCGAAGGGCATCCAGTGCCCTCGATGGGACATTCAGGGCCACACAGCATGCCAGTAAGGAAGTCTTCCAGCAGCCTGGGCAAGCATGATCCCCTGCTGCTTGCCTGGGCTGCTGGAAGGCTTTATTTAAAAGGTGCACCTTCCCCCCAACCTGCCTGATGGGGGATGAAGGTGGCCTTTTAAAAAAAGTCTTCCAGCAGCCTGGGAAAGCGGAGGTGGCAGGTCAGATCCCCCACCACTGCTTGCCCAGGCTGCTCTCAAGCATGTACACACCTCCCTTGCACACGCCTGTGCCGGATCGAGCCAATGCAAGGGAAACATGTACATGGTTGTGCAGGTTGCCCCTGGGAAGGGGCGATCTGTGCAACCTTGCAACTGGCCCACCCACCCACCCACCCAGCTTCTTGGTGGCAGCAGAGGCTCGCCCACCCCGGAGTTCCTTGGTGATGACGGCAGAGGCTCTCCCGCCCGCCCATCCCCCTAAGCTCATCAGCGGTAGCAGCAGCAGCAGTGGAGGCTTGCCTTCCCCCCAGCTCCTCAGCAGCAGAAGCAGTGGCTCAGCCCGCACTGCGCCTATTGCCCCCTATAAGAACCCAACAGTAGTCAGAGGTGTCGTGTGGCCAAACAATAGGGTCACGTCGATGAGGGAGATGGGGGCGAAGGAGGGTCTCACTATTGGGAAGGCCCCTTGGGTCCCCCGTCCAGTGCAGTCCGAGCTCTCCAGATGGCACAGGGCCCCCTGGTGAGTGCCTGACCACCACAAGCAGCCATTGCTGGGACCGGCACAACCCAGCTGCAACTGGTCCATACAGTTGGGCATCCGTCGTATGGGGTGGTGGTGGCAGTGAAGAGATCCCCAGAGAAAGCGGTGGGTGGGAGGCTTGGCCCACCCTGCGCCTACTGCCTCCAGTGTGTGGCAGTTGTCCATCTCTTTCCTGATCCATCATGGATAGCGCAGACCCCTTGAGTTGATAGATAAAGTTTTGAAAATTTTGCCCCAATATGCATTACTTTACATTTTCCTACATTGAAACACATTTGCCATTTCACAGCCCATTCCCCCAGTTTGGAGAGATCCTTCTGGAGCTCTTCACAATCTTCACTGGTTTTTACCACACAGAAAAGTTTTGTGTCACCCACAAACTTGGCCACCTCACTTCTTATTCCTGTCTCCAGGTTGTTTATGAACAGTTTGAAAATCACCAGACCCAAGACAGATCCCTGGGGCACACCGCTTTTCACCTCTCTGCATTGTGAAAATTGCCCATTGACGCCTATTCTTTGTTTCCTGGATCTCAACCAGTTCTCAGTCCGTAAGAGGACCTGCCCTCCTATCCCCTGACTGTGCAATTTTCTCAGCAGCCTTTGGTGAGGGACTGTGTCTGAAAATAAAGATAGGCAACATCCACCAGTTCACCCAAATCCACACACCTATTGACCTTTTCAAATAATTCTAAAAGTTTTGTCAAGCAAGACTTATCCTTACCGAAGTCATGCTGATTTTCCCTCAGCAACATTTGTTCTTCAATATGTTTTAAGATTTGCTCTTGCATGAGGCTTTTTACCATCTTCCCTGGGACTGACATAAGGCTAACCGGCCTGTAGTACCCTGGGTCCCCCCCCCTTCCTTTTTTAAAAATTGGTGTGACATCCGCTATCCTCCAGTCCTCTGGCATTGTAGCCTATCCATCCTGGAAAAAATCAACCCTGAATGTTTAAAGTACAGATGTTGAAGCTGAGGCTCCAGTACTTTGGCCACCTCATGAGGAGAGAGGACTCCTTGGAAAAGTCCCTGATGTTGGGAAAGATTGAAGGCAAAAGGGACGGCAGAGAATGAGATGGTTGAACTGCAACCAACATGGATTTGACCAAACTCCGGGAGGCAGTGGAAGACAAGAAGGCTTGGCATGTGCTGGTCCATGGGGTCATAAAGAGTTGGACACGACTAAACGACTGAACAACAACAACAAATCAAACAGTTTTTATTTATGGCTCAGGTCTTTGGGCTATATACCTCTTCCAAGTATTCAGAGCAGTTTTTAGGTCCAGCTCTTATTCAGAAGATAATGCCATGGGATCAGTGGGGCCAACTAGTACAGGACTACAGCCTTACTCTTGCAACAATATTCTGAAGTAGAAAAGGCTTCAGATACAGTGATTTGTCCATGGCTATTGAGGAGCTTTGTGACTGAGATTGTTAAAGCTATGTGCCAAAACTTGGCACTACAGCAAAATAATTCCTTTAAAAATAATTTCTTTGCACTAGAGGAAGGCCAGATTCTTGTGCTTGCAGCATGATTTCCCTATGCTTGTCTCTGAATACATGTATTTACTGTAACTTGGACCTACATACATAACTTGACAGCAAGGCTGAAATACATGATTGTGGTTTTTCAATGTGCTCAGTCAACAGAGGTATGGCAAGGGTGCTCCACTGAATGCGTCTCTCTCTGTGTTCTTTGCTGATAAATCTTATTTTTAAACTAGCTGCATGTCAGTCTTAAATAATGTATCTCATAAATAAAGATGCATATGTATTTATGAGCTTTCTCCTTCTCTTCACTAAACTTGAAACTGTGTGGCTTTTTTTGTAGCCCGATAAGAACCGGAGGATAAATTATTACCCTTAAGACTCCCTTAGGGCAGAAATTATCTCCTTACAGAAAGGCCAGTTTCTTTAACTCTGCCCTCCACACCCCACCCCCAAAACAAACCCTCAGTCCAGAAAGTTAACTACTACACCCATGCTACTAGGCTGACGAGTGCAGTCTGAGAGCAGTGGGGGAACATTTAAGGCAGTGGTGTCCAGACTTCATCCCTTCAGATGTTTTGAACCACAACTCCCAGAATTCCAAGCCTCTATTGCCCATGACAAAGGACTGTGGGAGTTGTGGTCCAAAGCATCTGGAGGGCTGAAGTTTGGACAACACTGATTTAAGGGTTTTAAAATCTCTATTCTAGACCTACACTCAATGGGACACTGTTTTCAATCCTTTGGAGATTTGCATGGGCATGGGGCCTCAAGATGGCCATGCTCTCTACTTCTACTTCACTCTAACCTCCTCTAACTGGTGTTAGGACTACTCTGACCGGTGTGTCCACACCTCTTGATTGTTTTGCAGGTTTCAAGTACAAGTTACTATACTCCACCATCTACTACATAGAAATCATAATTGCATATAATGGATCTGGTGCTATCAGATACAAACGATCATTGTATTGTATCTGTGTCTATTAGTGGTCAACTCTCTGACAGATATTACTTTCTCTCATACCCCTATTTGGCAGATCTGATGTATTTTGGATTTAGCATCCAGCTGATGCTAAAAACTTTTTCATAACAGTTTTGAAATAGTGTTAAATATAATATAGATGTTTTTTAAAAACTTTTTTCCAGGGAAGCCTGTATCATCTGATAGCATAGCAAAGGTTCCTCAATTCCTCTGTGAAAAATATATTTTCAAAAGATCAGAAATCCTACCAACAAATGAATAAATTAAAAATATATATTTAACACCTTTTCTGAGACATCTGTTCTATTAAACCAAAGAAACCCAAACACATTAGCAATTACAGTCTCATTAAGACAAAGTTTAGACATAATCATTTCCCCCAGTCTGGTACTTGGAATCAGAAATCCAGCCCGAGCCAAGTCTCTGCATAAATAAAGAGAAAGGACCAAAGAGATCAGCTTCACACCCAGCCCTGTCATCTCCAATTAGTCAATTTCTCAGCAGATGCTTCTAACCAGGTATTGAAACTGGTCTGGCACAAACCTAGCCCTAAACCCCACCAGTATGACCCTAGCAGCTTTTTATAGACCAATTCAAACAGAGCAGATTGTTAATTACCCTCATAAATCCCAGGAAACTGTGACACATGACTGAAACATACTGCTTTCCTGGGAAATTGTGCTGTTGAAGGTTGTAATAAGCTCAAAGCAGCAGCTTGAATTAAATCTGTGTGTCTGTGGAATAATTTTAAGAAGAGGGAAGAGTAGGTCCAAAGGCCTTCACAAACTCAGAGTCAAATCAGGCAACATTTTGACACATAAGGATTCCTGGGTTCAGGGAAGCTCACACTGACCACTTAGCCCCATTACACTGTTTGTCTCAGCATGAGTGTGAGATCAAGAGGGCCAAATGTGTTGATGTCCAGGGGAAACATCCTACCTGGTAGTCTTGTAATATCTTAGTCTGACCTGTCTAAGCAGTGCTTCTAGGGAGTTCCCCAAATCATGTTAAACACTTTGACTCTTGCACCAACCAGGCATGGTAGGAATGCCATTACACCCACAAAACATCCTGGTAGATGGTCAAGGACATGCCTGGTTTTAAATACGACCAAGGACTTTGGAGCTAATATTAAAAAATCAATCAAAAATTTGAGGCAGAAGCAGTTAAAGTGTTCTGCTTATGTACCACCCCATAGCACTTCAAGCACTCTCTGGGCAGTTTACAATTTAATTATGTAGCCTATGTCAAGCCCCGCACAGAAACACACAACCAGCCCAGTTCAGTTCTTTGTCAGGAATTTTAGTTGTAATCCAAAATACAGTCCAAATCAAGCCAGGATACCTTACACAGACAAATGCCAAGTTCAAAGGGAACAGAGAAACGGAGTAGTCAGGAAGCCGGTCCAAAGGTCAGGAAACAGGGAACGCCGTGGTCAGAAGCTGGTCCAAAGGTCAGGAACAAAGTCAGGATACACACAGGAACGTGGTGGCAAGGTAAGTGACACGTTGCTCCCACAGAGGGCTCAGGGTAACCTGGCTAGCTTTATCCTGAAAACAGGGAACACACCCATCTCTCTGGCAAGGCTCCTGCTAGAACTCAGGGCTCTGAGATCTAATCTTACGTCTGTCATTAAAGATCTTCTCTCTAGCCCTCCTATTAGTTCTTCTTTGCAGGATCCTGCTCCTAGCCCTTACAGGAAGAGATGTGCCCTCAGCTGCAGCCTCAGACTCAGCTGTCTGCTGAGTTGAACTACAAGGCTCCTCCTGCTGCTCTTCAGCATTTAACCCTCCATATTCAGGTTCCATGACAGGCAGGGTCCTGGCACTATCCCCCTCCCCATGGTCCCCCTCTTCCGATGGGCCGGGTTTATCTGGATAATTATCATGGAATTGCTGAATCAACTCCGGCGCATGTAAATTAGACACTGGTTCCCAAGATCGATCTTCAGGACCATACCCTTCCCAGTCTACTAAGTATTGCAACCCCCCCCCCCCCGATGTACCCGGGAATCCAAAATTTGGCAGACCTCATACTCCTCTTCTCCTTCTACTAAGATTGGGGGAGGAGGTTCAGGATTTGATGGACGGTTAGGGTCAGGATCTTTAGCTGGGACCAAGAGGGAACGATGGAACACAGAATGAATATGGAGGGAAGCAGGTAACTGCAGACGGAATGCCACTGGGCTGATTTTTTCTAGGATGGGGTAAGGGCCGATGAACCGAGGGTCTAGTTTTCGGGATCGCCCAGGATGTTTCAAATAGCGGGTAGAGAGCCAGACTTTCATGCCCGGATTCAATTGTGGACCTTCTTGTCTTTTCGGATCCGCTGCCTTTTTATATGCTTCCTTGGCATGATTGAGTTGTTCTTTCAATAATTCTTGGATGCTATGAAGTTCTTGAAGATAAGCATCGGTAGCTGGCACAGAGGTGGAAGGAAGGGTGGTTGGAAAGTACCGTGGATGATATCCATAGTTGGCCATGAATGGGGTTTGACGAGTGGATGAATGGACAGCATTGTTGTATGCAAACTCCGCCAAAGGCAACAAATCCGCCCAATTGTCCTGTTGATAACATGTATAACAACGTAAATATTGTTCCAAAGTGGCATTGGTGCGCTCAGTCTGACCATCTGACTGGGGGTGATACGCGGATGACAAATGAACTTGTGCATTGCTTGCCAGAAACGAGAGGTGAATTGGGGTCCACAATCCGAGATAAGGTGTTCAGGTAAACCATGTAGTCCGAAAAGGTGTTGTAAATAATGATGGGCTGTTTCTGCTGCGGTAGGAGATTTAGGACAAGGAACGAAGTGGGCCATTTTGGTGAGTAAATCTACGAAGACTAGGATGCAGGTGAACCCTTTGGAGCGGGGAAGATCCGTGATAAAATCTAGGGAAACAGCATTCCAAGGACCAGAGGGTGTTGGCAAAGGATGCAACAGACCTGATGGTTTAGCCACCACATCCTTTGCTCGCCGACAAACCTCACAGGAACCCACATATTGAGCAACATCCGCACGGACCTGCAGCCACCAGAACTCTCTTGTGAGCAGATGCAGGGTTTTGTAAAGTCCAAAGTGTCCAGCAGGTAAAGAATCATGAGATAGATGCAATACCTGGTTACGAAGGGGTCCAGCAGGAACATATAACCTTCCTCGATGTAGTAATAACCCTTGTTGTGCAGAAAACTCTCCATGCTCCCCATTCCGAAGTTCATGGAGACGTTGCTGAGTCCATGGATCGCGAGCTTGAGATTCCCGGATTTCTTCCGCTAAACTGGGGCACGGATTCATGGCTGCGAACACAGAGGGAGGCAAGATGGGTGCCACTAAGGTCTCCTTCACTGGTGCTGCGTATTCAGGTTTTCTAGATAATGCATCAGCTTTTTTATTCTGAGCCTCAGGAATATACTTGATACGAAAATCAAACCGGGAAAAGAATAAGGACCACTGGATTTGCCGCTGAGACAATCGCCGAGCTGTTTGTAAATGTTCCAGGTTTCTGTGGTCAGTTAACACTTGCACGGGGTGTCGAGCTCCCTCAAGGTAATGCCTCCATACATCAAAAGCTGTTTTAATGCATAATAGTTCACGCTCCCAGATCGTATAATTCTTCTCCGCAGGTTTTAATTGCCGAGAATAGTAGGCACAGGGACGCGGGGTTTGGGAGGGATCATCTTGTTGGGATAATACTGCTCCTAAGGCAACACTAGATGCATCAGCCTCCACTATGAACGGCAGTTGTGGATCAGGGTACCGAAGTATAGGCTCCGAAGTGAAGCAGGTTTTCAAGGTAGAGAAAGCCTTCTCTGCTTCTGGAGTCCACCGGAAAGGCTCTTTGGGACGAAGGAGACGGTTTAAAGGGGCAGCAATATCAGCATAAGCAGGAATAAACTGACGATAATAATTAGCAAAGCCAAGGAATCGTTGCAAGTCTTTCCGATTTTGTGGTTGCTGCCATGACAACACAGCCTCTACTTTCTTGGGGTCCATGCGGATTCCCTGAGGAAAAATGATATGCCCCAGGAATTCACCTTCTTTGATGTTAAACTCACATTTTTCCAATTTAGCATAGAGTCCGTTGTCCCGAAGACGCTGTAAGACCAGACGAACATCTCGAACATGTTGAGCTGGGTCAGCGGAGTAAATCAGAATGTCATCTAAATACACAATTACACAACGATCTAGGAGATCCTGGAAAATGTCGTTCATCATCCTCTGGAACACACTGGGTGCATTGGTCAGGCCAAAGGGCATTACTAAATGTTCATACTGGCCATACCTGGTCCAGAATGCTGTTTTCCACTCGTCTCCCTTACGGATACGTACCAAATTATATGCCCCCCAAAGGTCCAGCTTAGTATAACATTTAGCCCCCCTTAACTGGTCCAGCAATTCAGAGATTAAGGGGATGGGGTACCAGTCCCTAATGGTGATCTTATTCAGTGCTCTATAATCATTACAAGGATGAAGCTCCCCTCCCTTCTTTTTGACAAATATCACAGGTGCAGACAATGGTGACTTTGAAGGCCGTATGAACCCACACCGAAGATTTTTATCTAGAAAAGCCCTTAACGCTTCTAATTCTGGTTCGGACATGGGATAAACTCGTGCCACAGGAAGAGGTGCCCCAGGAATTAGATCAATGGCACAGTCATAGGGCCGATGTGGAGGTAGCTTGTCAGCCCCCTTTTCTTCAAATACATCAGCAAAGTCTTGGTATTCCTGGGGCAAAACAGGGTCAGATGTATCAAGAGCAGAGGCCAGTACAGTTGAGGAATTGTGTTTTGAACCAGGAATCTTGAAATATAATTCCCCTTGCACCCAATCCACCAGTGGATTATGAGCTCGCAACCAGGAAAGTCCCCAAACCAGGGGAAACCGGGGCATACAAGTTACATTGAAGCTAATCTGCTCATTATGATCCATTACCTGAAGGGTAAGGGGACAGGTTTCCTGATCTACCGGCCCAGAACGGAGTAACCGACCCTCAATGGATTCCACTAACAAAGGAGTGTCCTTGTTTTGTACTGGAATACGATGATACCGCACAAATCCCTTATCCACAAAACAATGAGCTGCCCCAGAGTCCACCATAGCATACACCGGAATCTCCCGATCATCAGGGAGCCCCAGAGTCACAGGTATCAAAAAGGGTCCTTGTGGTGTAATAGCATTACCTGGGAATCCTTTGGTATGCTCCCTTCCTCGGGATTCCTTCAAGGAGGGAGCTGCCCTTTTACTGCTGGAGAGATAGCAGCACTTATTGAGGAACGCTTCAAAGGGCAAACAGAAGCGAAATGTCCTCCCCCCCCCACAGTACAGGCAGAGATGATGGAAGCGTCGTCTTGCCTTTTCTTCTGGGGTGAGGCGTGGTCGAGCAGCTCCCAGTTGCATACGCTCTGGATCCACTACACGTGCCTCTCGGGATTGCAGATGGGACACAGCTGGCAGAGGTTGCTGTTTGCAGTTCTGCTCTCGGGAGAGACGACGGCTTTCCAGGCGTCCATCTATTCTCAGACACAGGGTAATGAGCTCCTGCAATGTTGTTGGTTGTTCTGCCCTGCAGAGTTCATCCAGCACTAGAGATGGGCACGACTTAGCGGTATTTTCATTTTCATTTTCGTTTTTTCATTTTCGTTACGTAACGAAACGAAAACGAAAAACGGTTCAAAAATGGACCGAAAACGGAAACGAAACGACTAATTTTGAGCCAATTTTCGTTTTTCATTACTGGAAAAACACATAATGGAGCTAAATGGGGAGAAACGAAAAAAATTTCGTTTTCGTTTTTGTTTTTCCGTTTTCGTTACGTAACGAAACGAAAACGAAAAATTTTGAAATTAGCTCACGAAAACGGAAACGAAATGAAACGGACCCTAGCCGAAAACGAAAACGAAAACGAAAAAAATTTTCTGAGTCGTGCCCATCTCTATCCAGCACTTCCTCTGCCAAACCTTCCATGTACTGAGAAATCAGTGCCGGCTCATTCCACTGCAAATCCTGAGCTATCAAACGAAATGCAGTGGTATATTCAAACACTGAGCCTTTGCCCTGTTTCAAAGTTCTGAGTCTCCTGTTGGCTGTAGCAGCTTGCACGGGATTCTGGAAGGCTGAAGAAATATGATTCAGAAAAGCCTGATAATTGTCTAGCACAGGGGAAGCACTGAGGAGCAAGGGTGTCGCCCATTTAGCTGCCTGTCCCTTCAATAAGCTGAGGATAAAACAGACCTTAGATCTTTCCGTAGGAAATTCTTGAGCCCGCACCTCAATGAACAGCTTGCATTGAGCCAAGAATGCAGGGAATTCCTCTAATTTGCCTTCAAACCGGTCAGGAGGCAGCAAAGGGCAACGAGGCTGTAATGTTGCTGGAGCTTGCTGCAATTGAGCAATTGTCTGAGACAAAAACAGTACTTGGTTTTGCAAAGCTTCCAGTGGAGTCATTACAACAGCCGCCTCCTTCTCCATTGTGCTTGAATAAGTTTGGTGGGTGGGAGCAAACTGTCAAGCCCCGCACACAAACACACAACCAGCCCAGTTCAGTTCTTTGTCAGGAATTTTAGTTGTAATCCAAAATACAGTCCAAATCAAGCCAGGATAACTTACACAGACAAATGCCAAGTTCAAAGGGATCAGAGAAATGGAGTAGTCAGGAAGCCGGTCCAAAGGTCAGAAAACAGGGAACGCCGTGGTCAGAAGCTGGTCCAAAGGTCAGGAACAAAGTCAGGATACACACAGGAACGTGGTGGCAAGGTAAGTGACGCGTTGCTCCCACAGAGGGCTCAGGGTAACCTGGCTAGCTTTATCCTGAAAACAGGGAACACACCCATCTCTCTGGCAAGGCTCCTGCTAGAACTCAGGGCTCTGAGATCTAATCTTACGTCTGTCATTAAAGATCTTCTCTCTAGCCCTCCTATTAGTTCTTCTTTGCAGGATCCTGCTCCTAGCCCTTACAGGAGGAGGAGATGTGCCCTCAGCTGCAGCCTCAGACTCAGCTGTCTGCTGAGTTGAACTACAAGGCTCCTCCTGCTGCTCTTCAGCATTTAACCCTTCATATTCAGGTTCCATGACAGGCAGGGTCCTGGCTGCCTACACAAACAAACCAAAAGAGAAAAGAAATCTAGCCAAACCATTCTAATATTTGCATCCTAGCATAGCTTCTGCATAGCCTCAGAGCATACATGAAGTGCATTTCATGAAGCAGGAGTAGCAAATGAGCATTGCCTTCTCCTAAGAGGCAACTAAACCAACTAAAGTAACTTCTGTTGCCATTTTTTCTGACATAACATGCACTTTTTTACGCTCTCATATCTTACAATTAGCATGATCTGTTTTGAATTGATTACTGACAAGCAAGCATGGGCTTAATCTGCAACTGTTATTGCTGGGGCATTATCTCTGTTGTCAGAGAGAAAACGGGTTAATCAGAGAAAACACATATTTTCCCCTGACACATAGCTGGTCCCTTATACAAACAAGTGCACTTCCTTCAGTTCCTTTAATGTGCCAATATGAACTTGGTAGAAGATGAAAGGGTTTCCTGGTGCTTCTAGGATATGGCTTGGTGTGAGAAAGCATTTCAAAGTTAAAATTTGCCACAAGCCAAAGGCTCATTGTTGCTGCATTATTCTATTTATGTTTTACTATAGGCCTTTCATAACCACACACAACCATTTTGACATGCTCAGGCCTCCATTGACAGGAAGGAAGTATTATATAGTATACACTTTTTGAATGCAATCCGGAAGAACTCTCATGTAGGTCTTAATGGTCCTAGTTCCTTAAGGACTATCCAGTTTCTACAACTGATTGCATGAGCCTCGTGGCGCAGTGGTTAAATGCCTGTACTGCAGGTAAAACTGTGTTCACGACCTGGGTTCAATCCCAGGTAGCAGGCTCAAGGTTCACTCAGCCTTCCATCCTTCCGAGGTCAGTATAATGAGTACCCAGCTTGCTGGGGGGGGGGGCAATGTGTAGCCTGCACACTGTAATTAAAAAATTGTAAACCGCCCAGAGACTACTTGTAGTGGTATGGGGCAGTATATAAACAGAACACTTTGCTTTTTGCTTTGCTTTTTTCTAATTGCCTGGGACCATACCTGTCAAGTTTTGGATTTGAAAATAAGGGAAATTTTCCAGCACCCTCCACAAGTCATTTCACCACCACAACCAAGCTGCAGTATGTCTCAGATTTTAAGATAGGTGTACAAACTATCTGAATACTGTATGTAAGTACATAAAGAAACCTTATGTGATATAAATTCGTCAGGCAGCTGTAACTTAAGGAGCTGATTTTCTCTTTACAGGGAGAAAAGCTGCTTTTCTCCTTGCAGGGCTTGCAATGTTCTTATGCCCACATTCATCATGCTATAATCTTTTATTCTTTCTGTCTTAAACATGTGTCCACTTCATCCGTTGTTGCTCTGTAATAAAATGTCTTAGTCTTTGAGCATAATCAGAGTTCAAATGAGATAGCCTTTGTGTGGGCAGAGGAGGCTTGATTCCTCTCCCTCTCCTTCTTAGTCAAAGAGGGGACTTCGCTCCCTCCCTCTCTTCTCAGGTTGTTCCTTTTGTCACATAGGCAGGCTATACAATAGGCCTTCTCTGGCAGAGGCAGCCAGAGATCTGCATTTCTAAAGCTGTTGTCCAGATTTTGGGAGCTAATCTTTAGAACAACTAAAGAATTAGTCTGCCAACTGTGAATGGCCTGCATGGTGGTTACCAGATTTTTTAAAAATATAGAACATTTCCAGCAAAATAATAATCCAGGAAGATAGTGGGAAAGAGGGGTAAAACACTGGAGTTTCCCAGGCATCACGGGACACTTGACAGGTATGCCTGAGAGTAGTGGAGAACTTCAAAGAGACTTCCTGACTTCACTGCTTGACACATCACAGCAAAGAACTAGAATGTCATAAAGCGGTTTCCATTTTATATAATGCACAATTTAATTAGAGTTGATTTCTAACTTTAAATGCACGCAGAACCAAACAGCATAATGAGCTTAACCCTCAAGCAATAGGACACTAAAAAACCCATGGTCTACAAATTATTGTATACTTTTGGATCCAAATGAAAAGTCAAACATATCAAAGGCGGGGTTTGTAGTTGGGTTTAGTGTTAGTGGAAATACAACCACTGTATTTCCTCATTGCAATAAGAATGTCAGTGTGCACTGAAATAGATGAAATTTTGGTTTCTCCTGATCAGAGAAAACCTACTAACAACAGTATGTCACTTCTGCTTCGCTGTATTTCAGCTTGCCGAAAAAACAATGGGGGACATTTTGTCTTAATATATTAGATTAGCTTGGATGACTTGATCCAACAGTGAATGCCTACACTATAGCTCTAATTCTTTGAAGATTCTGCAAAAAAGGAAGACAGTTCTGGGAGACTAAAATGTGCCATCCTGGTACAGAAAGGTTAAATAGATCTGCTAAATTTATGTTGACCTATGAACACATTTTAAGATTTAGGATATGAATGCTGCTGAGCTTGGCAAGAAAACCATGGCATGTTTCAATTGCAATATTTCCAAAAGCAACCATATGTACATAATTGAAAGACCAATACGACTACTCTCATTTCACTATTTCCAGGCTGACATATGTGGGAGGGTGTATGGAGAACAACTCTGCCTCTTCAGGGATATTTTTGATGCGAGGAATATTCCCCTACCTAAACCATCAGTTGTTAGCAGCTATCATTACAGACAAGATGTTGGCAAAAATGTAACATGACATAGTCTGTCACCTCTCAAGTTCTTGTGACCGTTTCCCCAACCCACACTTCATATCAAGTTGAAAATAAATGCTGATATTTCAGAAATCCTAATAGGACAGAAATCACATTTTCCAAGTAACATGGGATCTAGCATCCCTGCTTGTGTCAATTCCAGCAGAAGGGTACAGGAAACAAGATACCAAGATGAATTATCTGTTCCAAAGTTTAAAAAGATATAAGTGATCCAATTCTGCCTGTGCATCAATTAGAAAATATTCCTGTTACTGAAGCAGCACTTCTAGATTCAATTTTAAGCTGCCACCAGAAATTTGACCTGATGTTAAATTCAGAGTTAGCCTGGATGAAATGTATGAAATATCTGAAGATCATTATTGCATTTTTGTCTAAAGCAGTCAACACAAATCTGGAGGCAGCCTCCAGTTGATTCCTTCAAAAGTGAAAATGTTACTATAGGTGCTACTGCTAAGACTAGCACAAGGTATTTTCTCCAAGAACAGGTTGATTAGCACATAGAGTGTTGCCTCTTAAGATGAATTTGACAGTAATTCATTCTACAGGTCAATTCATCTTATGAAAAAAATCGTCTTATGAGGCACTGTTTCGTATAGGAATGCATTGAAAACCAATTAAGCCATTTTGCAGGGAACAGATTGATAGGTTTTCAATGTGTTCCTATGGGAAGGCTGTCTCACCCCGCCCCCTCAGAAAGATTCCATGACTAATCCAAAAGGGACATTCAAGCAATTTGCATATTGTAAAAGCAAGAAGAATTTTGCTTCAAGCAATAATCTTTAATTTTCTAGGAAAACACACACACCCTTACGTAAGAGTTTTTTGTTTTGTTTTTGTTTTTGCCATAAGGATGCTTGCGGGATTTCCTTAACAAAATCATTTCAGATTCCCCCCTCTCTCTCTCCTTCCTCTCCTTCTTTTTTTCTGCACAAGCTTAATGCCGTGTGGTTGTGACATGGAGTGAAATAATTTGTCTCCCCACACACACCCCACACACCCTGAAGAGCTAAAAAATAATGCTCACGCTGTATGTGGCAAAGACTTTTCTATAGTATTCAATTCCATTTCAGGAGATAGGAATCAGCCCATCTGGAGATGTGCCTATCTTAAATGTAAAAATAGAAACTAATTCCACAAATGTCCTAAAGGCTTCTGTGTTTCCCTCTCCCTTGCTACAGAAAGCAGCACCTTGTCAAGCAGTTGCCACAGCCATCCAGCTCTGCAGTGAAATGTTCATGATTCCATCAGAACTGCTACTGTGTTTGTTGTGACACTTATCCCTGCCCTTGGGTTGCGGTGCAGCTAAAGTGACCCCCTGAGCTCCTCAAATACTGCTACTGAGGGAAATAAAGTAAAGCCTGAGGCCTACTTGGCTCCTGTTTATAAGAATACTACCTACCAGGAATGGGTAGGTTACATTTCATATCCCTCCCTTCTTCCAGAGAGCTCGAAGAAGGCTCTCCTCATCCCACATTTTATCCTCACAACATTGTGAGATAGATAAGGCTAAGAAACAGTAATAAGGCAAAATTAACCAAGCAAATTGGATGCAATGCCTTCCAAGCATCCTACTAATCCTTTGGGTGAAAGGCAGAAACACATTGTAGTACTTAGGGTTAAAATACATCTTAAACATGTCAGTGAAGATTCTCAGTCATCCAGGTGAGGTTACCTGGAAGTTGAGTCATGGCAACTGGACTTATTTCTTTGAAGATTGAAGCATTGCAACTCACCCACATAGCTTCATCAGTCCGACAAAAGTTGGCGCAAGGCTTCCAATTTATACTTCACCTTGGTTTCTTACCACCCTGGTCTGAATAGGCCCATTAGGTGGACAATGGCCTGAACAGGCTCATTAGATATCCAATGGCCTGGGGTATGTAAAAGTCACGCCTGTGCAACCATTCCCAACACCCATTATGTATGGGTCATTAGCAGTGGCCTTCCTCATGGAAGTGTGAAGTACTTCTGATTTGTCTGGCTATCAATGAAAGGGCAGCATGATAAGTGGTAAACAGATTGTACCTAATTTCCGCACATATTTTGGGACAGGGATTTTCAATATACACATCCCTGGCTCCTCTCTTGAACCATCTATCTTCTCTGTCTAATAGGTGTACATTCTCATCTTTGAATGATTATTCTTTGTCCTTCAAATGAAGGTACACCTCTGATTCTGGTCCTGTAACCCGCTTCTGAAGTGATGTGTCCCCGAAGTATAGTTCACAAAATCAAAAGATACAGTAAAACAAAGAACAGAGGAGTATATTGCAGGAATGCCCAGATTAGTTTATCTGTTTTAAAGACTGTCTTAAATCTGACATAATGATAAAGAACCATAAGAAGAGAGCCCAGGGGACCATCAGCAGTTAACTGCTGGACTGCAGGATGAGCAGGGATATAAGTCATCTAACTGGAGTCTTCTCTGTTATGATGAGACGATTGTATTTTTGTTAAAATTATAGTCATTACTTCTAAATCTGCCTTTGTAATTATACGTTGTGTTATGTGCTGTCAAACTGCATTGAAGTTATGTTGACCCTAATGGGGTTTTCAAAGGATGTGAGATATTTAGGGAATAGTTTTATCATTGCCATACATACTCCAGTAAGTTTCTCTAGCCAAGCTGGGATTTGAACCTAGATCTCCAGAGCCCTGGCTATCTATCACACTACATTTTCCTTGTTTCTTCTTTTTATTTTTTTCACCACTTAAAAGTAGGCAGTATTTGATTTCTTCTTAGAAAAGATGTGCGCTCTCCATTGAACGTCTAAACAAACTACTGTTTCTCAAAGTACATCATCTCCAAATGAGCTCTGTTTTTTCACTTAATGTTCCAATGTATCCTGGTTTCTACAATGTCAAAGGGGGGCGCAATATTCAGGACCTACCACAAATATTCAATGACATTTTCTTTAGAAGCAAAATGGTGTTTTGCCTTTCTTCTTCTTCTTCTTCTTCTTCTTCTTCTTCTTCTAATAGTGAACAAATGTCCTATGGTTTTCAGCTCTGGCTGAAATGTTAGAACAAGTATGCCCAGTCACATCATTTCTGATCTATATACAGGGGGGGGGGGGTTAAAGGCATGTATGTACAGAATGAGAAGCAAGGATTTGCTTCAAAATTAATTGTCTTAAGTCTTTCCACCTGCTGTGTTCTCCATTTCAGCAAAATGCAACCACCTGCTTTGCTGCATATCTCATAGGATTCGCTGTGGGAAGAAACTTCTTCTAGTTCAGCTGCCCTGAATAGCAGCTAGACTGTGTCTTGTTTATTGGCCACTCTTCTGTGTGCAGGGCAAGCCATATATTCTACATTCATTTACTCTAAGCAGCTGCTGAGACAGGATAAAATCTGGTAGTCATTTTGATAATAAATGGGAGCATTTATATTTTCCGTCTCAACTCTTCCTAGACGATATAAATTTGTATCAACATAGGCAATAGAAGAGATGAACATATTGCATGATTTTTCCCCCATGATCTGAACATTTACTTGGAAATAAATCTTATGGAATTCAGTAAGGCTTGCTCCAAAGTAGCTTTGCATAACATTGTAGCCTTGCAAGCTCTTTTACTGAGTGAGATTCTCTTGCCAATTTATTCCAATGGACTTCAGCAACCAAATTCTGCATAGTACTTAAGGCATGATTCTATTTCTGGATCCCATAAATCATTTTATGGCTTGAATGATGGGGATTTGACTTTGAGTCTCCTAATATTTGAACAGAACCTGGGTTCTTTACCTTTTGGACATCACTCTTCCATAACAGTTCTGCTATGAATTAAATTAGGTGACCTTGAACCAGCCACCATCTCTCAACCTAATCTATCTCACAGAACTATTACGAGAGAGAAAAAGAATAGGAAATCCTCTTAGTTCCCTGGAAGAAGGACAAGGAATAAATGAATACACAAACAGAGAAGGGGGGGAGAATGGTAAAGTAGTGAGTGTACCAGCATTCAGTACTGAAATAAACCTTCCGCTGTTATACATTAAAGGACCATACATTTCATTGACACAAGATAAAGGGGGCTGTAGAAAAGAGCTATAAAGGGTTGCAGTAATTTACTCCAGTTACACTTGTACAAACTGAATAAATGTGTTTTTAGGTCACAACAACAAAGGCAAAATTACTACCTACCCTATACAACTGAGCCCCTTGAGCAACCAAAAAGAAGACAGACCATAATTTAAGACACACACACACACACACACACACACACAGAGAGAGAGAGAGAGAGAGAGAGAGGCCAATCTGAATGTTACTCAGTTCCCGTAATTCCCCCCCACACACACACACACAAAAGCTGGAATGACAAATAAGCTAGCTGACGGAGAATGCTGAGAATTTCAATCCAATCATCTCAGCAATGGTTCCCAAGCTTAGGCAACCCAGGTGTTCTTGAACTACAATTCCCAGAAACCTTCATTGCTATGTGAGCTGGCTAGGGATGCTGGGAGTTGCAGCCCAATCATGGCTGGAGTACTTAAGATTGGGAACCGCTGATCTAGAAAGGCTATTCTCAGTTATTATTATTATTATTATTTTGGTCAAACCCTTTCAGGAGCCCTTTCCGATTCCAGTGCCTCCTGTCAAACAAGGAAAACATTGGGCTGTGTAGAAACAGATGAATCAATGGTTCCTTCAAATGTGCCAGAGCCTCCCAGGGGGCCATATGACCCCTGTTAAGAATGGCTAAATTGGGGGCCCCAGGTTGGGGAACCCTAGAGTAGACAACATTAATTTGTATGGCCCAATAATATAAAATAATCTCCTATGAGAAGCTGGGGAGGAAAATAACATGGAAAGGAGTCCTAGAGGTCACCAATCTGAGCAATATATTTACAGAATATATACTGTATAAGTACTGTCAATAAACTACACTGATAGGCATAGCAGAGAGATACATGAAAGGATCATCCTAGTTGACAGGAAAACCAATGAGCAGAAAATCTTCTCATTCATTTCCCATACACTTGTTCTCATCTACCAGCTGGAGCTGAGCAAGTATATACTTCAAAGTGAAAGTCTGATGGCTTATGAATGCAAACACAGGGTACATCAAAGGATAAAACACCAATCTGAGCAGGTTGTAGCATTGCTTTCTAGTTGCCTGATGTTAGTGCTCTGGAGAGGATCACATTAAAATACTAGTTAGTGTACAGCTAATGGAATAGCTAATTAAAACAAACACCTTTTGCCAATAACATCAACCATGGTGTCTTCGGAGTTTGCTCTTTAGTGCTATTCTGCTTCTTTATGCAGGAAGGGACATTAACTCAACTATTTTTCCTCTTAAGCACCACAGGACATCCTCGTGTCCTCTGTATTGATTCATCAGGAAAAATACTTTGTTTCTTCCCTCAGAATAGGTGGATTATAAAATAAGTCATGTATATTATACATAACTAGAACAATTTTTTTTCCAAATTAGTTTCTTGAAATGTTCAACCTCTAGCATAGAGTTTTCTCCGACGTACTTCAATCCTGCACTTGTACATTCCATTTTTAACCCCCTAAATGGAAAACTGTAGACTTATCTCTCTTTAAATTCATTCTCATTGTTTTGGCTGTCCTGTCACAATTAGTTTTCCTTTCTGTCACAGACATTGTAAATCCAGTTTTTTACTTCCAAGACATTATGTGTGTTCTTCTCTTTTGGTGCTCTGCTCCTTCACTCAGTTCCTCCAAAAAGATTAAGACTGTGCAAGCTTCACTGCTCCCAATTCTGTTTGGGGCCTGATTCAATAGCCCAGGTTCAGTACTGATTTGTTCAGACCAAGTTGTACCTGACCAAATTCAATTCCAAAGCCAAAATGAAGCCCTGAAATCCAGTGGGAATCAAAAACTGCCATAACTTTCCTCCTTTTTCACAAAGCGGAATGAAATAGAGAGACTTGGTGTTCTCGGTAGAGAGATTATGCTTGCTAAATCTGTGCTAGCTAGCTTTAAAAGTGTGCCTTAAAAATGGGCATGACTTTTGGGATTTTTCATAAAGCCAGAAATCTTGCATTTTAGAATTAATATTTGCTGAGACATTCCTCCTGAGTTTTCATTCAAAGCATAGACTTTCTGTTAATTATCTATCCATCAGAAAGTACTTGGAGAGTAGAAACAAAAGGAAAAGGTTTCTTTTCATTCTTACTTTGAATTATAGACTGTTGGCCAGCGTGCTGATAGGAAAGCAGGCAAAAAGAATTATGCATTTATTTCAAAGCCAGGTGAAAAAGCTTCTGCGGTCCTTGTATGTCACAAGCCAATCTGTGCAACAGACAGGTAGGCAGGCTGAAACTCCTCTTTGATAAAACTTTACTGAGTTGGACTTTACATATAGATAGAATCTGTCTTCTCTAAAATTACTGAGATAAGTGTAAATGCACTACAATCTTGTATATCTGTTCTATGACTAGAAACAAGTACAGATCAAAGAGAGTATACAGAATATACCTCTATTTATATGCTGAAATAATTTTGCTCTTTCCTTATAAATTCTTATTTCCTGATTTAAATTAAAATATTTTTCAACTTGGAATTTCAAAGACAATTGTAGCTCTTTATACAGGGCTGTCGAAACTGCTTGATCTCACAGTCGGTAGCTCAGCAACTAAAAGGAATCTGGGCATTTATTGGACTTTTCACATAATCAACAAAACACTCGGTTATCTGAATATTATTTTTCAAAAAGCTGCTGAAATCTGTACAGCTCTTGACCTGTGGCATATCAAACTGTGAAATGGTATAAACTGTTGCCCTCGTTGCTACTGCCTTTATTTTAATAGACATAAGTGGGATTTTCTGCACCATTAGCAAAAATAACTTGGCTGCCCTTTTGGGTGATACACATCGCCATGGTGTCATTTGTAGCTCGGGTTCAGGTAGCAAAATCACAGAATCATAGAACTGTCATTGGGAAGGTACTCCGTAGGACATCTAGTCCACCCCATAACCAAAGTAGGACATCCATAGATAAAGCATTCCTGTCAAATAGCCACCCAACCTCTATCTAAAACCTCTAACAATTGGCCACCCAACCTTTGTCCAAAACTCCTAACAAAGGAACATGGTGGGCAGGCTGTCTTCCTCCCATGAAAACCTGCCACATTTTACTACTGAACAGCACTCACCAGAAAATTATTCCTCATGGTTATTTGGTGTCTCCTCTTGTAGTCATGTTCCAGCTTGTTGATATTCTTCTTGAAGTGTGGTATCAAGAACAATAGTGTATATAAAAACAAACAAACAAACAAATAAATAACCTCAGGTAAGGTCTGACAAAAGCAATACAGAAGAATGTTATTATTTCCCTTGATCTGCATATTATGTTTCTGTAAGTGCACCTTGGACAGGACAACACAACCTCCATACTGATCCAGTACTTCCCTCTCTTAATCCCTCTATCCCAGACTCATACGGCTCCTATCGTTCTTCCTCCCCTACATGCTCCACCTCTATTCTTATAGCCCACACCTGCTGACACAGCCCAGCCCTCTCAGCCTGGCTCAAGTGTGTGTCCTCCTTCTGCATGGGCTGTTCCAGCACCTGCTTGAGGTACAGCATTCTATGGGTCCTGCAGTCTTTCCAGGGAGGACTGGGTGAGCTCAGATAGCCTCCTTGGGGTACCGGTCACAGAGAACCCCCCCCCCCAAAAAAAAGAGCATCCTAGCATTTCTTTAGATTTTCGTCACCACATCAACGTGGACTCACCATTTAGCCTATGGTCTACTATGAATCCTAATTCCTTTTTGTACATACTACTACCAAGTCAGGCATCTTCCTCCTCCATTTGTGCATCTCATTTTTCTGTCCTAAATGCAGAACTATGCATTTATTCCTGTTTGATGTATTTCTGTTTGTTTTGACCCAGTTCTTCAGTCTTTTCAAGTTATCTTGAATTTTGATTCTGCCTTTTGCTACCAAATTTGGTGTCATCTCTACTGATTTAGTGAGCAGCCCCTCTGCCCGCTTTCATGAAATTCATGTATAAAGTTGGTAAAGAACATCAGGTTCAGGATAGCCTTGCAAAACTGCACTTGTCACTTCTCCGCAGTATAACAAGGAGTCACTGGTGTGAACTGTTTGACATCCTATCTTCACCTAACAGCACCAGTGTCTAGCCCACATTTTACCACCTTGCTTGCAAGACTTTCTTGAGAAATCTTGTTGAAAGCTTTGCTGAAATCAACATACATGGCACCCTCAGCATTCCCCAATCTAAGTAGCTCGTAATTCTGTTTTTTTTTAAAGAATGAAAGATAAAATAAGATTAGTCTGGCATGTTTTTTTAAAAGATTTTCAGCCTAATAATCCAAAACAACTGTCTGCCCTTCAGTGCTCTTTATGTTGACAGTGTCATTTTCTGACCGGCCTTAGGTGGAAAATATATTGGCCTGGCTTCCAATGTGTTTAGTTCATGAAGTTGGTTCTTGCAATACCCATATAGGCACTGAAAGGAGGGAATTTTTACATAAGGACAAAATGGTGATTTTAAAAAGGCACTAATGGTATCCCATTCTCCATTAAGCTGATCTTAAATATGTATTCTAGGATCTATTTATTTTTCCAGCAGTTTAAGGTGTGCATAAAAATGAGGCACAAAGACTCTGTATCCAATCAGTAGAATAATGACTAAAAATTTAGAATGCAAGCTTTGCTGTAGTGGTTAAGAGGTATAGAGTACTTCCCACAAAATTCTTGTGACATTTTTCTCACAGTCTTGAGATTCAAAGTATGTTCAGATCACTTTTTAAATTCACTTCACCTTTTGTCAATTGCCTTTATGCAGGTCATTCTATATAGAGAGCATGGGAAGCAAAAGCAAAAGATAAAAACGTTGTGGCACCTTAGAGACTGTTGCATTTAAATGTGAGGTTTCATGGATAAAACCCACTTCTCCAAACGTAAGACTGAGATACATGGAAAATTTTGTCTACAATTATACATGGCATCAAGATATAGAGACAGTGGTTGGACAGTAGACAACAGCTGCAAATTGTGTGAGTCAGTCTCGAATTTCACAATGGAGTGATGACTTCTATTTGATATTCAGATCTTTTCCACTGAAGCGTTGCATTGTATAAAGGACTATGAATTTTGACATAAAATAACAAAAGCAGAAACTACATGATTGTTAACTTTTGATTTTTGTTTTATTTTTCTTTTGTTTTTGCCTGACATGCTTACACACACCAACACATCTACCTCTTCAAGAACTGTACATACGTAGGTACTTCTATTTCTTTCTTAACATCCCTTGAGTATTACAAAGTTTAGAAGCAATTAGTTACAAATAAAGTTAGTTATAATTTGTTCCATTATACAATAATGAAAAAGCAAAAGCAAAGTGTTCTCCTTATATACCGCCCCATGACACTTCAAGTAGTCTCTGGGCAGTTTACAGTTTAATTATGCAGGCTACACATTGTCCCCCCGCTCCAGCAAGCTGGTACTAATTTACCAACCTCTGTAAAGATATAATTAAGTTACATTATTATTGTAACTCAACAAAGGATAACTTCATAGCTGACTTTTGGGCTGCTGCTATATGTACAGAGAAGTTGCTTTCTGGAATGTAAGAATCTGAGATTATTTAGTGGTTAAGAGGTATAGTGTTTTTCTTAAAGAAATACGGAGAAGGTATATTACCTAGGTCAAATGCCAGCTCTTGCTTTGCCTCAGATGGGTTTTCCAATTGACTTAAAAGCATTTAATTGCCAATTAGGAAAGTAAAAAACTATATTTATAAAAGTAAATATGGCTAAATAATAAATAATGGGCTAAAATCCTGTAACTACTTCATTTTTGAAAATACCTTTCCAGCTCTGGGTTATGACAACTAGAATAACCAGAATCCTACTGCGTATTTATGCCAGCACAAGTCTACTTCGGTAAATCATGCCAGCAAATTGCCACATATTCACAATTTCTTGCTCATATTGCCAATGGCATGCCAATCATGAGAAGTAGTGGACAACTTCAAATGTGAGCAGCTATTTGCTAATTAGTGGCAATATGTGGCCAGTGCCACAATTTACTGAGTTAGACTTAGGCTGCAACTACATGGTCAAAAACTGTAGGATCTTTGTAAAATGGAGAAATTACAGATTTTTTAAAAAATGTCACATATGCCCTTTTTGGTCTCAACACAATATTATCTGAAGCTGAGAATCTCTGCTTTTTTCCAACCAGAATGATTCAAACAGAATTTTCCCTATGTGATCAATTGTTTCATTCTTCAAAAAGAATTGGGTCATGTCTGTGGATTTTTTTAGGTTGTGATGTTTTAGGCAGTTGCCCTCACAAACCTACACCCCAATCAATGCAAAGTATTGTTTCCAACTCTGTGGGAGGGGTGTCTGTGTGTGTGCGCGCTGCCCTCCCCCTTCCTTAGCAGCATTGTTCTTTTCCAGTACGTTCTGCTCAGATATTGAAAACTAGCTGTTGTGGCTTCCTTTATTGAGACCATTTGTCTCATAGGCAATCTTCCTCTCTTCCTATTTCCCTTGCTACTTTTGCCAGCAATATTGTCTTTTTCAGACAATTTCATAACATGTGCATGATAGGCTAACCTCAGTTCACTAATTTCTTCTCTGGAGATAATTCAGGTTTTACTTGATTGAGCACCCACTTTCTGTCCTTCTGTCTGACTATGGTATCACTACACCACAATTCAAATTAGCAGATTTTCCCATATTTCCTTCCCTGTCTTTCTTTCCCATAGTATATGGATGAGTTTGACCTTGGCTTCTAGTGGCAATCTTTGCTGACTCTCGGCTTTCTCTTTTTCTTATTATTATTTCAAGAGACAAGGGGCTTGCTTTGGAAAACATGCACACAGGTTTGCAGAGCTTTTGGTTCAGTATAGCTTTTCCTCCTCATCTTACCAAATTTGAGAAAAGTGGGATATTATGGTTATTTTAGAATAATAAATAAATAAGATTTAGGAATATAGCTTTCTAGTATGCACTCTCTAGATTAGTTATGGCAGCATTAGTTTAAGAATATAACTGCATTTTTCTCCATTGTGTGTGTTGCACTTACCAACACTTTTGCTTCACCACTTCATTAAGTCCAAAAATTGCTCTTCAAAATATTTAGGGACAGAGTGTCTACAGCCACATTCCAAGTGCTCTTCCTTTTGTCCTCTCCCAGCAACCACAGTACAGATCATGTGCTCCTTTAGCACTAGGTATTTCTACATGAGGGACGTTTCTGTGAGGTACTAGTTCCCTTCTGTTTGGCAGTGATTAGGCCTCATCTTATCTATCTATCTATCTATCTATCTATCTATCTATCTATCTATCTATCTATCTATCTATCTATCTATCTATCTATCTATCTATCT
>JAHTLZ010000129.1:69846395-69867672 GCA_023846285.1 Phrynocephalus versicolor
TTTTATTTTTTGCAGGAAAATTTAGAATGTCAGATAGCCATCCAGTGAATTGTAGTTACATGAGCTAGTGTAATCAAGTGCATTCTTGCAAAATTTATCATCTTCCGTAAAGGACAAATAGCGTATGCAACTTGTGTATGGAAACTATGACATGGGGCATATGAATTGAATATTCAGAAGTTTCAAATATGCTGTATAAAGGGGGCACTATTTTGCCCATGACTGGCTATATCTAGAGTTGCTCCAGTTACTTCTAAAGTTGGCCCTGGTCATTCAGGGCAAGGGGGGAATTCAAAACTTGTTCTCTATCCACTACACCACATTGGGAATCCAGGATACCACACAACTTTCTGGTCATACTACAGCAAGTTTATCCTGATACCTCTGCGGAGTCATATAGACATGTATATAATAAAATAAGTAATAGATTTGATTACCAAATGCTTGACAATTTTGAATAGGAGCCTTGTGGCACAGTGGTTAAATGCCTGTACTGCAGCTAAAATTGTGCTCACTACCTGGGGTTCAATCCCAGGTATCTGGCTCATGGTTGACTTAGCCTTCCATCCTTCCAAGGTCAGTAAAATGAGTACCCAGCTTGCTGAGGGCAGGAGGAGGCAATGTGTAGCCTGCAAAATAAATTGTAAACCACCCAGAGAGTGCTGTAAGCACTATGGGGCAGTATATAAGCAGAACACTTTGCTTTGAATAGAGATATCAAGTCAAGCCAAGGGCAACAATATATATTACTGATTATATATAATCAATTTGCTTAGCCTATAAAACCTTTTGAAGGGCCAGTCCTCTCTTCTACTACCCACAGAAGCACTGGGGAAAGATCCATTTAGCAATAGCAGGTGCAGCCAAATGAGCCACAGTGGCATAGGTGGTCACCAGGGAATTCCTGTGCATCGTTTGCCTAAATAATTCACTCACAGAGCCATGGGACTTTCTCTTCCCCTGAAAGCATGTTCCTTTGTAGAGAGGTTGGTGAAATGTCCTGACTAACTATAAATGCTCCATCTGTGGTGGAAAAGCCAGGCAGTTCAGAACGGAGACTTCTGTAATTCTATTTCCTTGTGGTTCCGGTGACGTCTGTCTGAGAGAGAGCGTGGGGTAGTAGACAGAGTGAGGGAGTAGAACCCAATACACTTGGATTCAAATTCTTTCTCAGCCATAGAAACTCACTGGGGTGAGATCCAATCCTTAGATATTTCATGCGTATTGAAAACCTTATTAGGGTTGCATATCTCAAAGGCAACTCAATGACACATAACAATCGTCAGTGAAAACATAGCAGAGCAAACATGCACATTGACTTTTAGTTCAAACATCTCTTGGAAGTCTTTGATTTTGTTTTTATGGGAAGCAGCAAGAGTAGCGGAGGCTGAATTTCTTCCCAGTTTTGTCCTGCTTATGCTTCTTTCCCATCTCTTTTCTGAACAGTACACCTTTTCTGACGCAAGTGCTGTTCTTTGCCTGCTCTCTTTTTGGAAATAGCATATTTTAAGGTGCAGTTTATTGTATTAACACAGTTTGGCCAGCTTAGCATCCCTTAGGTTATTACAGCTGATTAAGCACAGGTTATAATGTTGCCTGATTATAAATATATAAATAAATAAAACTATGATGGATATATCTTTCACTTCTTGTTTTATTAATCAGAGATAAATTGTTCCTTTCAGCACAGAATGCAACTGGCTGTAATTATGTCCTATTACTTCTAACTAATGTGTCAATGTTCCTTTGTTTGATTCTTTCTTTCTTTTTTATGGAGCTGCATATTAACTCCTTTTCATTAGTAGAGGAAAGCAAATAAAATAATGTGCATTGAACTCAGTATTTTCAAAGCAAACCCAGTGGGGTATAGGATGAGATTTGCATGAATTGTTTGTAGTGTGTGGGAGAGAAAAACTGCAGGACTGAAAGAAAATGAAAATGACCTTTCATAATACAATAGGAGAATCTTTTTGCTTGGCCTAAATGGTATTCTGGCTTTATATAAAGGCAAATATAATGTAGAGTCTTAATTGACTTTGGGTATGGCTTCCGTGTCCTTTTTGTGTTAATGAGCCTGTAATGAAGGAGGCTATTAGTAAAAGCCTAGTGTCACTGTGTTTACCATCACATTAACTCCAGTAGAATTTTTGAAATCCAAAATGACTGTGATAAAAAAAGCTAAGCAAAACAAAAATATTTGCAGGTCTGGCATCATGTTATTCAAGGTACTGTACAACAGTTGTTGGTTCTTTATTTATGTATGCCTTTAGCCTTTTGGATATAAATTAAGTTGAGCATGGTGGCATAATTGACATGTCAGTGGAAAATTCTCAGTAACAAGGAAAGGTTATATAATTTGCCATCTTGACGGGGTGCTCCATCTGTGCTGCCCGAAACCTGCACATCTGCTTTACAAAGTCTATGTGAATCTATTTAGGACTCCTTTAAAATAAAAGTTCAGATTTAGTATATGTGGGATTTCTTAAAAATTGCACTTAGTAATTATGCAGTCAAAGCAGGTGATAAAATAAAAAATTTCGGACCCAACTTACCGGGTCCAGTGTTGTGGTCCGCTGCCCAGCCGGACCTATGGGGGAGCTGCAACATGGCGCTGGCTAGGGACCACACATGTGGGTCCAGCCACGCCGCGCAGGGCACCAGAGCCAATCCTGGGCGCCCAGCAGGCTTTGTGGCCGCGGGTATCCAGGCACTGGCTGGCCCGCACAGGCGCAAAGCACCCCACCGGTGCCAGCCCCTTTAAAAGGGTCCGCGGCCCCCGGAATGCTGCCATTTGGACCCAGCAGCAGCAGTGTTCAGGGTAACTCACCTCTGGTGGCAGTTTGGAGGCATTGTGACCGGATCCAGGCTGAGGTGGCTGCAGGACGGAGCCTGCGCGGCATGGAATCTCCACTCAGCTTGGGGAAGGAAATCCCGAAGGAGTCTGCGCCCACGGGGGTTTCCGGAAGCTGAGTAACAAAGGGTGCTGCCACCTGGCGGCGCCATCATGCACATCGGGGGACAGGTGGGTTCCCCAATGGTATTGGATCCAACCCAATGCCTGGCCAGATTACTGCAGACTGTACCAATTCCAATAAAGCTGTGGCCTCCACAATTTTCCCATAAGGTCAAGAGTGTCAGTGTGCTCATTGGGTATAGCAAAAAACAGGGCTTGGGTGCTGGACCACAAAAGAAGGTTGTGTGCCTAGAAAACAGTAGCCATTGAAGCATTTTGATGCATCATCCAAGGAGAGAATTAAAAAAGACAAAAATATGTACAAAATATGCATGTGATAAATCATGAGTTTATTTGCAAGGCTGGAAAAGGCAAAACACCAGCTACAACTTAAACAGAAAAATAACAAATGTAGTTTACATTTAATGCACGACAAGAGCCTTTCTATGTTTACCTCAGGACTATTTGACTAATTACTTCTTGAGTCTGGTAGCTCCATGTGTTATTTTTACAGCTTCACATATTATTTTCTCACAGACACATTTTTCTTACCAAGAACATGCAAAAAATTGTAATCCATAAAGATTATTGTTGTAGCTGTGTTTTGTATTTCTATCAGTGAAGTGCATGATTTCAGATGTGTAGCCCTGGAGAGGAGGGGGGTAGGGGGGCAGACTTTCCATTATTTCCCAGACCTTCGTATCCCTACTCATGATTATCTGAAATCAGTTCATGTTGCTATAGCAACAAATGCTTTGAACCTATATTGACATGTGCAAGACCATGTCTTTACAGGTCACGTGCATATTAGCCACTGTACTGTTAAGTCAGCAGAGTGGTGCATAATGCTGCTGTGGTAAAAAGTCATGCATTTATCTGTATTTGTTAAAGTACATCTGTTGGTGATAAACAGGGAATGTGAATTAAATGCATGCTGGGTTACGAATAGATCTGCTAAGATATCTGTATTTAATATTACACACACACACACACACACACACACACACACACACACACACACACACACACACACATATATACGTACATAAGCCAAGGTATTGAATAATCTCTCCAGAATTCACCTTAAAAGCAGGGCAAACAAATAGCAGCACTGGTTACAGTTCCGTCTTGCAAGCAGTTGGGAATTTATATAATATGCCACTTTCGAGAAGAGCCATTATACTGTAAAATGCAGAAGGCCAACCTATAATAAAGCAGTGCTTTTTTTTCTTCAGCTACTGTGAACAGGAATAACCAGGCCCTTGCTACCCTTTGAGGTAATCACATGACATGCTAGAGAGGCTTTTTGAATGAGGATGAAGCCAGCCAGCGTCCCCCATGGAAGGATGACCTTTAAAGGTTCAGCATGAATGGCGACAGTAGAGAATGGCTTCGTTCTGACTCCAAGGAATTGACAGGGTGAGGCATTTGTCGAGGGTTAGTTGCCAGCAGCTATTCCCATTGCTGAGAAGTCATAATGTAATGCAGCAGTCCAACTTCAACAGCTCCAGGGAAGGCAATTTCTTGACATTGTAGGGCAGTAAGAAAGCAGTCTTCATCCTCACAGATTCTGCCAGCCTTCCTTTCATCCCTGATTTCCCAAGTCCACAAAAGTAGCACTTAATTTTTAAAATAAAAGGGCATAACACTAGTGGCTAGCTAGAATTAAGATGGCCAACCGTCATCTATAAAATAGGATACTCATGACAGAATGCCGTCGGACTGATGTAATATTATGCATGTTTTAGCACTCCAGAGATGGGAGCAACAGGCCCACGCCCTATATTATATACTATTGTATGGAAAATTCATCTTCCACTTCAGGAGTCTCGTGTTACAGTGGTTAAACTGAAGTACTGCAGTACTGAGTTTGATCTCGACAGGTCCATGTAGCCAGCTTGAGTTTGACTCAACTTTCTAGCCTTCGGAGGTTGGGAAATTGAATACTTAGCTCACGGGGGGGGGGGGGATGAGTAGCCCATTAAATTGTAAACAGCCCAGCATTATGAGGTTGGTATATAATCAGCACATTTTGGTTTTTTGCTTTGCTTCTCCTAGCCTGGGTGGGGAGACACCACAATATTTCAGGTGGCTGTAATATGATAATTGGGAGAAAATTGTTTGCAGGACAAGTGCAAGTCACAAAGAAATGAAATGGCAAACACTGATAATGGGCCTGTCCAGACAAAGGAATCTGGAGCAAATCTGGCTCACACTTAAATGGTTCTTACCTTCAATGTGATCTATTTTATCTCTCACTTGAGCAGCCTTTCTGTCCAAACTGGAGATGTTAGTTCTCTCGCGAAAAGGGTTCCCACAGGTCTTTGGATCACTGGTTTACACATGAGCAACGTTACCCAGTTTACTCACAAGCAAAGTTTACCCAATTTACTAATCAGTAAGTAAGCAGGAGCAGCAACAGTAGCCAAGGACAGTAGGGGTATGAGGGGAAAACATTGGGGTGGAGTGGTAACTCCCTCCCCCTCCCTTTCTCCTTAGACAGAGTTCTGGTGGGACAAAGCCCATGGAGTTAAATAGCCCCCTTTCCTGGCCATCATGGAATGGATCTCAGTGACTTGTTAAATAAAGTAAGAGGCCTACTGAAAAAGCACTTTTTCAATCTAGCCTTGTATTAGAATTCTGCTGCATCATTTAGGGAAATATTAACAAACGACAAGAAGAAAATAGAGGTGAAGGTTTCTGTCTCCTCTCTTTTAATATCACAACCTCCCTTGCATATCACAGGGTTGTCACCTCGGAAAATGCCATCTGCAGTTCCATTTGGGTGCAAAGAAACCTCTGTACAGGCTATCCAACAGGATACTTAGGAGCATGCTCAATCATTTGTTGTTGTTCAGTCATTAAGTCATGTCCGATTCTTCGTGACCCCATGGACCAAAGCACGCCAGGCCCTCCTGGCTTCCACTGCATTTAGGAGATTGGTCAAATCCATGTTGGTAGCATCATTGACACCATCCAAATATCTCACTCTCTGCTCTTCCCTTTTCCTTTTCCTTTCAATCTTTCTCAACATCAGGGACTTTTCCAAGGACTCCTCTCTCCTCATGAGGTAACCAAAGCATTGGAGCCTCAGCTACAAAATCTGTCCTTCCAGTGAACCTTCAGGGTTGATTACTTTCAGGATAGATAGGTTTGAACTCCTTGCAGTCCAGGGCACTCTCAAGAGTCTCCTCCAGTACCACAGCTCAAAAGCGTCAGTTCTGTGGCAATCAGCCTTCTTTATAGTCCAGTTCTCACTTCCCTTAAAAAAAAATGCACAGAAGCCCGTAGCACTGTGCCAGAAAGCAATAGGACAGCTAGTAAAGGGCAGGGTGCCCTAAGCTATATAGAAAAGCATATGTATGTCATGCTGCCTAGATGCCACATCCGATCTCGCTTGATTTTGGAAGCTAAGCAGGGTCGGCCCTGGTTAGTACTTGGATGGGCGACCACCAGGGAATACCAGGTGCTGTAGGCGCCTGGAGTAGGAACTGGCAAGCCACTCAGTACTCCTGCCAAGAAAACTCCATGGACATGGAGTCACGTAGAGTAGGTCAGGACCATAACAACACACACACACACATGTATGTCATAATTGTTGGCTATATTGCAACTTACATACAAATCTACAATGCCTTCAAAGAGTTTTTTGCCAGGAGTGACTTTTCTGGACTGGGCTGGATGCCGGCCAGCTCAGTAGCAGCTGATAGTTACCCCTCTACCTCAGATTCTTTTCCCCACCTTTTTCCAGATAGGAACCTGTCAAGGTTAACAATGGAGTTTTTCACAAGAAGACAGAATGGTATGTTCTATCAGCAAGGTAACCAGATAGATGGCTTCATTAATGAAGCTAGTTAACCAGTTACATTTCGTGATGTAACAATGTTTTACCCAGTATGATGCCTGTTTTTATCTATGAAGAACTGTAGGTAACATTTTATTCTTCACTCGGAGTCTCTGAGTGAATTTATTGAGACAATAAATGTCATTTGACGGGAAACTAACAAATAGAGATGGGCATGAATTGCCAGATCATTATTTTGCCTGAACCCATTTTGGCATGTTCCCATCCTGTCTCCTCTGGTGGGTGTCCACTCAGAAAGAGCACCCCAGCTTCCCAGACCTGCCTTCTCTGGGCACTGCCTACCAGAGAATGTGAGACTGAGTCCCATCAAACATCTGTTTGGCCAAAAAACAAAGAGCACAAACCACCAATCCAATCATTCATGCTGTCTTTACTAACAAATAAGAGGTAGTCTCCTAAGGGAGACTTGTAGCTTAATCTGCTCTGTAGGTTCCACTGCATAATTAGAGGAAGCTTGGTTAAGTTTAATTAAAGTCACAGTTCCTCACACACTCTGATCCCGAGAGTTATTTGGTTCAAACCCAACTGTACCAACATCTATATACCCATCTGGACAGATCCTGTTGTTCACCTCAGACTGGAAGCAGAGGGGGAGGATATTGCCTTGTGCTAGACAGAAAATTCTAAACCATGGAATATTAGAAGCATCTGCTTGAGTGTGTACTACCCTTAGGCAGTATTTATACTGTCTATCCTCATTATTTATTTATTTATTTATTTATTTATTTATTTATTTATTTATTTATTTATTTATTTATTTAATGTATTATTTTGAATATTTTACCCCACCTTTCTCCTTAGAAAAGGACCCAAGGTGGCTTACAATAATGAGGGACAATATACAGCCCAGAACATTTAAGACATATTCAAGTTAAGAACAGGTAAATCAGAAGAGGCATCTTAGAACAATAAAAAATAATAATAAAGCTACAAAGAGCATGCCAAAAGAAAAAAATCCATTATGAGGAGTGGAAAGTAAACATGGATGCACTGGTGTTGTTATGAAATCAGTCAATGCAGTAATCTACATAAAAGTCACATAGTTGGTAGTCCCTCATTCAGGGAAAGCTTGCCTGAAGAGGAAGGTCTTTGCCTGCTTTCAGATGGGGCAGTCCTGTCCTCCAGCGGGAGGGAGATCCAAAGTCTGGGAGCAGCAACAGAGAAGGCCCTTCCATGTGTTCTCATGAGATGCACCTGTGAAGGTGGTAGGCTGGAGAGAAAGGCTTCTCCTGATAACCTTAGCACCCAAGCTGGTTCATCACCTACAAAAAAGCCCTAGCCTGATTGGGAGACTTCCTGTCATCCTTTTCATTTCTTTCACACCTCATACAGTCCTCTTTCCCACTGCAGCTCATATTTTCAAAATTACTAATTAATGTTTTTTTAATTACCATATTTATATCCCACCTGAGCTGCCAGAAGAGTAAAAGCCACTACATACCCATATGAAAGCTTATTAAAGACACCAATAATTATCTCTAGTATGGATCATTTTTACTGGATAACCAACAGTTGTACTGTATAATTATGGACAAGACTGTGCTGGAAATTGGCTGTTTCATTTAATCTCTTCTGTGATCTAGAGATATCCAATATAAGTGTTATGGGTTAGTCCAGCCATGTTATAGTTGTGTTTTTTGAAGCTGAAATTGACTTACAATAGGGGTAAAATGAATGAACCCATATTTAGAGCAAGGTGGGTTGATCTATTTTATTTTGGAGGAGAGTATCTCAAACTATAACTTTTTACTTTAAAGTTTTGTTCTGTTTTGTTGTTTTTATTTTTTATCTTTGGGGAATTTAACAGCCTTTTCTGAACTATAGGAAATCACAGAGAACAATTCTTGGAAAATAAATTTCCTCTTTACCAAGGAACTGAAAGTCAAAGAAAATGCTTTAAAAGATTCCATATAAATAAACAAAGCAAATAACAATGTCCCATCTTGGACTCATGTAGGATCTTTAAAATTAATCTGACCTTGTTGGGAGCCTAGTTTCGGAAGCCTCCGGCATCACATCTAACCAAATTTTTAAACTATTTAACTTAACCTAAAATTGTATTCAGTTCTTCACATAACCTCCAGTTTATAAATGTGGGATATTGTGCTTCTGTACCCCCAATTCAAAAAGCCAGTAAACTGCAGTAATGCTGTACAATATGGTGCCTGTATTGCCAGCAGGAAAAAAAGGATGCCAAAGCTTTACATAGCAGAGGACAGCCTGAATGTTGACAGTTCCAATAGCAGCAATCAATATGGTCTACAGCAGTGGTTCTCAACTGGTGGGTCCCCAGATGTTCCTGGACTGCAACTCCCAGAAGCCTTCACCATTCGCTGTGCTGGAAGGGATTTCTGGTAGTTGCAGTCCAGGAACATCTGGGGGCCCACAGGTCGAGAACCACTGGTCTACAGGATACCCTCTTCTGCTCACTATTACAAAGTGATACCACTCAGGGAAAAATCTTAGAAGCTCACTCCTTTTTTAACAGTTTTATTTTCATATTTAAGCTGACTCCTTTTTAAATCCATTTTCCATTTCTCACGCAGACGTAAATCATTTGTCAGGACTGTTTTTCAACAAGTTTGAGCAGAAGTGAGCAAAAAAGGTCTAGTTTCAAAGTTATAATTTTTTGTTTGTGGCACCCTATTTTTTGAGTTGGCTTATGGAATGCTGAATTGGACTGTTACACAATATCTATTGCTGCACTTTCATGCAGTCATCCTTGCCTAATCTATTGCATAATTTAAGACATAAGATCTATGTTACTCTTAGAATTTTCTGTCCTACAATTTGCAAATCTGCACTTCTGTGGCTCAGTAATGAGATAAAGCCTAGCCAGTGAATCTGAACACAGGATAAAGACTTAAACTGAAACAAATGAAACAGATTGTTGATAATGCAGAAATAAACAAAGCAGTCTGGTAGACATAATAAAAAAACTGAGCAGTGTAATGTACAAAACAGCAATAATTCAAACTGTATATTATATATTGTATATATTTTATTTGTATATTAATTTTATCTAATCTCTATTATCTTTTTTTTCTCACTTTGCACTTTTTGTGCACCTACCCTTCTTCATTGTTCTTTGTACTGGGAGCTGCGTAACAAGTAAATTTCCACAAAGTGGGATTAAGAAAGATCTATCTTATCTTACATGAATGATTTATTATGTGCAAAATAATGTGCAAATACGGTTGAAGCAATTAAAATGTTCTTGGTCCTATAAAAACTATCAAGCCTTGTTCAACTGATTTAATTAGGACATACCTTCCAACATTTCACACTTGAAAACAGTGATGTGAATGTGGATTGGCAAGGCTCATGGCTGAGCAACATGAGGGCAACTCAAGGACATGATGAAGGATAGGAATTGTGGAGTAAGAACACATACAACTGCAGTATTTCAAGTGTATAATGCTTTAAATATATGCATTGTATTTTTATTTATTTTATTTATTTACCACCCATCTAACCAGAGGCTACTCTGGGCAGTTGGCAATATAAGCAGTAAACAATAAACTGAACATTTAGAGATGTCTGGGGATGCATAGAGAACACTTGTATACCACTTAATGAAAATGTAAAATGCTTGACAACACCTAATTCACACACTCCTGTTGTCCTCATTTGGGAAAACCTGTAGGCTCCATTTCACTTTATGGAAAATGACAAACACTGCAATTGAACAATAATGACTAAGTGGAAAGATAATGCTTGTTGCTACACATTGAGATGGTTTGAGATTGTTTTTCTCATGAACAGGATGTGTTTGCTGCTAACCTCCTTCTTCTCAGTTTTTTTTAAGGGAAAAATAAATCAGCTCCAATCCCTGCAGAACAACCCTAATAATTTCTGTAAAGTGGTTTCCCACAGCACTTCGGTGTGCAATTTTCTCATGGGGAATACAGTGTTACCAATGCTATATGTGTCAATGGAGTGAAATTATGCATGCTTAAGAGTCTAAACACATCAGCAGTGGGTTTTTTTTTTTTTAAGAGTAAAGCAGCTCTGGGTTCCAGTGATGATAAATAGGTCAGCCTGATATAATGAGACTGCAGATAATCCCTGCAGTACTGATATGTTCAGTATATTGGGTCTCAAGAGACAATTAGGCCCGCCAAGACTTCAAGATATCTCTTCCAGTGTAAAATTCACATTGGCACACATGCACAAGAAAGGGTATTTCTTTAACATTTTCTATTGCATCAAATAACACTTTGCATATTTCATCTTTTCAACTTCAACGCCCACAAGTTTGACAGTCACCAAGGATTCTTTTCTTCTTCTTCTTTCACAATGATGCCTTACAAAAACTAAACTATATGTGTATAAGCATGAAGTCACTGATATCACATCAGTGACTTTGATAATGCCAGGGAGCAGAAAGAGTAAATATCTTGCCTAAATCATGTCTGTATAAATGTAGGTTATTTTTTTCTCCAAAGCCCTTTAACTTTCAGAAATTTAATATTGTGATGCCACTTGTAAGACAAGTAATTAGATAGGGAGTAGCTGTATGGGAACATAAGATTAAAGGGAAAAATGTGAAGTAGCATCAGTCATTTTAAAATTTATTTTCTTCTCCTTTCATCGTGAATCTGGCTCAGGAGATTTGGCCAAGGGGTTATATTCATCTCCTGTATTCTGCTTTCCTGCAAAGGGAGACTGGTCAGGGAAATGGATCCTGCAGAGTACCTGAGGGAAGAGAGGGCAAAGAAAATTCTTTGGTTATTAAAGCAGTAAATCCAGAAGGACTTTGGTTTGGTTTGCATTCATCTTTGAGCAAACCCCCTCAAATCCCAAATCTGCTGATGTCTTCCAGAAAAAGAAAATGGAAATGCTTTGATGTGATGATGAGAGGGAAGCATATAGTGGCACATGTCTGAAGCTGCTGTCTTGTCCTCCCTTTAAAGATTTAAGGATCCTAGGGTACCTTTCTGTAAGTGCAAAAAGGAGTCTGTCAAAACAGCTCAGAAAGTCGCTAGTCACATTGAGTGTTCCGTCCATCTCTCGTAACATCTGAAAGAGATTTGAAAGGTATGGATCAACTTTTTTCTTCTCCACAAGGGGTTAACTACATAAGTCACGGATAATAAAAGAGCAAACTTTCATAATCCTGGTTCCCACAATGCCTTTTAAGAACAAGTATCCAATATGGCTTGCATAAAATAATGTTGAAAAAAAAGTTATGTACAGAGGAGTGGGAAAATGGTGAAGGAGAGTGCAGCTCTAAGACCTTTTCACAGGAGGGGTAATGGCAACACCCCTTACAGTGCCAGAACACCTGGTAGAATGTCTATACAGTGGATACTTGTATAACAAATGGTTTGTATAACATAAAATGTGAACAGCATAAAAAATTCCAGAGATAGGGGAAATTTGCTTAACAGAATCGCCTGTGGGGTGAATCCATACAACATAAAAATGGTCGCAATTAGGGATTACTCTGTCTTCAATGCATTCCTATGGGAAATTTGTATAAAGGAAAATTTGATTAACATAATTTCATTTGGAACGAATTAATTCCTTTATACAGGATATCACTCTACTGTACTTTGGAAAGTGAATGAGGTGATAACAAGATTTTCAAATTTTATAGTTGTTCCAGACAAGTTAACTCTGTAGAGAAAGTCCCACGAGCAATTTGAATGACAGTGCTTCTTTACAAAACTATTTTCATTTCATCTAAAGAAAGATAGCCAGTTTAACCTCATGTGTCGTATTTTTGTGGTTAAGACATAAAACGTACACAATTCACTGGGACTTACTCTCTGGTAACTATGCATAGAATTGCAATCATGCCTTTGAGGTGTTACAGATGTTTGTGTTTGGAAATCTTGTTTATGATGTGTTAACCATAGTGTTAGGTCCTCTAAATTATGGGAAGGGAGGATATAGATGCAAATATATGTTTATAGGAAGGTTTGTGGAAAGTTTCGTGTTTTAAAGCACAATTTCCCAACCAGTATCACTGATAGAAGCAGAGAGATGCAGCTCAGAAAGTAATTTTCCCAAGCTTTGTATATACTGTATGTATACCCTAGAGTTTATGATTACTGGGTTAGACTGGATGATGCCATAACAAATTTGAACACTACAATGCTGATTAATGCAAGGTAGGATGAAAATACACATGGAAGCTTGAATTTAAAAGAACAGAAAAACACACACACAAAAAATTAAATTACTTGAATGATGTATTCTTAAAAACTGTCCAGGCTGCTATCTCACCTTGTGAAGATCCTGATCTTCTGAGGGTCCAGCTTTTCCTCTTCCTCCCATCACATGACTGAAGATGTGGGATGGCAGTTCCCACCTACAAAGGTGTTGTTTTAAAAAGCGCAGTTGAGCCCCATGGCCAGCAGGATTTAAAAAAGGACCAGCTGGCTGGTGCTAGGGCTTGGGGAAGTTAAAACAAACAGCACCAGATCCAGCTTCCTGTTGATAGGAGGGTGGGGAAAAAAATTAAAAATAAAAAACCAGCACCGATCGACCCCAGGAACAGCCAGTCAGCGCTATAAGAAAAACAGAAGAAAGAAAACCGGATCATCTACGGGGTCCCACAATGTCTGCCTCTTTAAAAGGTGGATTTTTTAAAGCGAGGCAAAAAATTCCCTACCTCCCTGGTAAATCTTGGAAACCTCACTTAAGGGGGCATTACCAGGTGGTTGGTTTTTTTTAAAAAAAGCCCGGTGGCCGTGGGAACAGCATTTTTGGACATGGTTTATCTACTCATTTAATCTGCATTTAAAGGGACGTGGGGTAGGGGCCAAATTGCACTACAGTTCTGGGCTCAGTTATGATATTGAAGTGAATCAGGATCTGGATCAGAGTTTTTGAAGTTGGTTTAAAGTTGCATGGTTTTGGGGTCAGTGTAGGCATTGTCTTGGGACAATTTTTAATCTGGCATTAAGCTGTGTTGTATATTAGTCAGGGGGCTATATGGGCTTTTAAAAGTGTTGCATTTACATGTGAATTGGCACTGCAGGGGGTCCCTAGATTTTTTTTTAAAGAGGAAGAAAGATGTTCAGCTACTTTCCCTCTATCCCAGTTTCAAAAAGAAAGCGGAGGGGGGTGAAGAGAGAAAGCAGCTTACATGCACACCCAGAGAGAGAACTTGCAAGAAGCCATCTGGGCATGCACATCAGCTTGCTCACTCTCTGCCTAGCTGCTAAGGAAGGCGAAACGGATGCCTTGACAGATGCTGGAAAAGAAATAGTTTGGCTGGCTGGTGCTGGTGGAGAAAAGGGGAGTGCAGGAGAAGGAGGAACCAGCAGAGGCACTACTGCACCTGCTACACCCACCACTTTTCTTCCTTTCCCTTTCTCACTTTGGGAATTAGGTCTTGGCTCAGTCAAGAGGCAGCAACAGCAACAACTGCCCCCTCTGTTCTTCTCCCACCTTTATCAGCCAAAGGCAGATGGCCAGGTGCTGTACTTTCCTGGAGGAATTGAGAGAGAGCAGGGAGCCCAAAAGGGATAAAGTGGTTTTAATATTTTGATTCCCCCCCCCAAAAAAAGTGGAATAGCACTAGATCAGTGTCACATGAAAGGCAAAAGCCAGAATAGTGGACCCCACCATCAAGTGGGACAGATGTTAAGAAAAAGGAGGAGGAGGAATAGCACTAGATCAGTGTTACAGAGATAGGAAAATATATAAGAGATTAGACTGCAAGTTTACCCTGAAGCCTGAAACCTGTGATCCTGGCATCTTATTCTTGACAACTCACAGACACAGGTCATTCCAACACAGTTGGACACATGCCAAAACAATTTAAAGGAAATTGCACTGAAAATTGAGTTCAAATAAACACACCCCTCGTGGCTGTTTAAAATAACATGCTTCCTGTCAACAAAAAGTGCACACATTGTGTAGGTGAACATTTTAAAATCCATTTCAAGAATGCTAAACCCAAGTAGCAAAATCTATAACCAAGCCTTATTTGGTAGAAAAAAATAGTATGTAGATAAATTCTGAATGAAATTCGCAAGATGGTGATGGCAAAGATGCTCCGCTGGGTACACTGTTTGTGGTGAGTTGAGAGGTGATACCAACCAGTTTGGGGTAAATTGTTTTTAAATGCCTCAGCCCTGGTGGTGTTTGGCTGGAATTTTCCATTCAGTCTGCAGGATAGGAGGTAGACCCCAATATACCCTTTCCCCTCCCACGTATATTACCTGTTTGGAAATCAGTTTTCCTTATTAGTGGATGCGGGAGGAAGGGGGGAAAGGCTACCCAGAGACCCAGGCAACCTCATCATAAAGCTGGGATAAGTAAATTCCAAACTAGTATGTTGCTTGGCGAGTTTTGCAAGTAGATGTCATTCTCAGATGTAGTCCATCTTGATGAAGTCTAAAGTCTATTAACCTCAATCTGATACACTAACTACTTAAACCTAAAATAATATGGCAAATTCTATGGCAAATGCTCACAAGATTTTAAGTGTAAGAGTATTTTAAAAGCTGCCCTAAGGAGCTCAGGTTTTTTGCATCTTTCTAAAGGTGAGAAGGGATGGTGCTTGGCAAATTGCTAATGGTAGCTTCTAGGAATTGTGAAGATTGTTTCTTCATCCCATCCCATTCCCCAGTATTCTCTCTGTCTCTCTGTCTCTCTCTCTCTTCTCTGCATATGCTTTTTGTCCATTGTTCCCCTATCATTCATCTTTCAGAATACCACCAGTCTGTGTCTGCAAGGAACAGTAGCTCTAGATCTCTGATTAAATTTTGGCCAGTGAGTGGGATGGCTTAATCTGCCTGAGCAGTTTATATCACTGGGCATTATACATGCCACACACCCACACAATGCTATTTTGAAAGAAAATCTTTCTTATCCTGGCAGAGCCCTGATTTTTGTGCTGAATAAAACTGAAACTAGCTTCCTATAGACCAAGAGTTTGAGAAATCTCCATGTTATTCATATTTTGAAACCATGTCAGATTTGCCCTATTTTTTTAGCAACTATCCACCACACCTTTCTTTCCATCCTTCTCTCTCTCTCTCTCTCTCTCTCTCTCTCTCTCTCTCTCTCTCTCAGAAGAATCATTAACCCAGTATCCTTGACCACATTGCTAAATAGAATTTTAGTTATAAATTGTAGGCATCTCAATTATGCCCGAAAGCAGACTGCTGGATATACCACAATGTATGATGTTAATAAATTCAGCAGGACTTAGTACAATAATTTATTTTCCATGCTAGAGCCCAGACTTGGAATGTATGAATTAGTAATAACATGCCAAATAATTGTTTTCACACATAAATGGGAGTTTCTTCCCATTCCATCTGTGTTTACTAGTATAAGAGGTCTGGCTGGAAGGTGTGATTTGATCTCAAGGAGTTTTAAACCCTGGCTTTTCTTGTTTTAAGCAGGCTGCAATCCTGTCACTACAGTTCAGAGGGAGTTGCTGTTCTTCCCTGAGTCTCCAAGGGAGGCCAATTCCACCTGCAAACGGTGCTGGAAGAAGAGAGGATCTGTTTTTATTCTACAGAGTGACCTTTGGTCAGATGAACAGTATATAAATCAAATAAATAAATAAATACAGTGGACCCTTGTATAACAAACGGTTTGTATAACATAAAATCTGTACAACACAAAAAAGTCTGGGGATAGGGGAAATTTGCTTAACATAATCGCCTATGGGGAGAATCCGTACAACATAAAAATGGGATTACTCCGGTTTCCATGCATTCCTATGGGAATTTGTATAAAGGAAAATTTGCTTAACATAATTTCATTTGGAACGAATTAATTCCTTTATACAAGGTACCACTGTAGTGCCTGTGGAACAGCCCAGTTCCTTTTTCACACTGTGCCTCCTTGACAAAGGGATGGACTCAAAAGGTCCATAGAACCCTTTACCACTCTGTAGTTCTAAGATGGTTGTTGATGCTGCTGCTCCAGCTGTTGCTGTCGTTTTGCCTGTGCAGCCATCTCTCCCTAGAAAGAGAGAAGAAAGGATTTCAGCCTCAAGCTCCATTTTGGTTCCCCCGCTCTTGCCTTAACTTCACCATGAATGTTTCATTTTTCTCTTGGCCTTCGCATCCATCTGCCTGAGCAGGGGAGAGATCATAACTTTCCTCAGTATAAAAAAGAAAAAAGAAAGAAAAGGCCAGCAATATTAAAAATGTATTTAGAATTGCTAGACGCTTGGATTACAGCAGCAACCAGATAAGTAGTTGTCAACGGGGGGAAACCTGCTGAGAGCCCTACTGGTGCTCTGATAGTAATCCAGGCAGCAGCATATCTTCAAAGGGATGAACTCTATATAAGAAGCATTTCCTTCAGCTGGAGACATGGTCTGAATGTAGTGTAGTCTTATATCCTACTTTACCGTGGACTTTCTTTATTGTTCAAGCTGTCGAAGGACAAACCTCTGTTTAAAATTTAAAAAGCCACAAAATTAAGATTTCAGAATTAGCACAAATCATTTTCTCTTGAGAAATCCTAAATTCTGGTAATGATAGCTAAAAAAAATGTTTATGCTGATAAAATATTTCTCTTCATGAAACCTTACACCTTCTGACCCTAGAGGTCATGTCCTAGTTTGGGAATCAATGCATTGAAGCTCTGTTTAAATGTTAGTATTCTGTTTCTAAATGTGCATCTGTACATAGGAATTATCAATATGAATGTCAGTATGTTCAATTTATATTTCTGTATGAAAATATTCTCTTTCGTCATGTTTTGGTAATGTTTTTTTTTTTTTAAATAACGTTTTGGCCTTGACCAAATGACAATTCTAACAAGAATAAATGTGCTTTGAAAAGAGAAAGAAAATAGTGGGGATGTTTTATTTTCTCTATATATACTGGTATATACTGTATACATATAAACACACCCACACACAAACATCTAAGAGCCTCTGCTTCTGTTTCTGAAGCTTTAGGGCAAATAATGTGCTTTTCTTTTCTTTTTTCCACTCTCCTCAATCTTGTGTTCCTTTTCAGAATCACTACCAGCTAGAATTGAGCCTTTATTTCCCTGTAACAAATGATGATAAGTAAACAGCATTTCAGGAAGAATTTTTCTGTAGACTGCCTTATCTTCCATCTCTGGTACCCCAAACTTTGTATGAAGGGTTTCTCTGTTGTAATGATTACTTACAACACTTGCTCTACTAAAATACAACAATGGTCTATCACATTCAAATTCCAAAATTTTTAGAGGAGGTGTATATATCTGTTAACAGGTACTATCATAAGTCGTGACTGACCCTTCGTGACTCCATGTCCATGGAGTTTTCTTGGCAGGAATACTGGAGTGGCTTGCCAGTTCCTACTCCAGGCGCCTATAGCACCTGGTATTCCCTGGTGGTCTCCCATCCAAATACTAACCAGGGCCAACTCTGCTTAGCTTCTGAAATCAAGCAAGATCGGATGTGCTTAGGCCTTAGGGCATTCCTGGGAATAAATCCCACGGAGTTTACCTTTGAGTAAAACTGCATAGAACTGGGCTGCAAGAGATTGCATAATACAGCACTGAAAACTGCCATCAGATTCCTTCTCAAGAAGCATCTTTCCCTTCTGTTTGAGCATTTATCCCATTCTTGTCTGTCTTCACAATCAGCTACAACAGCCATTCACCTGATTTTTTTAAGCAAATGTGAGTTCACTTTATCTTCAAAGGGGCAATGAAAGCTACTGTTTGATATTACCAAATATCTAGTTCAGAAGGTGCTCCCTGATTTCAGAGAGGCTGTGTGCTTTATTTATTTATTTACAAAAAAAAAAATTAGCCACCCCACTACCAAGAAGTATCTGGGCGGTATACAACAATGTATTACAGTCTAGCATTGGAAACATTTTTGTATGTAGTCTATGACATTTTTTAACAGAGATCTGGATTTCATTGGAGATTCGGAGAAGAAGAATACAGCTACAACGCTTAGGTGTTCTCTGTTGGAGCTCTGAAAGATCAGTTAAAGTGAAAGCAAATATTCTTGGACTTCTTTTAGGTGCTGGAAGGAGTGACCCTTTTAGCTAGTTTTCCACAAGAAAGGACTCCAGCTTCAGAAAAATGTGGACTGATGTCACCTGGAGTCAGGTACTACCATGGTGGTTTATTCCCCATTTGGGTTTTACTTTAAAGTTAGCACTCTCATGCTTTAGAGCAGGCAGGCAAACATGAAATGTTTTCAAGACCCATATTCCAAAACTCCTTGATTCCTACATATCACAAGTCTGTGAAGATTCTCAGTCATCCAGGTGAGTTTATCTGGAAGTTGAGTCATGGCTACTGGACTTCTTTTTGAGAGATAGAAACGTTTCGCTGCTCATCCAAACAGCTTCATCAGTCTAACTGGCAACTGAAGTGAAGTTCCTTGTGGGTTTAAAATCATGCCAATGCAGGCCAAAACAAGACTGGGAATGAGGAGGGAGAATAATCGTTGTTAATGTGTATTCCCTTGGAGACTTCTGATGGTGATACTTTCTGTCTGCCACCCTAAGTTTTGTGATGGAAAGTCTCTGGGGGCTTTGGGGGCCTGGGGGCTACAGAAGCCAGGTTGGTTGGCCACCTCAGACAGTGCTTTCTTGGTGGTTGCTCTCAAGCTTTGAAAATGTACGGTCTTCTTGGGACAGAGGCCATGTTGATCCCCTCCCTCTTGTCTTCTTGTCATCAGCCAAAGACCTTCTTTTTCAGACAGGCTTTTAAGGAATAAGAAGGAATAGTCTATTATGAACTTTAGGTATGTTAAAATGTTTTAAATGCTTTTAAAATTATTTTTAATTTGATTTGTGTTTAAGTTTTTAAAAATATAGTTTTGTATAGTATTTTAAGCTTGTTATTGTGGTACAATTTTAATTGTAAATCATATTAGACCCTCTCTGGGGAGAAAGGCGGTGTGAATGAATGAATGAATGACCAATCACCTCCCCCACAATTCTTATCTGTCTTGGAAAATATGTAAATTTACCATCATGATTGGCACATATATGCTTCATAATTGGAGTTCTCTGTTGCTTCCTTCCTACTGAGGCTACAATGATTCCCTTTGGTTTTTAAACATAATTCAGTTCCTCCTTTAAGCAACAGAGCAATTCTCTACATCAGTTCATTACAGCTACAAGACAAGTCTCTGTCACAGTCTCAGTAGGTGCATCTCCCAGGGTACTGGAAAATGGTTTTATAAAGTGAGATGTTAGATTTTATTCTTTCCACAGAAGTACAGCATTTGCTAATGTACAAAACAAGGTAGCACATGTCAGTTCACACAATTAAGTTGCTGGCTAGGTAGAGTTACATAAGATGGTTTAGTTCTGTGAAAGAGCTATCACATATCAATATTCCATGTGTGTTAAAGAACACAGTCATCAGGAAGGTCTAAAAGAAGTATTTATTTTATTTTTATTTATTTATTTGACTTTTATACCGCCCATCTAGACCGAGGGCTACTCTGGGTGGTTTACAACATGTAACTACAAACAAAGGAATACAATTTAAAAAGCAAGATACAAGGTACAAAATAAAATAAAATATACATAAATCAACAACAAAAACTAAAATGAAGCTAAAATGAAGCTAAAAATGGCAAGAGATTTGATAAAATGGTTTAAAAATAGTGCCTAAGTGTTTAAAGAATCAGGGAATGCCATTCTATAGAACCAGGTCTTCAATAGCTTTTTAAAAATTTGAAGCGAGGGTGCCAGCCAAATTTCCGGGGGTAGATGGTTCCATAATTGGGGAGCAACCACCAAGAAGGCCCTACTCCTTGTTACAACTTTCTGGGCCTCCCTCGGGGTTGGGACTCCCAGGTGTCCTGCCTGGCTGGCACGGGTGATCCTGGCAGTTCTTCTTGGGAGGAGCCGCTCTATCAGATACTGAGGTCCCAAACCGTTTAGGGCTTTGTATGTTAACACCAAAACCTTGAAGTCAATGCGGTAGCGTACCGGCAGCCAGTGCAGGGCTGCCAGCACGGGGGTAATATGTTGGTGCCTTCTTTGCCCCGTTAGAAGTCTGGCAGCTGTATTCTGCACTAGTTGCAATCTCCGCATTAACCTCAAGGGCAGCCCCACGTAGAGAGCACTACAGTAGTCTATTCTTGAGATTACAAGTGCATGAACCAGCGTAGTTAACGCCCTGATGTCAAGGAGGGCCCGCAGCTGGGCAATCCTCCGCAGTTGTCAGTGAGCAGAACGGACCACTGACACCACCTGGGTTTCCATGGTGAGTGCCAGGTCCAGTAGGACACCCAAACTGCGGACCCCATTGTTCGTGGAGAGAGTCACCCCCCCGAAAGTGAGGGAGTTCCCCAACCCGCAGACACCAGGGGGGCCCACACGCAGGATCTCCGTCTTGCCCGGGTTCAACCTCAGCCTATTAGCCCCCATCCAGTCCGAGACGGCCACCAGGCAGCGCTCAAAGGACGGAACGGCATCCACTGCAGAAGATGGAAAGGAGATATAGAGCTGGGTGTCATCCGCATATTGGTGACACGAAGCTCCATACCCCCTTATGAC
>JAHTLZ010000129.1:69868172-69883084 GCA_023846285.1 Phrynocephalus versicolor
ACTCTTATATTTTGTCCTCCTCTTCTCCTGCTGCTTTTTGTCTTTCCCAGCATTTTTGTCTTTTCCAGAAAATCTTGACTTTTCATGATGTGCCTGAAGTAGGACAACCTTAGTTTCACTGTGTTTACCACCAGAGATAGTTCAGATCTGATTTGATCTAGAGCCCATTTGTTTCTCTTTCTGGCAGTCCAGGGTATCCACAAAGTTCTTCTCCAGCACATTTGAAATTAGTCACCCCCTCCCGCCTAGCTTTCTTTACTGTTTGGCTTTCACACCCCCACACATGGTGACTGGAAATACAAGAGTGTGGATGGTCTTGGTTTTGGTTTCAAGTGAAACATCCTTACAATTGATGAGATCTCGAGTTCCTTCAGAAACATATAGCTTCCCAAATATTGACCTCCTTAGAGCCTCTGCCATCTGAACCAAGAGAAGACATTGGCTCAGATGACAAATTGCTGGTCACACTGTAGACCTAGGCAGTGCAGCTGGAGAGTGGTCTCAGGGTGAAGAATGTCAACCTGCTCCCACTCTCATGGACAGACTCCTGCTTAAATTCATCCTGTCGCCTGTGCCTCTGCCTCACAGGAAGTCAGATTAGTTAAAATGGTCCACCCTTGGTGGCTTCCTGACCCGAATGGATCAGTGGATCTAGCTTGCAGTCCTATCAAAGCCAAGGTTACCAGGTGGCCTGGGCAGTTAACACAATCACTTTCAAATGCTCATATACGTCTCTTTTTCTATCTCTCATATTTGGCATGGAAGAGATTTAAAAATAATGGTGTCAAAGGGAATCAGAGAGTCTCATTTTCACAAAAGAGAACTGACACTCCAGTCCCTTGAGGTTCATGGCTCACCTGGATGCTTCAATAGAAAAGAGAGAAACTGGATATGTGTAGTGATTGGATATGTACAGAAAATTGAGGGAGAGAGGAGGTGAGGTGGGGAGCTTTGTTCCAAAGGCAGGCTGAGGTAGATATCCTCTATGCCCCAGTAAAGATGACTTATGCAAAATGTATCTGGCCCTGCAGCAGATCAGCACATTGGATAATCGCAGGCAGTGCATAAGTAATCATTTAGAGAGCACTGCACTTAAGTAAGGGATCAAGGTCTACTTACTGTATGACAGCTTTTCAGCATGATCTTAAATTTAGTTAGAAAGAGAAAATGATGTTGTGTGTCGGATGTTCATAATTGTTATTTTAATTATACAATATGCCTAAGTAGTGCACAAAATAATGGAAATTCGTTTTTTAGAAAATCACTGTGAGATTTGAACTCTTCAGAGAGCTTAGAGAAACATTTTCTAGGGGTAACCCTCACTCATAGAAAAGGCTATTGTCACTTTACTCTCCTGTGTGATTTCATAAGATCCCTGTCACCAGCTGTTTATAATAATAGTCTTGGAATCTCTAGCTTTAAGACTTATTTCACCCCTAAACCACAGTTGTTATATACTTTGCCAAAAGATATCTCTCTGCTAAGCCTCTCTTTTCAAGAGGTCAAACTACACCAAATCACATTGAAGCCCAGTAAAGATTCTGTGGCTGAATTTGCTCAAACTACTTCCACTACACAATAGAAACAGGATATTTAACAACTCCAGGCATTTCTGAGCCAAGGTCTTATTGCTGCATATATAGGATTCTGCTACCAGCATCAGTGACTGAGCAGCTGCAGGGATGTTCCTTTCCTCACCACGACATTGATAAATGACCTGCAGGAATGCTTAACAAGGTTTGGAGTATTTGTCTTGTGCCCTGACTTCCATGCAGAATGATTCAGCATGTAGTCTACCCAGAGTCTGTTTTTTAAATGTCAGGCAATTCAAGCTGTTATATCCCATCTCATTTTCTGTGGTAGTGGAGCAGAAATGGACTAAGTCCCTAATTCAGATCTATAGTGCAGCAATTATAATTGCCAAAGACAGTATTTTAATTTTATTATTATAAATTTAAAGTTTTTGAAGCCATCAATTCTTCCCCTCCTTGAAGTAAACAACATGCTCTCTTGATAGCCACCAATAAAAACATGACATTTGTTGCCTTCAATGGTTATATTCTAAAATGCCACCTTCCTTTTCCAATACAGGTATATGCAATTGCCAGCAAGTATCTCTATCAGTAGCTATCATCAAGCTTTGATAACCAAGCTGTTGTGTGGATCTCCACAAAGACCTTTCTTCTGTCTTGAAAAGCTTTCCTGAATTTAGAACTCTGTTTCTGCCAGATGTGGGTCCTTTACCCTTCCACCTATCTGTGACAATGATAATGGCCAGCTCCGCCACGCAAGTGCGTAGGCGGAGCCCACTTTGCCGCCCAGGACGGGCCTATTTAAGGCCGCGCCTCCCCCGGCCCGGCCTCTTTTGTCGCGCGGCTTCACCCACCCACCCACCCTCTAGGAGCAGTGAGTTGGAGTTCTGCTGGTCGCCGGTAGGGGCCGGATAGGAATTTTTGCCCGGTCCGAGGTATTGGCCGTCTCGGGCCGGGATTTTTCGCCTATCCCCCACTCGCTGACAGGATGGGTAGGGTTTTCTCCTGGCCAAGGCTATCCCACGGAGGCGGGTAGTGCGGAAAGTGGTGTCAAATGGTGAGTATTAAGCCCAGTTAGCTATGAACTTCAACCCCGCTGGTGCCGAGAATCAGGAGATTGCAGCACATGGGCGGGGGAGGAGTTAATTCCTTATCCTATACCGGGGGAGTGAGAGGCCCCTAGCGGGCACTCGCCCCCGGCAATGGGGTACATAGCGCTAGCCAGCCGCCAGGGGGCGCCAACTTAACCTTGGCACCCCCTGGCGGGGCCCATACACTCGCCCAAACAATCTTCGGGGGGAGGTCCCAGTGCGGCCTCCTGGACCCTTACAATTTCCGCACTCTAGTCGCCCCCTCCTTTGTGATGGTTTAATTTGGTTCAATTGGCTTCGTGTGGTCTGATTAATTGGCTAATTGGCTGCTGGATTATCTGGTTAATAAACCTTGGCCCTGTTCACCCAGTACTGAGTCTCGCGTCGTTTCTCCGTCCTTGGGGGGGGGGGCAATGATTACACGTCTATTTAAAAATTCACACCTAAATACACTCACACCTACTGCCCTAGTGCCTTCTGTGAGCATTGGCCCCTTACAGAGACACATGCAGTCTGGCATTCAAGTGGGTGTATACTGTACATGTCTGGGCTAGACAGAAGTTTGTTTCTCTCTTAGGTTTTTTTTTTAATCCTTTCTTTACAATTTCCAGTTTGGACCTTGTAAATTAACTAATTACTGTAGTTTATAACACCTTAAGGAATTGTTACCACAACCTCAGCAGTGTAGGCTGCATGACACCAATATTTGTAACAAAAAATGGGGAAATAAACTGAACTTTTCACCTAGCAGCAATTTAGGAATAAGCTAGCCATATCCCATTTCTTAGGTTGAAACTGCTAAGGGATGTGGGCATCCTACAATTCACTAGTCATGGTGCTCCTATGTGTGGTGATAGCAGAAAATCATTATTAACCAGGGCAGTGTGCAGCATTTCACTCACCTTATGTTTGTTTGTTAGCAGCCCAATTTTTCTGAAGGAACTCTGGGCAGTGTACAACATGTTGCAAGGACAACTTGCTCAAACATACAAACACCGTACATAGCGGATCAAATACAATAATAAGAAAATAATAGTTGTGATAATAATATAGAAAAAACAAATAAAAAATAACAATATGCATAACTCATCAACAGCCAAACTACACCTTGAACTGTTTTACACAATAGATCCGTTATATAGCATCTTCAAGCCAACTGTGCCAATTAAGAAAGAATATTTTACTTGTTCTTAAACAAATAAACAAGCCTGGAGTAGGAACTGGCAAGCCACTCCAGTGTTCCTGCCAAGAAAACTCCATGGACATGGAGTCACGAAGTCGGTCACGACTGTAACGACACAACACACACACACAAAAAGAAAGACATTCGTGATTAGCTATCCCAATCAATTAAACACAAGGTCAGCAGACCAGTACCAAAGCAGGTATGGAAATGTCCTTGGATTCTCTAAGGCCATGTTCACTGGGATGCAAGTGGGTGAAGCTTCAAATAGAATTCCAGACAGTATGTGTTTATCAGTCATCTGATGACCAGCTAAACACAATATGGAGGGTCTTATCAGAAGAAGAATGGCCACCAGGAATGGAATTATTTTGACCAGCATCAGCGGAGAGCTACTTTCATCAATGAAATCACAGATCTTCAAGGTACAGAGGGAAGGGAAATATCTTGACCAATATTGTAGGTGTTTCTTGTTGGTGTCCCCATGCACTGGCTCTGTAATCTATAGAGATTAGAAAGGTAGACTGGAATTGAGGGTTACGTCTGTGGCAAATCAGGTCAAACTAGATACTGAGGAGTAGAAATGGGCACAGACAGAACTCAGTTTATAGGTTCCTTCCTATGCATGACACCACAGGTGCTCTGTGTTTCCTTCCCCAGCCCCCGTGGATAGATCCCCCAATCACCAGCCAGTACACAGTCCTCTCCTCTTCCTCTTTGGCTATTCAGCCAGTCTCCAGCAGGGACATGGGCTTCCATGCCTCCTTGGCTGATCACCCACTCAGACAAGGAGGTGGACAGGCAAATCTGTGCTCCTGCCAAGGATTGTTAGAACAGCTGAAGAGGAGAAAGAGAGGAGCACACTCTAAATGGTGAGTGAGTCATTGGCTGGGAAGGCGGGGGAAGAGAAAACATAGTACAAACTGGCATGAACCTCTGAACCAGTTTCTTGCGGGCCATAGTGTTTCGCAGTAGGTAGGCAAGTGTTTCTGTTTCCATCCTTTAGCAGTGGGAAGAAGATTTCTCCCCATCTTAAACTGTACGGCTGAAATGAAGGCATGTGTCTGGAAGGGAGAGAGGGATGGAGGAATTTTTCTGGTGAAGGACTACAACCTCCATTTAGCATAGAGACTCCCAATGAATGCTATGACTTCAGTGCCAAACAAGCTGTGCTTAGTGGATCTTGGCATTCTAATAGGAGGAAAGCAAGTGGATCCTGCAAGCCTGAGCAACACCTACCAAATATGCATATACTTATTAGCTAACTTATTTTTCAGAACAATACTAGTGCAAGAAGCAGGCCTTTCAAAGGAGGCCATCAGTCAGTTGCTACGGGAGACATGAGCTGCTCCACAGGGATTTGTCAAGGAGATAGAAGCTGTATACTTCCCTCCAGCTGTTGCTGGGCTGATTAATGCAACACAGAATCAGAGCATTGGCTTCAGGCTTTCCCTCCTTTCTGAGTCTTGGTCACAGTGTAGCACACAAAATACAAAAGTAGAACAGGTGATACCGGTAGTACACAGGGTATGTTTCCCCGTCTCTCTTTTAACATTCCTGTCTACCAATCTGCAGTACAGTGGACCCTTGTATTACAAACAGTTTGTATAACATAAAATCTGTACAACATAAAAAATTCCGGAGATAGGGGAAATTTGCTTAACATAATTGCCTATGGGGAGAATCCGTACAACATAAAATGGGATTACTCCATTTTCAATGCATTCCTATGGGAATTAGTATAAAGGAAAATTTGCTTAACATAATTTCACTTGGAATGAATTAATTCCTTTATACAAGGTACCACTGTATAATAAATTCTGCCAGTATATCTAAATCACATGCATAAGGTACAAGGACCCCAGCTCACCCTTTCGTTATGTATTTAAGACACTCAGTTGAGGGGGGGGGGGAAATCAATGAAGGCTACATTATAGGGTTGATGGGGATCTTCTTGTTATTTTTGTTAGAAGGTTCTGGTGATTTAATGGTAATCCACTGGTCTTTAGAAAGCATTAGCAGACTGAGATTAGAATAACTCTGTGTGAACATATGGTATTGATGCCTAGGGACTCTCAAGTTCTTAAATACAAATTGTGATGACTCTCAAAATATTTCTACAAAATGATTGCATCACAAATTCTTTTGGCATTAGAGCTGCTTGAATGCAGATGAATGTTCCTTCCCAATGTATCCCACATAATGGATAGCATGTGTGCAAAGCTTTTCAAGCCTTCTTTTCCCCAAGGTAAAAGGAGGAGGGAGGCAAGTAGAGGCATAACATAAAAATAATTACCCTTCTCTTTATGCTGTGCAGAATCTGCATTGGTCCTGTTGCTAAAGGCTCCTCTGCTTGAATAAATGCATTATTTTCCAGAGAAAAGCATTGCTTGAATCCTTTCTTTACAAGACCATTTACCTTTTGTGCAAGCTGGAAATAGCTGCAAGGACACATTAGTTATAATGGTCAAAAAAGATGATGGTTTCCTTTCCTGAGGTCTTTTGTGGCAAACTCCAGCCGAGGCATTGGCAAGAGGGGCAGAGGAGAAGAACACAGTGTTGCTATATAGCTAAAAAAAAAAGTCCCTCTTTCTATATACAGGAATAAATAAGAGCAAGAGAAGAACCTGGCTGGTCAGATCAGAGCTTAGGAAAAGTTACGTTTTTGGACTACAGATTTTAGAGTCTGGAAGTATGTTATACACTTAAAATTAAATTTCCAAGCTGTGGTCCAGACAAAAAAAAATCAGTCCAACATCTTGTTTTCCACAGTGGCTGGTTAGAAGCTTTGAAAAAAAATCACAAGAGAATGAGGAAGACAACAGTTTATCATGTTGTTGCTGCTGTAAATGCTGTTTCAGATTTATATTGGCTCTAAAAGCTGATGGTTGCTCATATAGCCAGTGTGAGTACAAGCTATTAAGTCATCATGAACTTATCCTCCATGAATTCACCTCACACCATCTGAGCTTGTGGTCATCAATGGAATTAACTGAGACAGGTATGGGGACTTGTATGGAAAAATATACAGAGCTCATCCATCCACTTGCAGAAATGGTACAAATGATCATTTATGTTGCCATACTGAAGCAGAAGTACATGCCAAGGGAGCAGTGTAACATCCCAAAGAAATCTGTATCCTAGCACATCCTGAAATTCTGCCAAAGTCAGTGGAGTGTAGAGAACGTTTGCAGAGTGGGTTTGTGTCAGTCTGGATTGGTTCTTTTGCCATGAAACTGACCTTGAAGCCAAAAGGAGGATGAGGCATTTGACAGGAAAATGCTCTAAATGTTGAGCATTTCTTAAGAGTATTGCTAGTGTGGAGTGTCCCAACTGCTTGAATCACACTCCATAATGGAATGGTAATCCTTTTAACCAAAGTTGGATTTTAGGAAAGTTCTGGTTTATACAATTAGTTTTTGGGCAGTTGCACATATAACACATTAAGCCAGTTTTATATGACCATACGCAAATTACCATAATAGGCTTTAAACAGAGCCTCGTGCTTGATTACAGTAAATTGCAAACTGCTGTCCTAAGGAAGCCCATGTGTTTTCACTGTATATCCTCTAATGGGGTACATAATTTAGATACACAACAGCTTGCTGATGAGGACTTTGAGCGTGAAAATGAAAGTGGGAAAGAGCAAGTGGTCCAAAAAGTGGGAAAGAGCAAGTGGGAAAGTGGGAAAGAGCAAGTGGTCCAAAAGCCAGGATGCCTACATCCTCCTGTTTGGCGATGTAGGCATGGATTCAAAGGAAGAAACCAAAGAGCAGTTGTCCTCAGAGACATTTATGGACTGCTGTTCTCCAGGAACTCTAGTACAGGAGGCTGCCATTCTGCTGTTGGCCCTTCAACCTTAAGAGATCTTGCCAGCTTCCAATTCTGAAGCTCCAGCAGAAGCACCCTCTTACACTTGCCCAAAAAGTTAACAGCCGCTGAAATGGCTATATGACACCTTAGAATTAGGACAACCTCTTTGCAGGTGTGGAGCTCAGTGTATGTACAACTTGGCCAGAGGTTACTTATTGCTGAAGTAACTTTCGCAACTTTACCATTCTGAGCCACAAATAAATCTGTCTGTATTGAATTACCCTAGCACTTTTGTCAATCTGGATAAAGAAGGAGACATTGCCACTAATCACAGCTATCTTACAGATATTCAGGACAGCAAACCACAAAAAATGTTCAGGCCTTAGAAAGAATGTCTTTATCCATATTTCCAGGCCCGGAATGGAGTTTCCCCCTTTCCTCACTATGTTATGTCCAAAATACATTTCTTACCATGACTTTTTATTTTGTATCCAGTGTGTAACCTGTAATATTCAGGCAACGTGCCTGAATGGGAAGGAAGTCCTTATGTGCTAAAAGATACCGGATGATCAAGCTCTGAAACAAAGTGCAAATTTTTTCTTTGATTTGTGATTGGCCATCAGGGAGTACACAAAAGCTTCATTTGCAAGTATGATAGCAGTGGATACTGTAAAATAACAGAAATTGATGCAAAATTTGAAACAAGAGGCTTTCGATCATGCCATGTAAATCTTGACTTTGAAAATTCCATTGAAGTGTTTTGATGAGAATGCTTTAGAATGAGGTCTCTGTTTGGATGCGCATCACCACACAAAATTAGTGACTATCACTTTATACCAAAATCTACTGTCATTTGTAGTTGTACTTTATGGTTGCAGATGTGTCTTGTGAAATGTTTATGATTCTGCTTTATGCTCATCAATCACTGACAGATTTTCTGGTAGGAAATAGGATTGCCCCGAACTGTCCTCATAAAATCTGATGCTTCAGTTGAAGTTACCAACAAAGGTATTTAAACTTTGATTACATTCTGCAGGCATCAAGGTAGATTTTTAATATGGCATTCTTTTGTTCTGCTATAAGCAGAAGAGTGTATTTTTAGATTGAAAGAAAGTAATTCAAAATGAGACTGTAAGCCGTTAATATTTCAGCATCTTTCTTAAAGTAGAAGAACATTTTCAAATGTCCATGCTGGATGAGACTTTTAACTTCATGAAAGATGGAATTTCTGAATAGCACCCATATATTATCTGAATAGCAGTGATGTTTACTGACAGAGAGGTACTTTTTAAAAATATCTAGTTCACTGACATAAATCCTTGTGTTCTTTTAGCAATCTTCTACACTTAAGACAATTTCAATTTGGCAAAAAGATCACAATCAAATGTTTAGTGAACAAAGTTGGAAGAAACTGTTTTACACTCAGACATCTGATGTACATGGCATGTACAAAGGTCCTGGATATAAGCAAGATCTATGCATTCTAGTTATTGTCATTGTACAAATACAATGAAATTTAAAAGTGCCATCCAGTCTGCTCATCACTCACCCCAAATATAAAAATTCCAAGACATAAAACTACCATTTAAGAAACAAGCATCCATACATATACTCCTACATTATCTCGCCCAACATCTCTTGTACCCATTATAAAAAACTGGCATAAACCCAGACATACACCCACACAACCCTATTCTCTCACACCTGACAGCATTCATATCTAAATACATAAAGACTACATTTAAAAAAAAACATCCATCCACAGAGACAGCCCTACTCTCTCTCACCCAACAACTGCACAATTAGGAAACATGCACATATTACTTTATCTCATATAAGTCCCCCCCCTCCTAAAGAATTCTGGATGTGTATCTGTCAGGGGGTACACCTATAAAAGAAAAAAAACTGCAGAGAGATTGGTGATAAAGGGGCTATAGGTGTTGTGGGAAATTATAAGAATCTCTGCACCATTTGTTGTTCTGCTCAATCTTGCTGATTTTTGAGATTTTATCAGGCCCTAATTTATTATCTATAATCTCATATTAGTAGAATTGCAAAACTGGATGTGACTCTATGGATCACTGAGTCCCGTTACCATGGAGAATCGAATTCCAGACCTTTGGCTCCATAGCCAAATGACTAAACCACTGAAATATCCATCCAGCTGCCTTCTTACAACATACATACCCCAATTCTACACCAGAAACGGAACTTCTTGTTTGAGTGACTCCTCCATGGCATGTGAATCACACCACTACAAACCACACAAACACTGTTTAGAAGCAAGGTGTTATTCCTTTAATCTGCTCTAGATGATGGCTCTGTTAGATAGCAAGTTCTGGTTCAAGCAGTGAGGCTGAGATGAGGCATTCACTGAGCAGCCCTGAATCTGTCTTTACAGAGGGCTGCTCTCTATTACAAGGACACTCAAAATATAACCCTGTGTTTGCTGAGCTGTCTAATCCCAGTCAATGGCAAGATACGGAAACCAGAAGAGGGGAAAGCAGAGACCCTGGAGTTGCCCATCCCTTGTAAGCTCTAGAGGTGACCAAGCAGAAGGATGGACAAGAGATAAAGCAGGGAGGCACAGAGGTCAGCTTGCTAAGGTTTCCCTTGTTCTGGTGAGATGTATTAGCAATGTTTCTAAACCAGCATCTACATAGACAATTTAGCACATGCAAATCTCTGTCCTCCCGTGTCATCTTCTTTGGTAGTGCCTTTATTTTGCTCTTCTGGAGCATTCCAAGAATTGTTATAAGGAAACGCATCATCTGTCCCCCTTTTAAATTAAGCAATGGAGTATCCTTAACACTTGCTACTAGTGATGGGTGCAAACCAGGGTTTTTTTAATAAAACAACCTGGCTTGTAGTATATGTGGTTTGGGCTGATCTCTAAATGAAGGGGGGCTTTCTACATAGCTTAGCTCCACATAATGCCCCCTCTGATACATTTCCCACCCTGCACCAATGTCATGGATCCTAGCACTTACCTTTCTTACTCTGGGCCTCCTCCTCTCCTCCGCCACTGCTGTGTTTCATTTTGCTTTGCAAATGTGCAGTCCTCTGAACCACCACCCCCTTAAAATAAACCATGAATGAGTTGGGTTTATGGTTCATTGCCTGCCCATCTCTACTTGTTACCATATGTAAGCCTCTGGGCTCCTGATTCAGTTACAGAAATATAACTTAAAATGAGAGTTTCCAACCCTATCATAACGGTGGTGCGAACTCCTCTTTGGGGGATGGGACATTTATTTTATTTTATTTTTATACTGCCCATCTGACAGCAGGGCCACTCTGGGCAGTTCACAAAACATACAAACAACAGAAATAGTAATCAAGGCAAAACGACAAAATAAAATAGCTTACATTAAATCACATCCCGGTACAATTTCAAAGCATAGGGGCCATGCTTAAACTGTCTTCTTTCAAGACTCATAGAGGGTTTGGTCTTGAAGGAAGTAAGTGAGGAGTTTCATATATTTTTTAAAAAGGGGGGGGGATTACAAACAAAAACAAAGGGATGTGTGGGGAGGAAAAAGATGGTTGGGCATTTTGCCAGAGCCAGGCTCTCTCAAGGAAGGTACCAATTCAAAGTGCAATCTTGACATAAAAGTGCAATCTTGCATAAAATCTCAGGAGCAAACAAGTCTTACTCATATCTCTAATGGTGACAGAACACTCCACAACGCAACATCTTATTGACATTCTCCCTTGTAGCCTCCTAACGCCTGACAAACATATACCTTCTATAACTCCCATTATGATGCTTCTTGTCTCTTTGAATCCCACAGCCTCTTTTGTTCCAGTAACTCTTCCTTTTCAGAGTCTACCAGAGTTTTTAAAATCTAAAATCTTTATTATCATATCAAACTAGGTTGCAAATTCCATAGCAATGGAGGACTTAACAGATTCCCATGAGAACTGCAGGCCTCTTTGAGAGGCCTGACAAAGCTTTGTGAGGAAAGTCTGTAAAACCGCTATTCCAGGCCATGCCCTTGGCTCCACATGTTCTTTCATGAGAGGAGGAGGAGATGCTTTAACTATCATCCAGTAGTTATTTCAAGAGAAATGCTGGCTGGCTCCCTACTCTGAAGACACCTAGTAGCATGCCGTAATAGGTGGAAGTGGGTGATTACTCGTTGTTCATCTTTTTTCTGAAGGTAAGAGGAAGGTTTCCAATAAGCGCTGTGTGTCAGTTCAGCGGAATTCTGAACTTGTCTCTACATTGTGGCTAAGTGACTGTGAAGGAAGATAAGGCACTAAACCAGGGAATGAAATGCAAGAAGCACAGACATTATGAGGCACAAAAGATGGAGCAGCCAGATGACAAGAGATTACGAACAAGAAGGTGATGTGCTCCTTTAAGTGGAACTTGATTTGGGATGCTTTACAATATGATATGCGTTTTGTGGAGGGTAAAAGATACTGATAAAAACTAATGCAAATATAGGCTACTACTAGAATCTCTCCCTGAAAACAGGAGTCAGTACATTAAGCAGTCTTCATCTGCATGTTCCAGGCATCTAACAACTTGTGTGGTCATAGGCTCACGGTATGAACAATCTGTAGAAAAGACCCTAAGCCCATCAGGTCTGCAGACATCATAACATGATTCCCCCAAACCCGAGTGTCACAAACTTTCTAGAGAAATCTTTCTCAGGGGAAGACCCAGAGCCTCCAGGGCCAGGATCTTCAAAAGGGGTTGAGGAACTCTCTCCTGCAAAGAGAGAAAACCTAGGAATGGCCTTCTCCGATAACAAAGGCATGAGCCAGGCTGGAGGTAATGTGGAGCTGTGCCTGACTGTAAGTTAGGTCTCCTTAGGACCAGATGTCTGCTTGTGAGTAAGTGACTGATGCTAGAGAGATTGCAGCTGACTCCTTGGATGGGTCACAAGCTAGCTCAGCTACAAAAAGACTCAGCTGTTGGAGGCGGAAAATACCAGTAACAATCCAGTCCCTGCTTTATGTATCTTGGCCTTCTTTGTCTTTCAAAAGGTTTGTCTTTGTTTTTCTATTGTGTTCCTGCTTGATTGGTTTTCTGACAACCTAACCTGCACTGCCCACTGACTTCACTTTTGGCTGCCTCTTGTTTGGACTGATGATCCAACATGGTTTTAATTGGTGGCTAGACTTCAGCTTTGGCAGTCCTTTCTGATGTCTCCTTGAATTCCTTGGTTAGGATCTTCTTAATCTACAAAATCAATCAGGCTTTATTTGGTCGACCCTTTTCTTCACCCTGGAGTGACTGCATCCTGTCTAGTTTGCTCCTCAGCCAGTGAGGTATTTGCAGCGTGAGAGGAGGACATTTAGGCCGGTATGTCCAAACCAGCCCAGTCATTGTCAGAACATGGTATTCTCTGGAAGTGGTCTTTGTTGCATCTTATGGTGGCTGCTGACCATGCCTTATGGCATCTCCAAACCAGCTCAGGAACACATTACTGCTGTAGGTTGTCAGCTATGCCCAAAATATAGGCCAGCATAAACAGAGCAGTATTCCCTCAAGAATACCAGTATAGCACTGATGAATTTATAATGCAGCAGTAGACACTATTTTTTCATTGGATTGGTAATCTCAATGCATTTCAAAGGCCTCACTCTTGTTCTGTTATGTCCAGCAACGGAAAAATACATTAAAGCTTAGGGATGTAATACGTGGATGTGACCTCTGGTTTGCAGTGAAGAAAGGGAGGTTGCACTGTGGTCTACTGCTGAGCAAAACATGCATAGAACTGAGCTTTGCTTTGCATGCCTGCAAGTGGTGACACTGGAGTTTAACTACAGATAAACAACAATTGAGTTCCCTAATTGGAATTTGACCTCTGAATATATTCTGCTCATTGCAATAGATGGAGAATGTAGAAGAAGGATTCCTTTTTGTTTGAGAACAACATCAGTGAACCTTCTGACTCCTTAAAGAATGAAAGGAGTCCCTTAGCATAACTTTGTAATCTGTTGCAGTAGACTGTAGTCCCCATGGGCTGAGTACATCATGTTACTCTTTAGAATGGCACTTGAACCTTTTTTGTTAGTTTAGCTGCAGTGAACTAACATGGCTATCCTCGGGAAACATTTGCACAAGGACTATTTAAGTTTATGCCACAGTTTAGTAAAAGCTGCGCTAAGGAGGCCTACAGTACTGCACTGTTTTGCTGTGATTGTGTTTCTGCTAGATCTTAGCTATTGTCTTAAATCCTCCACTCCAAATAAAGTTGTGTTGGAGTCTGTAATATCGCATATGCAAAGCTTGACTTATAACAATCTTCTGGATGGTTGCTGTCAGATCCCCTGTTGTGAGGATTTTTCTTCCCTCTTGTATCAGCATCTAAATGCCGTGGAATGTGACTCTCAGCAGCAAAATGTGCATTCACACAAGAAAGAGGCACAGGTGTGTTGTAACAGTGCATGCTGTGCAGAGCAGGTAAGATCTTACACTATTGCTCCCTTTCAAATGTTCCTGTTCAAAGGACCTGCTTTGTTTGGCAACCAAGACTAAATATATTCAGGCAGCCTCATGCTTAACATGGTAAACATTCCCCTTCTGTTGTGGTCCCTGCCATGTAATTGCTACACATGGACTATAGTTTTCAAGGGAAGAGGCTTTCCCCTTCAGAAAGGTGTCCTCCGGGTATGCAGATGGAGATGGCAAGGTCGGAAGGGTTGGGATTGGGTGGGGTGCTCTTGAAATGAGAAAGTGCCAGGCAGTGGAGCTCAGTCGCTCACAAGCTGTGGCCAAGAGAGGTTCCTGTCCTTCCACGACCAGGGCAGGAGACAGACATTCAGATGTAGCTTTGCCTTGTGGTATGTCTACGGTGGAAATGGAGGCTGCCAAACTTCTTTCATGAAAAGAAGTCCTTTCCTGCCCAATTCTTACTTTTACAAAACAGACTAGAAACACTTCTCATTATTGCTCTTCATGGGAAGGGCAGGGGCAGCTACATTAATAGACCCTAGAGAAAATTCATTACGGTATCATCAAGGTTATACTCCTAAATAGAGATGGGCACGACTTAGCGGTATTTCCGTTTCCGTTTCCGTTACTCGTTTCCGTTACTCTACGGAAACGGAAACGGGAATTACTCCGCCAGACTTCGAGCTCGAACCGACGAACAAACAATTTGGTCTGATTTGTCGTGCTCGTTACTTGCATCGCGCGATCGCGCGCGATGCCAAGCGGCACAGAAAAACAGTTTTTAAAAGTTAAAAAGCCCGGTTCCCGGCCAAAAAGCAGGCGGAAAAATGCCTGCCGTGCCTCAGGGCACCTACCAGAGGGGTGGTTTCTGGAGGTCCCCG
>JAHTLZ010000129.1:69883094-69912816 GCA_023846285.1 Phrynocephalus versicolor
TTTACACCTGCGCAGTGTGCAATGATGGGCTGGCCCAGTGGCCTGGCCAGCCATGTGGGAGGGGACGACCATGCAAATTTTTGGAGCCATCTCACCAATCGCATGGCCACTTGGACACGGAGACTTCTGGGATGTGCCAAAAAGCCCCCTAAAACTTGCCCTAGCCCCCTAACCCGCTAACCCTAATCCTTGACTCCTTACCCATACGTCACAGACTGTCTTCTTAGTGGGTCAGAGAGGCACCCAGAGGTGCAACCCAATAGCCCACCATAACCTTACCCGTCATTAGCCTAACCCTAGCCCTAACCCTAATCCACCTTAGCCCATAGCCAGATCTACTTGCATTGCACTACACGCAAGTACGATTCCCTTCTTTGTGGGACATGGCAGGTGCGACCCGCTCGTAGGGACCAGGTACTTGAGCAGGTGCAGTGGCACTGCCTGGCCTGCAAATGGCGACACGCTCGTACCAGGGTATCAGGTACTTGAGCAGGTCTCACTGCCTGCAAATGGTATGCATAACCATATGGTTGTGCATGCCATTTTGCAGCAGCAGCAGGTGAGGATGGGAGACCCCCATGTTGAGGGGTCTCTTGGAGCCTGCTGCTGCTGTCCCTTCCTTTATAGCGGGCCGGCGGAGGCACCCACCCCACAGAGGTGCCTCTAGGAGCCCGCTACCCCCCAAAAAAAACCAGTATAACGATAACGAAAAAACGAAAAAACGAACCGACTAATTTTTGCGGTTTTTCGCGAAAAACGGAAACGAGCCGACACGGGCTGCCTCCGACACACGACAACTCGAAAACGTCATTTTCCCGAGTCGTGCCCATCTCTACTCCTAAAGATACATGCTTTAGACGCCCAGTGGTACCAATACTTGTGAGTTTAATCCATTCCGAATGCATGCTCAAAAGTCAAACAGCTTGTAAGTAGAGCAGCCATATTGTTAATAAAATAAAACAAAAATAAAAAATAAATATGTGGCTGTAAAAACGCCATTTCAGCTTGCTGCAGTTATGCCCCCCCCAAGCTGGAAGAGGTACATTGCTTCACGCCCCTAATGCTGGCTCCTAAGAGTTTCGTTTCTCTATTTCTGTGAGTAACCAATGAAATGTTTAGGAATAAGTTCCATTATACATTTGAGTTGCGATTTCTTAGTTAAGTTTCCTTTTCTCACTGCTCATCTTCGTGGACCAATTAAATGCTTAGCCATAACTTTCGTTAACCCCTTGCCACTATAAAGGCTGTAGTTACCCTCTACCTTTTGTCTCACCCCTTTGAGTGACACCCTTGAGCTCATGAACAAAATAAATCACATTAATCCACAAAAACGTCTTCAGAGCTATTTATCAGGGTGACAAATATATAAATTGGAAAAAAATGTAAGTAGAGCAGACTGCACCTAAGATTTGTAAGGCAGCAGTTAAAATGCCAATGGTCTTCTGCTCTTAAATCAAATTGCTCGTAAGTAGAGGTGCTCGTAAGTAGAGGTACCACTGTAGATCTTCTTTAGGTGTAGAATCCTTTGAATGGATGAAAAATAAAGGTCTGCTGAAAAATAAACCCACAGTTGACATGGTTCCTGCTTGCAAATGCCCCGCATTTGGGGGAGTTTGCACAGTCCAAAGATTATTCTCCTCTTTCCACCACCACCAACCCAACCTATACAAGTCAGCCTTTTGATGCTACTATGGCCTAGGACGCCATAATAAGGATTATCTTCCATCTGCTCCATATGTCCTCAGAGCATGTGTTGTCAATACTGTATTGTGTTGTTATCCTCTAAGCAGCTTTGACTGTCCTGTATAGAAAAGTTGAGTACAAGATTATCAAAACAAATAAAGAGGAATCTGGTGCTTCCTGGAATTATAAAATGCAAGTCATTGCTCATTGGTTTTTGAAAGTAGCTTAACAATTCTACTCATAACACATTAATAATGTCATTAACACGTTAATTGGTACTTTTTCCAAAGTTTGAAATAGACATTAAAATACAGAAATGGCCCCGGATGGACTCCACCAAGAAGGAATACCTTAGGAGAAGCAAGGAAACATGATTCTTTACTTTTAAGCAAGGAACAATATTAGCAACTTTGCTGCTTTTTAAAAGTAATAATGTTAGTAGCAGTGTTATCTCTCTCGCACACCCCAAAACACAAGTTACTGGTAATGCTGTTGCTTGTAATTAGGGATGTGTACCATATTCAACTAAATGGCAAAACATACGAATCAGAACTATTTGTGCATCTCCATGGCAACCACAGGGCAGAGCAAAAACCGAAAGAAGCTCACAAGGTGGAGCAGCACGCACACACATGCATACACACACAAACACAGTCTCTTGGGTTTAAATCAGGTTCTTACGGAGTTAAAAGGAGAAAGGCGAAACTGAAAATATTAATTCCTTGTAAGGCATATGGGGAAACAGAAAGAGAGCAAGGAGGGACACAGGAGCAGCGCTAACCTCTGTGCTTTCAAATTCAAAATGTCTGCCTCAGTTTTGTAAAGGAGTCCTAGCAACACTTCTTTCTCAGTAAAGAAGAAGGCTTGCGTTTATTAGCGAAATGCACTTGGGATATAATAGATGGTAAAGGTTCTTATTCTAGATAACTAAGCTGGAGAATTCTGGAAGCATAGATGCTCCTGTAATTTCTAGAAAAGAAGAAAAGGCTATCTCCTCCATGGAAAAACGACAGATGGGTGTAAGCAGGAAGGAATCAGCATCAACAACCCTATGAACAGTATCTAATAAGAGCCTCGTGGCACAGTGGTTAAATGCCCGTACTGCAGCTAAAACTGTGCTCATAACCTGGGGTTCAATCCCAGGTAGCCGGCTCATGGTTGGCTCAGCCTTCCATCCTTCCGAGCTCGGTAAAATGAATATCCAGCTTTCTGGGGGCAGGGGGCAATGTGTAGCCTGCATAATTAAATTGTAAACCACCCAGAGAGTGCTGGAAGTGCTGTGGGGCGGTATATAAGCAGAACACTTTGCTTTGCTTTAAAATAGAAGAAAAATTGGCCAAAGTCCAGATAAGCAAAACAGGACTACATGGGCGGGAGGCAGGGGGCATGTGCCCCAGTTGTCATGCAGAGGTGGATGGTGTGGAAATGATAACATGGTATTTGTACTCTGTAGTAATAACATGCAGAATCCATGTTTGGCCTCGATGGCACTGACCTAGTTATGGACCTCTGTCAAGGACATCCTAGGAAACCTGAAGTGATCCCTCTTCTCCTTCCCATCAAAAATGTATTGTATTGGGTGTAAGCTGCGTTGCACTCAACCACTTCCAACAGAGTTACAGCAAAAGAGGAAACTGAGAGTGTCAGCCTTCAATGAAGCCCTAAAACTTTCCAGTATTCTCTGGTCACTCAGGTGCAGGGGAGTGCCTTTATGCAGAACAAGTCTTCCAAATCAGGAAATATTTAGTTTTTAAAATGCCTTTACCTTCTCTGTAATCTGTTTTCTCGCATTATCAAAACTCAGTTTGATCATATCCTATATATTCCAGGAAATATTTATCCCTAAATCACCTGAAATAATTCTGATGGTAACATGCAACCCTCCTCCATGGCAAGTCATCATTGTTTGCTTCCCCCTCCCTCATGGGGATAGATTTGTTGATGATTTGGTTAGTTTGGTTAGTTGTTTCTGTTTCTGATTTGTTTTATTCAGTGATGACCTGAAAACAAATAACCTGAAAACAGATAAATATTTGGATGGACAAATACTATGCTGAAGTTTCTCCAAAATGACATCCCATGGGTTGGCCACAAAACTGTATATCCTTACTTGGGTATTGGCCAGGTCACAAAGCCAATGCCTAGTTCCAAGCCCTCCATGTATCTTAACATTAGCTGTTGATCCTGTTGCATATCTACTTAGGGAGAACTCAAGTGTGAGCCAAAAAGCAGTTCTGCCAGTGCATTGGGCCAGCAGTCAAACAGGAACCACACAACCAATTGGACAGATGCCATGTATACTTGTGAGGAAGGAACACCCACCACATTTATAATGAAATAATGGTATTTGGCACTTTGGCCAACTGGATTCTGGTCACTCAGTCACACTGATACTAAATTGCACTCCTCCAAAATATGAAAACCCTTCCCTATTGTAACCCCTTGCATCTGTGTATAGGCAGATTTTCTGGGGTATACAGTGGACTGCAGGATGATCTCTCAGATTCACTTGAGTTTCACAGTATTTCTTTTATCTGAACTGGTTGTAGTATCTGAGGACTGTGGTACAGGCACTGGTCATGTCGAGGCTGGATTATTGCAACGCTCTCTACATGGGGCTCCCCTTGAACCTTGCTCGGCGATTGCAGCGGGTCCAGAATGCGGCGGCCAGGTTGGTGGTTGGTGCACGCCGTTTCGACCGCTTCACCCCCATCCTGGCTTGCCTACACTGGTTGCCCGTTGCCTCCCGAATAAGGTTCAAGGTGTCGGTTTTGGTTTACAAAACCCTCCATAGCTTGGCCCCTGATTATCTGGCAGAGCGCCTCTCCCGACAATTAGATCCGGCCCGACCCACCTGTGCATCCCTGGCCCTTTCGCTCTGGATTGTCCCCCCGAGGCAGGCCTGCAAGACGAGCATGCATGGGCGCGCCTTCTCGGTGGTGGGGCCGTCCGTTTGGAACAGCCTATCGAGCAACCTGCGGCAAGCCCCCTCCTTGGCATCATTTAAGAAAGGGCTGAAGACGCTACTCTTTAGGGACACTTTTAACAACGACTAGCTTCCTTTTTCTGCCCCAGCTCACTTACGTATGTTTGGACTGCTCCTGTGACTGCCCCTGTCGTTGTCCGCCTTTTAGCCTTTTATCTTTTTAATCATTTATGTTAACCGCCCTGAGTTCCCGTCCTGGGAAGAAGGCGCGGTATATAAATATAAAAATAAATAAATAAATAAGTGGAGTATTAATAATATCCTTTCAAGGGTGCAATACTATTTGTAATGGCTGATATAATCCTATAGATTCATCCCTGTTTCTGAAAACATTTTTGTTTTCTTCAACAGAGGAGGAATCTATCTCTTACTGGCAGGAGATCTCTCTGCCGAGCCTGGCAAGACTCTGCCGACTTTCCAAAGCCTGACTCCTCAGCCCAGCCTTCAGGTGCCACTTTAAGGTATCGTGAAGATTCTCCTTCATCCACTATCATCTTTTTGAGGAACCATCACCCCAAGATACCTGAAATACACTGAAGTTCTAATTGATGTGAGGATTGCCTAAAATGGCATAATGCAGGGATGTCCAACTTTGAACAGGCCGAGGTCGACTTTTTCCCGCCCAAAGTGTCTGAGGGCTACTACACTAAAACCTCTACTTACGAATTGTATCCATTCCGAGCACATGCACATAAGTACAAAATTTGTAAGTACAGCAGCAGTTTCCCATAGGAATGCACTGAAAATCAATTAATCCATTCTGGAGGGAACAGATTTCAATGCATTCCTATGGGAAGGCTGACCATGCACACACTTTCCTTGCACCTGCTCGAGCTGGTCTGGATGGGTGCAAGGGGTCGCATGCATGCTTGCGCAGATCACCCCTTCCAAGAGGCAACCCACATGACCATGCACATGCCTCCCTTGCACCTGGCTCAAGTGGGTGCAAGGAAGTTGTGTGCATGCTTGTGAGCAGACCGGATTCACCACCGCCACTTGTCTGGGCTGCTGGAAGACTTTTTTTAAAAGGTGTGGTTTCCCTCCCAATCCGCCCAGGGTCTGACTCGCCTCTCCTCCCCCTCCCCAGCCTCCTCCTCCTCTTCACTGCCACTGCTGCTGTCAACCGTGGCTTTCACTCACCTCCACCATGTTCGCCACACAGCTGGGGTGGGCTGAGCCAGCAGCAGGGCAATCACATTGTCACAGTGGTGTAAGGGAGGAGGGAATGGCTCAGAAGGGGAGCAGGAGGAGCGGCGATGATGGGGGGGTCACGGTCTCTGTGAAGCAGCCATGGGGATGGGGAGGAGGAGGAGGAGGAGGAGGAGGAGGAGGAGGAAGGGAAGGGTGGGTGGAAGGAATTCTCCAGGGGGGGAAGAAGAGAGGAGATGTCACCGCGCAAAGGAGGTGGGCATGCCCACAACTCCACCTTTTGCTGTCCCCTCCCCTCCCCTCCCTCCCGCCCCCCCATCTGCACTGACTCAGCTGGTCACAAGACATGGCACGCCAATCATGTGAACTGCCCCACTCGCTTGAGACAGTGGGCTGGCAGACCCAGAACTTTGCTGGGGCAGTGGTGGTACTTGGAATGGGGGAGGGAGGGGTGGAGAACTTATCCCCTCACTTTTTTTAATAGATGGCCAGCGGGCTACTGTTCAGCTCTTCATGGACTACTGGTAGCCCATGGTCTACCTGTTGTGCAGGCCTGGCGTAATGGATCTCCTAGCAATGCTATTTAATCCACTGCTACTCTCTGCAGTTGCCACGTGTGGACACATTCTCAGATTCAGTAACTTGTGGGGGGAAAGGCACACAGAGAGGAGTTAAATTTTAAAAAGAAATTAATATAAATATGCAGAACACATTCCACGTATTCTTCCCAGCCACTGCTTGATTTAATGCTCAATGCTAAATATGTAAGTGAGACATAGGTGCAAGGTGCTGTATGTGTTTTTCATTGACTGATTGATTCAAAAAACTATTCAAATATTTGACCCCCATTTGCGGCCTATTTTGTACTACAGGACTCAACCATTTCCTTTGTCCAAATGGGCAGCAGATATTTGACAGACAAAGAAAGGTGTCACAGGTTGTGGAGGAGAGAATAATCTGTTTCATATATACAAAATCCAGGGGGAGAGGGGAAGAGGAGCAAATGTCTTTCTCTTCCTTCTTTTCCTATTCCGACCCTACAAGAACATCTACAGCAGACCTTAAGACAGAATTTAGGCTACTGCAGAAAATTGAGTGAATAAGCTAAATGAGTGAATAAGCTAAAATGGCACTGTTCATGTTGGAAAGCGCTGCTGAGGAATGAATGAAAATATAATTGCAACTTGCTATACACTTCTCTTTCCTTTTCCCTCTTCCAAGAGAGATGCTATCAATGCCCTCCATGGGTTTGGCCACCAAGGGTAGGAGCACTAGTCATTACTGGTGTGTTTAAAAATGAGAATGCATGCAGGATACCATATTTAATGCACAATCAATTATAGGATCCCAGGGAAGGAAGCAAACATACAGCTGCATTTTTGGGGAACTGAAATTTGTCATTAGTAATGCCTGCTGGGTATTTCCTCTCAACAATTCATTCCTAATCAGTTGTTTAGCTTTTGAGCTTTTTTAGAAAACAAGAGAAAAAGACATCTCATTGGGAATAGGTGAGAAACCATTTAAAATGCTAATTTTTTAAAAAAAATGCCATTGCATCTCCTAAGACAAGTTGACAGGGGTACTGTGAGGATCAAATCACCACCCTGGAGTTTGTATAGTTACTTCCATGATTGATGATGGAAGTTATTTACTTGAATTGTAATTGCTGAGCTCATCCCCAGCATACCGTAGTTGGAATACCAAAAGTGATATGCTTTTTTATATCCAATGGGCCAAGTCAGCCATGCACAGCACAATGCCCTACTGATGTGTTAGACTGCAGCTCTCTAATCCAGTCAGCATGGCCTGTCGTCATGTTAACATGACAGAGTGGGTTGTGTTGTCCACTGTTTGTTGGGCTACACTGTCACAGACAAACATAACATCACAAATATTGATGACCTACTTGTGCACACTTACTGGAGAAAATAACAAGGAGCCTAGCTTCAGAAGAATGAAGCAATAACAAATTTAAGAATTAAGAAGTTGGAAAATTAGTGTTTTGAGACAAAGCCTGCAGAATACCTCAGCAGCACAGACAGCAGACATGCTAGCTACAGAATTCCAAGAGTTATTGTTTTAAAAGTAACTTTTTCAAGCTTTTTTGGGGGGGGTCTTGTTCATTTTGACCAGCTGTGCAATAGTCTATTGTGTGCATAACTGCCTTTTCCTTGTGTATGCACAAGAGGTATTCATCACAACGGTAAACCTCATCACGTTCAGTTGGTTTACCTGCAAGCTGAAGATGGTACAGAGTCCTACAGCTAAAGGATCTCATGCCTTATGTTTCCTGAACAGGATACTAGCTACAGATTTTATTCAGAAACTCCATTGTCTTATCACTGAAATTAGCATTTTTTCTAAAGCTGCAGAAAAATGGACTCTTACCTGCCTGTCTTTTGTTCTGTCTATTATTTTATCTATCTGTCACTCTTAACTTTAATACTGATCCCAAAACATGTTACCTAGACTGCCAGTTAAAGCAATATGCATCTCATTTGTATTGCCATTCATAAGGATCTTCCTACATCTATATGCATCCAACTCCTACTTCCTGAAGTCTGCTCTTTAGTGTTCCCATTAGCTTTGCACAAGCTCTTCCAGGTGTGGCTATCATTATAAATTGCCATTTACATATGTTTTTATTTCAGCAGTGACTTGCCATTAAAAAGCCTATAATTAACATGTAATTAGTACAAAAGGATTTATCTTGCAATCAGCATATGCTTCAATTAATATATTTTTTTAGTTTAAAGATGGAAATGCTTAACTTAAGCTACAATTTGTATACAGAATGATGACACCATGCAACTGGCACTAACCAAGTGTTTAGCTACCCTGTTAATCTGAGGCATTTTCTGGAGGGCTCCACTCTCTTCTCTTTTAATCCCCTCAATTGGTGAAATTGTTGAAGCCTTCTAAAACAGCAATGCAGAAATCCCAGCTGGGGAAATTCACAGCTGTTGGGCCCTCCAGAGAGTATTTTGGCCTCTCTACAGGCTGGCATTCCTCGAGGATGAATCATGGTGCTGTAGCAACAAGATTGTGGAGCACTAAATTTTACTTGTTGGGAACTTGTTGTGAAAATACAGGAAGAAGACTTTTTGCTCTGTTGGTGAGAGAATATAAAGTGCTAACAAAAATTTGAAAGAGAAACTAGCATTTTTAGGAATCTGTTTCACTTTGTACTATAGCATGGTGAAGGAAATCCATTAATATTCACTTAATTAATTAATTAATTAATTAATTACCCCACATCCTAAAGAATAACCCAGGGCAGCTTACATAATTATAAAGCACAACGTTAAAAGCTAAAACCAGTAAATAGTTCAAATATTTAATATATCTAACATCTTTATACTGAATAACATTTTATTTCGAAATGTTAGCTAAAAGCACTACAAAAATAGACTTAAAAGCAGCAAAATATAAACATGGCCAAATAGCCTGAAAAACTCAAAACAGCTATCAAAATATAAACTGTCCCATTTTAAAACATCTTGTAGCCACTCAGTTATTTTTGACTGAAGCAAAAGGTCTCTGAGGGCTCACAGAAGGCCAGCACAGATGGGGCCAGTCTGGCCATTCATGGGAGGGACCTTCTCCTGTGTCTCTGCCAAACACACCTGGGAAGGTGTTGGAACTAAGGGCCTTATCCCATGAGTGCTAAAAAACACTTGTAAATTCAGCAAACACCATCTTCAAAAATCGTGACCCCACGAGCAGCCAGCTTAAAAAAACCTGACCACGCTCCCTTAAGCTCATCCCAGCAGGTCTTCCAGCAACTACCTCTGGGGGTGCTGGTTTTTGGAGTCGCTTTCAATGCGTCTTTTAAGGCGACACAAACTGAAGTGGGGACTCCAAATCACAGTTGTATTTTCTCTTGTCCCCCGTTGCGCTTACTTCCTGTAGTTTATGGGTCCTCAACCTAAGGCCTGGGGGCCGGATGTGGCCCCCCCGGGGCCCGGATCCCACCCCCGGGGGGAAGGGGGGGGCCCCCCCACCGACCCCCTGCGGCGCGAGCTAGCCATTCTCCGCAGCTGCTTCTATTGCTGAGGCAGTTCAAAGCGGTGGACTATGTTGCTTCCCCCACTCCCCCCACCCACTGCCCAAATGATCGGCACAATGGCTAGTGGGGCAGTTCAAAGTGGGAGGGCCACAGCAAGGTCCCCTGCTCCCCTCACCCGCCACGCAGATGGTCAGGGCACCAGCTGCAGCTGAGTGGGGCAATTTAAAATGGGAGGGCTGCTGCAAGGTCTCCCACTCCCTCCATGGTCCTGAAGCCCTGCCCCTGCTCCTCCTCCACCCCACCTGCCTGCCTTGCTTGTGTGGCCGCCGCCTGTGCTATTTTGGTTGTGAGGAAGGAAGGGGGCAGGTGGAGGCAGCACCAGCCAGCCTTCCAAGCCAAAGCAGCCACAGCAGTGGACCGATGGAGGGATGGATGGCGGGTGACTGAGGGGGAAACGGAGCTACTTTCCCACCCACCCAGCTCCCTCCGAGCTGCTGCCTCGCTCCGTGGAGCGAGGGAGGGGAGGAGGGAGCTCAGCCATGGCCGGAGGCTGAGTCTGCCGCCACCACCACTGGGTTAGAGACCAGCAAGGAGGAGGTGGCAGAGAAAGAAGAGAAGGGAAGGCCAATGGTGGCCCGAGCCTGGTTTCTGGGAGGCTGGCGGGACTGCATTTGTCCCCGGATGGTGATGTGCGGGCTGGTGAGCCAACAGCACCGCAGCCTGGCTGGGCTTGGCCAGTGAGCGGGCTGCGGGTGGCTTTGGGCAGGCCTTCCTGCCTCCCCTCCCTCCTTCTGAGCCCTTACTCCCTCCCTCCCTCCCTTGCCATGCACCAAGTTGGGCCGGGCCAGGCCAGGCCAGGCCAGGAGAGGAGGCAGCTTTCCCTCTGGGGCACAGTGAGGGCATGATGGCGAGGGCGCACAGCTGGATCTGTGCACAGTGGTGCCAGCCTTGCCACCGTGGCTGCTCCTCATCCTGAGTGGCCGCCTAGAACGTGATTAGGGGCCTGAGTTTGCCTGGGCTGCTGCCTTCTTCCCGAAGCAAGGAAGGAAGGAAGGAAGGAAGGAAGGGAAGCTGCTCCAGCCACTGCCACTGGAGGAGGAGGAGGAGGAGGAGGAGGAGGAGGCGCAGCAGAGGGATCCCAGCGGTGGCGCCTCAGGGTGGCGATCCGGAGCAGAAGGCATTGCTGGGCCCCCGGAGATGCACCGATCATGGGCCAATTGTGGGGGGCTCCACCCTTTTGCCCCTCCCTCCCCTTTTTTCTATGTCACCCCCTTTTTTGCACTGTGGTCCGGCCCCCAGTGGTGTCTGGGGGTGGTATATCGGCCCACTGTTTGAAAACTTTCAGGACCCCTGCTGTAGCTGTTTATCTATCTATCTATCGATCGATCGATCGATAGATAGATAGATAGATAGATAGATAGATAGATAGATAGATAGATAGATAGATAGATAGATAGATCTAGATCTAGATCTATAATATTTTCTACACTAAGGGCTCTATTGCAGTGCACTTAAAATTAGTTTTGTTTTTGTTTTTCTTAGTTTTTAAAACTGCATCACAATGACTGGTCCCCACCTTGATGTGCTTCAAATAATAATAATAATAATAATAACAGAGCTCTCGACCATGACCCACCACATTTTCCAGCACCTTGCTCCTTTGGTTGAATTTTTTGATGCACATTTTTGATGGCCAAAATGCAGATCAAACTATAGTGGGGAAATGTTTGTGCACATTTTCTTTTCATTCTATTTATTATTTCTTTGATTTTTTTTTACTCCTGGAGCAAACAAGTGCATTACTGATGCAGTGGTCATATTGGGTGTGCTTTACGTACTTAGGCAGATAACTTGTTGTTTGCATTATTTGCTGTTTTCTTATCTTTCGCTATGGGATGTCATCTGTGAGTCTCCTTTGACAAGCCTAATGATGGCATAACAACCTGAATTATTTTATCCCGAACACTAAGTGGCGCTGTTTGAACTTTGTACCATGGCTTTAGCTTCCACTACCCATAATGCATTTCTGCTTCCTTCAGCATCCTATCCATTGGATATTATACTCCAGTCCAAGTTTCAGAGAGCTCTCTGTTTTGTGAGTTCCGTGCCTTTACTCAATAAAAGGCTTAATTTTCTTCATTCAATCTACAGTTGTACTGTAGTTTATCCCTTTACTTCCCATTAGTTTACAGCTTACTAGTCTTTTTGTTACACAACTACTTCTATCTATATCTACTTTAGTTTATCTAATATGTATAATAACAACTCATTTTTGATAAATAAGATTTTTAACTATTTTTGTTGACATTTATGATTCTATAGTAACAATGTGTGTGTTCCTACCCATACATGTCTCATATTAAGTCAATAATTCTAAATCACAACCTGAAACTTACCTTTTTGGGAGTGCTGATTTTAATTAATAAACCACAGTTACTATCCAATTTTATTGTCTGCAAAACCAGTCAATGAATGCTGTACATATTGTAAAAGGGATAAGAAGTGATGTCAGTTCAGTTCTTCATCCTATATTAAGTTCTGTAACTACTACTTTTTGTTTTCCATTGCAGATCTACCTGTGCTTTGATTATGGTGTTTTATTTAGTTTTGCTTCAAAAAATTACTAATCATGCTGACCCAGTGCATACAAAAACATTACCATTACTTGCTACATAACGAAATACTTCTTGACCTGATTGGACAAGGAAACAACAGCCATGTTATGATACTCACTACTCCCAAATCTACTTTTCAGAAAGTCTCAGCCATAGCAAGAGAACTGAGCCAGCATGGTTTTCCTCGATCCCCAGGGCAAATAAGAAATACATTCAAACATTACTTACAAAAAAGTAATAATCTATGGGGGAAAACCTAAACAAGATCTGAAACTACCTTATTTTGATGACATGAAAGTAATTTGGGAGTGTGTTGGATGTCCTCCACCAATAACAGCATTCTCCTGGGGGGAGTGGTTGAGCAGCCTTACTCGAAATTTAATTTCTACTGATTGTTTCGTTTTCCAATTTTCTCCACCTAACAATACCATTGTTCCCAGAAAGCTGCAACTGATACCTTTACTGGTGAAGTGAGGTTTTGCCTTCTTAACTTACCCAATACATGTAGAGGTAATCATGGTTAAACTTTTGAAATAACAAGTGGACTACTACTCTTGCTGTGACAACTCACCTATTAAAACATTTTTAATGACACTAATTTTCTGCATTTCATGATGTGGTTACATATCTCTTCTGTAAATTTTTTGGCAGGAACTGGTCCAATGCATGCACAGTTTTTTCATCCAGTTCCGTACTCTGGAAAGGACTATCTTGGGCATGCACCCTTACAAAAAGGTTAGCAAATTCCAGACAGTTCTTATCCAATGTGTTTGGTAGTACACTGTTATGCTGTCTTTTATAAGTGAATAGATTGATTGACTGATTGTTTTTTTACTCCACATGCAGCCAAGAGTAACAGCAAGACTTGAAGGCACATGAGCAGCTTGATTCCAGACAGGCTTTCAGTTTTGGAGTAATGGAACAGATTTACCAAGCATTGCAGAGCAGTTCTGACAGATGTACATTGCATTTTTATCTGTTTTAGACTTAGAATTTCTACATAAAAAAACCCTGCAGCACTAAAAGACCTGATTTTAACCTTTGCACAAGATGTGCATGTTGAATTCATTATGTATCTACAGATCTAACAGCAGCACCCTTTGTAACTTTGATGTAGAAATATAATTGTAAATCGATTTTGTATTCCTTCCTGTTTTATAGTTGCTGCTATAGAGCAACAGCTAAATCAAAATAAGGATCAAGACCAATAACTTCTTTTGGATGGAGAACCGGAGATTAAGGAGTCTGAATCAACAAGTTCATGTTTCAGAGTGACAGCACAATGTTACCCATTTTCTGATTTTTTTCCTTTTGATTTTTTTTGTAAGCCATTAACAATGTAAAAATGCAGTAGTGGGAACAATCACATAGATCATTTTTAAACTACCTGGCAATAACATATGTTGATGGCATCCATCCAAAAGTTCTTAAGGAAGTTAAAGATGAAATTGCTGAGGTCCTAGCCAAAATATATAATCATTCCCTCAAATCAGACATTGTGCCCGATGACTGGAAGGTAGCGAATGTAACACCAAAAAAGTATCCAGAGGTGATCCAGGAAATTACTGACTGGTCAGCTTGACATGTGTCCCAGGTAAAATGAAAATTTATAGGCACATAGAAGAGAAGGCACTGCTGAAGGAGAGCCAACGTGGCTTCTGCAAGGGCAAATCATGCCTCACTAGTCTGTTGGAATTCTTTGAGAGTGTCAGAAAGCATGTGGATAAGGGAGATCCAGTTGACATTGTTTATCAGGACTTCCAGAAGGCTTTTGACAAGGTCCCATACCAAAGGGTCTTGAATAAACTTGCCAGTCATGGACTCAAGAGACAGATCTTGTCCTGGATCAGCAGTTGGCTAAGGGACAGGAAACAGAGGGTACCACTAAATGGACACTTCTCCAAGTGGAGGGAGGTAACTGAGGAATTACAAGTGGTGCTTTGGTAGAAGCTGTGACCTGAGTGAAAACCAATTTCCAGTTTACTTACATCCTTTACATAAATAATGCTTTAAAAACAACAAGTCCAAATGAAATCAGGTTGAAGAACCATCAGTACAGGTTTCGTGTGTTAAGGTGTTGTTAACCAAAATTTTTGTATGCATTTTCATTATTTTTCCCCTTTTTCATCTGTGCTGTGATATGTGCACAAAACTTATAAAAACAATATGCAGTCTTATCCTATAATAGTTCCATAGCAAAACCTTTTCTCTTGAATTAAGATAAATATTTATTTATTATTGCTGAACAGCAATATATTAAGTATTACATGTTGCTATGAAGAACAAAGATATGTTAAATAAACAGGAAAAGTAATGATGCAGAAATACATAAGGAGCAGTAATAGTACATTATCAGTCCAAACTGTTATCAACGATTAAGGGTCTGTTCAGCTGTGAAGTGTTTACTTACTGCAGTAAAACCAAAACGTGGAGTATTACGGGATGGAAAGTACAATCACAATGTGAGATTTATGAGGTAGGCTGTGTTATGAGTGTTGTTTAATTTTGATATGCATTTCCCTTCTGTTTCTAAAGTTACTTTTGATCATGAAGGTGTAATATCTGTTGGATCATGGACAGCAAATGTTCTCAAATATTGATGGAATACATATGATAATCCACTCATTTTCTTACCTCTAAAAAGTTGTCAAGAAATGGCCACGGAGCCCATGCGAAGCATGAAGTAAAAGATTAAATGTTAGTATTGCTGACAGTGCACTGACTTGTATCATCGCAACATTTCTGGGCAGACATAAGAACATAAGAACATGAGCACAGCCTTGTTAGAACAGGCCACAGCCCATCCAGTCAAGCATTCTGTCTCACACAGTGGCTCACTATTTGCTTCAGGGTATTTCCAAGCAGATGTCTTCACCTGCTTACGATTGCCTGCAAATGGCATTGAGAGATAGCCTGCCTATCTCTCCAACCCAGAGGTTGTCCTTAGGCATTAATAATGATAGCCATTGATACCCTCAATCTCCATGAACTTGTCCAATCCTTTCTTAAAGCTGTCAAAGCTGACAGCTGTCATCACGTCTTCTGGCAGGGAGTTCCACGGACGAGTGATCCTCTGGGTGAAAAAGTACTTTCTCTTATTTGTTTGAGATTTAGCACCCCAAAGTTTCATGGAGTGCTCTCTAGTTCTAGTTAGATTTGGCTAACTATATATATTCTATACATCATCCACTGTATATTTACCCATTCTTCCAAAAAGTGCCTAATTTCAGCAATGATCTGTAATTCAAGTTAATAATTTATGGGCTATTATAAGAGAGCTATCTGCAAGTCTATACATTTCACTTTATGCATAGAAATTCTTGTCTGTACCTAACTGCCTCTATTATTTAAAAAATCTAACAGATCAACATTTATTTATATATCAGGTTTGTCTTCACATTTCCATTTTCCATTTTCCATATCATACCAATTAACCAGTAGCCTTAGACAATCAGAAAACAGAAATAATTTTTATGTAATAAATTCACTAAACCAGTTCTTTTTTCAATTTTCCTTTTCGTGCCAAGCCCCCCATCCTCACAGATTGCTTCCCCATTGCCAAATCCATCATCCTCATGGGTTGCTGTATTATCTCGATAGTAATCTTGATGGTCGCTCTGCCACTGAAAAAGTCCCAAATTTTCTTCTTTTTGTCACCCACACTGAGTAAGACCGATGCACCCATCATACTATGTGGACCTCACACATCCAAGGCCCCAACCTGCACCATTCCCATCACATCTGTGTTCATGTTAAGATCCGCCCTCTGTTCTGGTTCAATCTCCTGACTCGGGCCGACCTCAGTAGATACATTTATCATATCCTGTAAATTTGGCATATTCAAAGATCCATCCTGGAACAATTTTGGGCGTTTATACACGACCCCCAAACTCCGCCGCAAATGGCTGCAAGCTCCGGAGCTTAAAAATGTTTCCCCACCAGCTCCGGAGTTTGCAGAAAATTAAGAGCGACCACGCCCACCTAAGCGCATCCCAGCGCACTTTTCATGTACCTGCTCTCCCCTAGTGAAAATCCCTGATGCGGTTTTAAGGGAGTGAGTGTCGGCTCTCCTCGCGTCTGTTTGTTGTTGTTTTTGCCTGCCGCCCCTTTAATAGAAGGAACCAGGAAGCCGGGCGGAATCAGGAAGAGAAGGAATCAGGAAGCCGTGTGGCTTCGGAGGTGAGCTGCATTTTTCCTCTCTTTTTTTCTCCCACCCCTCACGCAGACAGGAGCAAGGAAGTACTGAGGGGTGGGAATGCAGGAAGATGAACGAACCCCTAAGATCTCTGGTCCGAATTTAAGTGGCCAGCGGATCTTAGGGGTCGTGTGAAAAGGCTGTTTGTTGTGTTTGTCTGTATATGAAGATCAGCTGTTTGTTTTAGCTCAATCTCCTGATCAGAGCTAATTTCAGTTTTTTCTAGAGACCCAATATTATTGACCACTCCATCTTGAGGTCTTTGTGGAGTTGCTGTTGTAGTAATCTACAAACTGCATTCTGGTCTCTGTTTTGCCTCTGTGTCTTTATCACAATTGAAGATCTCTGTATATTCAGAGGTTGAGCCGCTGTAGATATCATGACTGTCCCCTATATAGCAACATAAGAGAAAAATATTTACATCACATTTTAAAGAAAGTGGAAAACAGAAGTATCTCGTAGAAACTGAGTTTTTTATTACAAACATCCAATCTATATATAATAAATAGAGTTCCAATATTTGCTTTTAAAGCAACTACATACAGAGCTTACTAATTGGATGGTATAGGTGTAAAATGCCATAAAGATTCAGAGGTATGAAGATAGCCTCTTAGAATGCAATTTAAATGTTTTATGCAAAAGTTTTAAAATTGTAAATTTAATACTGCTTTAGGGGATTTTAGTGAAATTGGTTTAAGTGAACACATATATTTTTATACTATATTTTAAAGTATTATTAAAATGGTTTATTTTATTGTATAAATATTGATAATTATGGCATGATAGTATTTTTGCTCATTTGTAGTGTATATTTTGCAATGATCTGTCGATTATGCAATAAATATTTTATTCTATTCTAGAATTTTTTACAAACCGCATAGAATTATGTTGGCAAAATCTTTTTCTGAGATGTTTCCCCAATCCATTGTGTTTTATAGCTCACAAGAAATGGTTAATATTGTTTGTAATAGTTTTTGCCACTTAGTTTCAAAATAATAAAGATACAGAGGAGAGTAACTAGAATAGATTGAAGACAAAGCAGCGAAGAACAGCCTTCAAGCTTTGTTTTCAAAACATGTGGTTATTCCAAAGTCAGATGATGTTTTTTGAAGAAACAGCGTTCCCAACGCTGCTCTTACAGTGTCTTTACATTCGAAATATAGAAAGCACAGAGGCATAAGGTAGTTTCCTTTAAGAGCAGCAAAGGCATAAAATATTTTTCCATAAGAAGCTCAATAGGCAGGAAGGCAAGTTCATGAAATAATGTGAAAACAATCACTTCTGTGCTTTTCTTTCAAAAACATTCACCCCTTCTTTGCTAAAAGCTGCTTCCTCAGAAAAAGGGGGTTTGGTGCTTGTTTGAAGGAAATATTTCAAAATACTAAGGAGAAGCTTTGCATAGAGAGAGATAAATGCATTCTATTCATGCCACACAAACTATTTCCAAGCTTTAATGTCTGGCACCGACAGTTCCACCTTCGCCATAGCGAAGGTCTTCCTCCGGTGGGAGATGAAGCATTTTCCTGCTTCCACAAAGGTCGCTGCTGCTTCCTTCGTGGTTTGCAGTTGCTGCCTCTTCTTTGTTTCGCTTCCAAGGAAACTTTACCCTTATTAGGGTCCCTTTATCCGGAAGAATTCAAATTGATAAACTGGAGCACTTATCAAGTTGTCTCACTGCGGTGTAGCCAGAACCAGAAGTCCTGTGGTTGTTTTGTTTTTTAATTGTGGTTTCAGAATATCAATATGCTGACAAGCCCACGTCATATGCCCTGGCCTGTATTTTACTGAAATTACTGAGAATTTCTCTATTAAAAACCATGATGTAACAATAATTGTAATAGCACACGATACCGCAGAGTTCGCAGTGACACCAGGAAGGCGGTATGTTGGCACAGAAACTTTTTAAAAAATGTTTGCAATGGAAAACCATATCCCTTTTTGAGCCTGCACAGACCATAAGGGGAGGCCTTTCTAGTTAATTAATGAGTTATCTTTCCTCAAATGAGCTGAAAGGTAGACATATGCCTTTCCTTCTCCCCACTTTCCGCTCGTAGCAGAAAAGTATTATGAAGTAGGTCAAACTGAGAACAAGCAGTCCAAGATTATTAAATGCGTGCTACAGCTCAGTGGACATTGAGGATGGAAAAACACAGTGGGGAAAATCTGGATTAATTCATTATTTTTCAGGTCAAATTCTTGCTGTTTTTTGCAGATTAAATCACTGCATCCCTCCAAATAAATACAACTGTTTATTATGCATCAGGAGTTTCCAATGGCAGAGACAGAAAGCAGTGAAATGAGATTTATGCTTTTCATGGGCCCACCCCTTCCCTTGCTTCTTTTTTTAATTTAGTTTTTCTGAAGTCATTTGTTTTTTGTTTATGTTTTTCTGATTCAGTGCTAACCCTGGAAATTTGGTTTGGTTTGGTTGCTTGCTTGCTTGAGTAGAAACTGACACCACAACAGCCACCCTTTTGCATTGGATCAATTTATTACATAGGGCAGAAAGCAGAGAAATGTGGTGTCTGGCAACCAAATCAGAGCAAAATAAACCACTCCTTGTTAGTGGAACAAAAAGAGACAATTCCCCTTGCTCCCCAGGGCTTAGTATTAACTTGTGCAATAACAATAACCAGGTACCATCAAGTCAGTTCTGACTTTTGGCCAATCTTTTAAGGGTTTTCAAGGCAGTGATTTACCGTTCCCTTCATCGGGGGGGGGGGGGGCATCCTGGGACTGTGCAGCTTGCCCAAGGCAGCATAGGCTGGCACCTACCTGCAGGAGACACAGTGGGGAATCGGTCTCAAGATCTTGCTCTATATACAGTGTGGTGACTAAACAGCTGAGCTATTCAGATAGCTTTACCTCTTACACATAGCACCTGGTAAGTTCATCTGCCAAATCCAGTGCAAACTGTAGTGTCATGTAATCACTCGCTGAGTGTCAGTCCAGTACTGTAACCGTTGAATCACACTGGCACATACAAATGGTCATTTTCTAAAAGTAATGAATACTAACTTGGAGCTATCAGAAGAATCCATACAGGAATATTTTTCATTTTATTTCCTAAGCCAGATCAAGCACTATTTCTCTTTGAGCTCAATATGTGGGGTGAGCACATGAAAAAGAGTACAAGGTCTTCTTATACTTCTTATACTTTTAACAGTTATATGGTACAGGAAATTTAATTGGATTTAGATTGTGCTGACAATTTCTATCAAGTGAAATTCCTCTTTTCGCCCCATCATTTTCATGGGGCCACTCTACTGACAGGAGTGAGTAGCACTGGTCCGAGAAGAAGTGATCCCAGCTTATCACTCAAGCATTCAGAAGGGAGGGATGGACAGAGAAGTGTACTAAGCAGAAGGCATCCAGTCTCTCATGTTTGATACATGACACAGTTTAAAATCACTCCACAAAGGCAGTTCCTGGAGCTGTGGGGGGGGCAAGGTAGCTCAACACTCTGCATTTTAAAGGGCTGTCCTGTAAAAAGCTATGAGACTCTGTTCATAAACCTAGTCATCTAATCTTTTTCCACATTTCTTTTAACAATGTGCTTTCCATAAAAGCTGGTAAAAGGTATTTTGGACAAGACTTTTTCCCGCCTGGCTCTTAATGCCCCAGAGAGATAGGAGCCATGAAATAGAGGGGATTTTGCTGTTTCTTACATGCTTAATTACCCATCTCATGCATTTATCGAGAATGGTAGTGAAGACAGTTCGACGTGTAAGTTTCATAAGACAAAAATATTCCTGGAGAAATGTAGTTTTCCAACACTGGTTACAGGAACATAAGAACTGCCAGATAGCTCAGTGGTTTAGGTAAATGATTGCAAAGTTGGAAGTTCAGCTCCTCATTGAGTTCCTTGCGAGGGGCTCTATAGATTCCCTTCCAGCATTGAAGTTCTAAGACAGGCTGGTCCAAACTCCGGCCCTCCTGATGTTTTGGACCACAACTCCCAGAATTCTAAGCTTAAATTGCCAATGGCAAAGGACTGTGGGAGTTGCTGTCCAAAACATATGGAGAGCTGAAGTTTGGACACACCTATTCTAAGACATTATTATATATGTATTGGAAAAATCATTTTTAAATTTTTGGCACTGGGTAATGTTTCATTTCCACGCCTCTTCATTCATACATCTGATTCTTTTCTTATCTTAGAACTGCAGGTCTGGAAGTGACCCTATGGGTCATCAACAAGTACAGACCCTGTCAAGGAGACTCGGTGGGGAATCAAACTCCCAATCTCTGGCTCCACCACCGGATACTATATCTATTCTAAACAACTTTTTCAAGCTCCACACCAGGGGTCCTCAAAGTTTTCAAACAGCGGGCCGGTTCACCACGCCCCAGACACCACTGGGGGCCGGACCACAGTGGGTGGGGGGAGCAGGGGACCTTGCCGTAGCCCTCCCACTCTGAATGCCCCACTAACCAGCATGCTGATCATCTAGGCGGTAGTTAGGGGGAGTGGGAGAAGTGACATAGTCCACTACTTTGAACTGCCTCAGCAATAGAAGCAGCTGCGGAGGCTGGCTTGCTCACAAAGTAGGCGGTAGGTGGGGGTTGCAATTGGTCCCGGGGGCCGGATTGGGGACCTTGGGGGGCCGCATCCGGCCCTGGGGCCTTAGGTGGGGGACCCCTGCTCCACACACTTTGATGAAGTGCAGGCAACTTAGGAAAAGCTGTATTCTATCTAATGTTTCAGAAGACCATCTAGTTAATTTTATAACCTACTGGGGAAGTTCAGCAATTGTGCTCCATATGGATAGCATCACGTTTCGCAGGGCTCTGGGACTGGAAAGAAAGAATCAAGCCAAGCAGCTTTCTTAAACTGTGCTACATGCCATCCCAACCTCCCCCTTGGTATTTTCAAATCTTCTCTTTGTCCTGGCCACAGTCTTGGGAGAAAAGGTTAACGCAGAACTTTCCCATCACGTTGGATCAAACTCAGGCAAACCTTTAAACTCATAATGGGTCATGTGTGACAGAAGCAACATGTCCCAAAGGGTAAATCAGAATCAATGCCTGGTGACCATCAGGTCAATGCAGGATGCAAAAAGCTTTAAGTCTGTTCATATTTCTCCATCTTTCAGGGTAACAACTCTTAAGATCTCTTGGGGATAAGCTGCCCTTTAGCTCCCAGATTTTGAAATATCAGTGGGCTCCTTAAACGGTCTTGCATTCCCCAAGGACAGAACAAAAGTTAAATATAGGACCTGAACCAACCATTTTCAGAGGTGGCTTGGGTAACTCTGATCTAAAAGCATAAAATGTGTTCTGCACATGTTTAGAGGCAATGCATGTTTATTATTTCACCTGCCCCCTGGTTGAACCCTGGCAGGACATGACCTTTGCCAGCTGGATTGCCTGTTTCCTTCTGGTACCTAAGCAAGTGTCTTAACTGCCCCCATCATAACTACGCTGTCTACTATGCCATAGGCTGCCAATGAAACTTGTGTGGTTAATTGAGTAATCTTAAAATCCACATCAAGTGTAGCCTCACAAATTTCTCCCAATCTGTAGAAACCCACATGGGGATTCCCAAAGTATTATATCACCTGAGGTTAGTTTATACAAGCCTGGTATTTACTCTGTTTTATAAAATAGTTTCAAACCAGGCAACACACCTGGAAGACACTATAATTATCTATAAGGTATGTATTTTTCCTGCTAAAAACTGTTTTATTACTTGGGGGGTGGCATCTTACAACATTTATACACATGGCACTTACACAAAAGCGCCCAGTGGAGCTTTTCAGTGAAAGAGAAAGCTGGAATAATTAATGTCTGTGAAGATTCTCAGTCATCCAGGTGAGGCTATCTGGAAGCTGAGTCATGGCAACTCCAAATTATATATTGGAGGCCTCACCACTAACTTTTCTCAGACTGATGAAGCTGCTTGGAAGAGTAGCAAAATGTTTCAGTCCCACAAGAGAAGTCCAGTTCCATTACTCAACTTAGAATCATACAGATGGAAGAGACCTCAAGGACCATCTAGCCCAACCCCCTGCCATGCAGGAATCCCCATCGCACTACTCCCAACCGATGGCCATCCAGCCTCTGTTTAAAAACTACCAAAGGAGACTCCACCACCCTCCATGGCAGCATATTCCACTGCCGAACAGCTCTGTCATGAAGTTCTTCCTAATGTTTAAATTGAATCTCTTTTCCTGTAGTTTCAGACCATTGCCTCGCATCCTAGCCTCTGAAGCCATGAAAAAGAAACCAGTCCCTTCTTCAATGTGACATCCTTTCAAATATTTAAACATAGCAAGCATACCCCCCTCTTGGCCTTCTTTTTGTAAGGCTAAACATTCTCAGCTCCCTAAACTGCTCCTTATAAGACATTTCTTCCAGACCATCAGTCCTCTTAGTTGCCCTCCTCTGGACCCGCTCAAGATTGTCAAGATCCTTTTTAAATTGAGGTGCACAGGACTGGACACAGTACTCCAGGTGGGGTCTGAGTGGGGATAGAGTGGTACTATCACTTCCCTTGATCTAGACTCTAGGCTTTTGTTGATGCAACCAAGAATCGTGTTGGCTTTCTTGGCCGCCACATCACACTGCTGCTGACTCATGTTCAATTTGTGGTCCACCAAGACTCCCAGATCCCTTTCACAGGTACTATTTTCCAGCCAGGTGTCTCCCTTCCTATATCTGTGAAATTCATTCTTTTTACCTAGATGCACTACCCTATATTTCCCTCTGTTGAAACCCATTCCGTTAGCTTTGGCCCATGACTCTAATCTGTCAAGGTCCTTTTGGATTTTCATCCTATCCTCTAGGGAATTAGCAACCCCACCCAATTTAGTATCATCTGCAAATTTGAACCTCCTACTCTCTTTTCCTTCCTCCAAGTCATTAATATGTTTGATGTGTAGTTTGATGTACATGTTATATGCCCTGCCACAGAGTAGGGAGAAAAATTCTAATGTATAAACTCACCTGTTGGACTAATGATTGAGTCCTCAGCTGTGCAGTTACTTTACCTTTTGTATGTGGATGATATTGAGATAATCCATTGCATAGATTCACCAAAACCAATTGTTTTCCCTGCCTAGGAAGATGTGGAGCAATAATTGAGTGATGCTCCTGTAAACATGTAATGATTTCTCCCCACACACTAGACTAGAGCTTCCTCCAAGCAAGACTGAGTCCCTGCCTCTTTCTTCTGGAAACTAGCCACCTGTTTTTATCTCAGCTGTACGAGACCTCTGCTTCCATCCATACTGGCAGACGAACGACCTAATTTTGTGAGATTGAATTAATTCCTCAGTTATGCAAACACAAATATATTGTTCCAGAGCTTTGCTTCATCAAAGAAAATTGAGAAACACTCTGCCAGACTAGACTTTTTCATACTTTCCTCCACGATACCACTTTCTGTCATTTTTCTTCAGATTTTCTAGGAGGTGTAATTAGCACATCAACCTTTAGTAACCTAGGCTGTTAGCTACTATGTGCCAAAAGCATACACTGAAATGGGACTGGAGGGGGAGGGGGAAGGACTGTTAAATACGCCTACAGGAAGGACTTGGCACTTTCACAAAACATCTTGCCAGCTATAGCTGAGGTTCTTCTGGCTGTGTTTGCCTTTAATGAACACTTGCCCATTAGCAATTGTGAAGTTTTTATCAGTTGCTAAAAGGGCATGAATTATGCAGCAGCAAGATGCATTAGTTAGCAATGTGTTGATTCTCCAGAAGTAACTGCGTTGCTTAGCTCAAGGGATATTTCTTGTTAAACCAAAAATGAATCTTTGAGACATGGGAGACTGTGGGAGACGGATGGACATCAATGGGTCTGGCTAGCTTGTACAAATCTCTTTGTGGTGGCAAAGGATGTGGTCTCCAGCAGACATGTTTGCTCTATCCCAGAGCTCCAGCTGGTGATATTTCTTAGGGAGTTCTTTGATTCTCTTCTCTCCCGCCACCCCACCCCGGGAGCTTCATGTTGCACAAATGAAAAAGCTCCCACGGTTCCTCAAATGTCCAGAGACAGAAGTAGATATTCCTTTGATTCACTCATGATTGTGTTTAAAAAGTAGTTTGTTTTTATTATTTTTATTATTCGCTTCAGTATTTAGCTGCATTTGCTTCTTTGTTAATTTTTGTTACTTTTCCTTTGAAGGAAGCATTAGAGTTGATAAAGGAAAAGTATTAAGCTTTGGAAATGTATCTTAAATGACTTGTGCCCTGTAAAATACAATTTAAACTGTCATCTAATGAGACATTATTTGTTTCTGGAATGTGACTTTATTATACACTTGTTTCTGTCTCTGTTATTTCCTCATAATAATGCCATTAAGTCCATTCTGATTCATGGCGTCCACTCCCAGGGTTTTCCCAGGAAGGTAATGCTAAGAAGACGTTCATCATTCCCTTTTCCTGCGGGCATCCTGGGGCAGTACAGCTTGCCCGTGGCTAAAGGCTGGCTGTTCTCCCAGAAGGTACAATAAGGAATTCAAGCCCCCAACTTCTGGCTAAACAAACCTAGGCCTCTGAGCCAGCTCTTATTTTATTAGAGGCAACTATATTGCTTGTAATTCATTATAGGTAAAGACATTACAATTGATTTTATTCTGGGCTCTGGTTTTTTAAAATGCATCTGGTTTTCTTTATCTTTGCTTTTCAATAATGGCCCATTTTAATAATGGAATCCCATTTTTATAGACTATGCCTTTAATTTCATTCTTAGGATGACAGAATACAAATTAACTTCTTGTGGCTAGGGAGAAGACCTCACAGAAGCTGAATAATGTTTCTCAGCAGCCCCATCTTGGATGGATCATTGGGTCAAGCCCCTAGCAAAGGCTTAGGAAATTGAATTCACTGCCTCTGGCTCTGCAGCCCGATACCTAAACCACTGAGATAGCCAACAGTTTTTCATATGCTTACTAATAAATATTACTGGTAATAGCTGATGTGTAGATGCTAAGATATCCAGTTAAAAGCATCTTACTTGGACAATCATCCATCAAGCTATGGGAAAGAAACAAGAAAGCTGTTGCTCCATTCTGATTTCTGTAAACTGTACTGGCAGATTATAAATGAACATCTGGGAAGGAATTTTAGACAGTTTTATTTTCTTTCACAGCTACCCTGATCTATGAGCCACCACAAGCAAAACCCTACCCAATAAGCTATAATAAATCATAAATATTTATGGCATTTAATCACAAAACAGCAACGATGCAGGAGAAATAATATTCAGTCTAGTTATAATGCAGTCAGCATATAGCCCATGAATAACTTGTTTGGTACCATTTGTTTAAAAAAATTCCAAGCTTTGAATAGGTATTCCATAGCTCCTGCTTCCAGGATCTCTAATCCTTCTTTGCAACTAAAAATATGAATTGGGAGATGTCAAACAGGAAGACTACATATATGCTCTGATGTGAAAAGGGAGAGTCTCAGAAGCCGTTAGTGGCAAAACACAAAACTAGCAGTGTGAACAGCCAATTAATCCAGATACCGGTCTCAATTGTTAAAAAATAAAAGACTCATGAATGCCATATTAAGTAGTCTAATAAATAATAGACATCACAGCTCACAGCAAGCTAGATTCCAACATCACCCCCCACTTTTTTCTCAAAATGAATGATTTATAGGATAAACACTCTGGGTACAGAGGTAAAAAATTTAGGTACTGCTCCTAATCTCTTAAACATCTATCTATCTATCTATCTATCTATCTATCTAGTATGTATGTGCTGCATCTCAAATTGGAGAAGTGCTACATCAAAATGATAAATGGAAGTAATGAAATAAGGTGTTATTTAAATTTAGTCAGTATTGGGAAAGAATGTCTGGGAGGTGTTAAGGCCTGGAAAGTGGCAGCCCTGTGGTTTGGATCTACAAAGGACTACTACTATTCTTGATCAAAAGAAGTTAAGGTTTGACCATCTGTACCTCTGGCACATGCTCACATCTTGGAGATGCAGGCATGAGTGACATGGGGTGCCAGCTGAGCTTTCTGAAGACTAATGCCACCCTCTTCCTCCGGGTGTCCAAGAGAAAGTGAACTTAGCTGTTGGGAAGGAGCAGAGAAAAGAAAATCCTCTCCCTCCCAGCACTGCCCAGCCCAATAATGGAACAGCACTTTCAGACAAGAGATTATCTACAGATTATCCATTTCCTTGGGGAAGATGCAGCACAGCCTAAATCTATTACTAAATCTCAAAAAAGACACAGTGGAACTGGAAAAGGTGCAGAAGAGAGCAACTAAAATGAGTACTGGGCTGGGGCACCTCCGCTATGAGGAAAGGCTAAAACATTTGGGGCTCTCTAGTCTGGAAAAAAGGCGCCTGAGGGGGGATATGATTGAAACGTACAAAATAATGCAGGGCATGAGTAAAGTGAATAGAGGGACGCTCTTCTCCCTCTCACAGAATACCAGACCTTGGGGACAGACATTCAAATTGAGGGCTGGGAGAGTGAGAACAGACAAAAGAAAATATTTTTTTCTACCCAGCGTGTTGTTAGTCTGTGGAACTCCCTGCCACAGGATGTGGTGATGGCATCTGGCCTGGATGCCTTCAAAGGGGGATTGGACAGATTCCTGGAGAAAAAGTCTGTCACAGGTTACAAACCATGATGGAGATGTGTAATCTCCAGGCTTAAAACCAGGGTACCTCAAGGACCAGATGCAGGGGAGTGGTATCAGGAGACACATATGTAGTCTCGTGCACTCCCAGACGCCTCTGGTGGGGCCACTGAGATACAGGAAGCTAGACTAGATGGGCCTTTGGCCTGATCCAGCATGGCTCTTCTTATGTTCTTATGTTCTTATTCCTAAATCCAGTGTATGACTGTAGTGGTGACACATCCAGAGTTTAGGAAAGTTACGCTTTTTGGATGACAAATAAATGGACATGCTGGCTGTGGGTTTTTGGATGTTGTCATCCAAAACATCTTTACAAATGCTACTTGTGTACTTGTCTGCATAGTCCTCCTATGACAACATCTGAGGATTTGCAGATCTCTGTTTTCCACTCATATTATGGGAGCAACAGCCCTGCTTTTGAGCTGTGGAAGGAGTTTGTGTAGGTGAATGTATTTATGTCTGAACAGTGCCAGCATGTTTCAGTAATAAGAGCAACAGGAAATGCCTTGAAGCATTTGAGAATAGGGCAAAGGACTTGTTTTAAATGCTTGTTCGACAATAAGAAGTCAGGGTGCACCAGGGAACCTGTCAGCCATGAAACAGGTGTCTGAAAAATCAACTTTTGCAATAGCACTGTGAGATTCAGTTTGATGTTTGCGCATTTTTAGGCAACACAGTGTGGGCCTCAAAGCACTTCATTCATCTTGCATAAACAGCAGTTGATCATATTAAGATATCTGATTCTGCAGAAAGGTTTTCTTCAAAGCTACAGTAGCTTTTTGGCACATTCCAAGAGCATCATTCTGTTCTTTTTCTCTTGATCAAGCATTTGTGTAGCAATTCAGCATAAGGTGCAAGGTTAAATAAACATGACTGTTCATATCTTCAAGACTAGAGTTATACCTGTAGGATACCTACCCACTATAAACATCTCATTAAAGATATTTATATGTATATCTGAGAAGAGGGCAGGACTATTGTACAGGCCGAGCATAGGCTGAGCATTCTACCTAGACCCCAGAGATAACACTCTTACAATGAAGTCATAGCAGAGTCTGAATGTTGTTTTTCAAAAGCAACTCATTCTATTACTTGTTTTCTCCCTGAAGAGGCAACTAATTACTGCTATTGTGTAGATTTCAGAAGGAACTCGCTGTATTATTGTCACATTATTTTGAGGACCTATTCACCTCTTTTCTTTAAAGTGGATAAGTTGTTAACAAATTTGGACCCTATATTTACCTTTTCGACCCTCAATTTACCTTTACAAATAGGACTTGTGGGAGACAGCTGCCTGGAGAACCTTGGTTGCCCCTTCCCTTGATAAGATGTCCAACTGTTGTTTGGTGAATGATTACAGAAACACATCTGGCTTATGGAATGGGGGAGCATATATATGCAGCAGGATCAGTTATTCTATTGTCACTAAATACCTACGTTATGTGCTGTTGAGTCAGAACTGACTTAGACCTTAGGAATGTCTTTGTAAGTGAGATAGTTGAGGAATGCTTTTAATTATTTACACCTCCTAGTGACTTTCCTTGGTTGACCCAAAATTCAAACCCATATCTCCTGAATCCTAGTCAGTCACTCTGTCCAATATATCACACTGGGCAGGCTGTGTATAGCTCCTTTTTAAAGCTGTCACATTTAGAAATCATCAATATGTCTTGTGATGGCGAATGCCAATTCACATTGTGTGGAAATATGTTTAGTCTGTCCCAAATCCCCCATTTCAACATCAGTGAATTATCTTTGGTTATAATATCTTGACTGAAGAAGAGAAGCTTTTCCCAGATCAGTTTTTCCCCATACTACTATATATATAATATTACGCACTTTCATCATTTTACACTTACTCACTGTTTCCTAAAGTAACCTGAAATGGAGAAACCTTTCCTCATCGTGGATTTATTCAAGCTCCTTGATCCTTTTGTTTGCTCTTGATTGCATTGTTTCAGAAGTGATATGCCAGTGCCACTGAACATCAGCAGCTAAAGAATCATAGATGAAAGAAGGATGCAGTATTGCCTTTATCTGGTTAATTTTAATAAGAATCTATATAATGGATTGTGGATACCATCCATAACTGAGAAATCTGGGTCTGAGTCCCAGAGCATCAACCTATCACCATCCTTGATAGCCAAATGGAGCACACCAAATGAAAAATGGGAGCACTGCAGTCCAAGTTGTACTATGACCCCCAATTATTTTTGTCTTTTGATTTGTGACATGACAGTAAATTGCAGTTTCCATTTAAAAGATAACAGTATACAAAAATGACAATTTAAATTGAAACTTTTATTATTAGAGCATACTGCTATGTTTACAATTAGTCTCGACTCTTTGAACTTTCCTTTGCTCTTCTTTTTAGTTTGAGTTCTGATTAGAAGAGAAATGTCCTGAACTAACAAAGGCATCTGAGGCCATGTCACACCAGTGAAATGTGTCCCAGTGCTTCCCCGTTGATTTCAATG
>JAHTLZ010000129.1:69912856-69930649 GCA_023846285.1 Phrynocephalus versicolor
AAACTGAGGCTGTCTTTCTTGGGCCACATCATGAGAAGGGAAGACAATAAAGAAAGACAATAATGCTAGGAAGAGTAGAGGGCAGCAGGAAAGGAGGGAGACCAAATCAGAAATGGACTAACTCCCTAAAGAAAGGCCTCAGTTTACAAGAGCGGAGCTGGGCTGTTGAGGGCAGGGCATTTTGGAGATCACTCATTCATTCATATGCTCACCATAAGTGAGAGGAGACTTGACGGTATTAACAACAAGAGCTAAATCAGTGGAAGTATGGAGGACGTGACTCATCAAATCCCCACTGATTCAGTAGGCCTGTTCTGGTTCTGTTTTACTGCTAGATTTCAGCCATTGGTTTTTAACAGGAGAAGTCTCCATAGTCCATATTATTCTCGACACCATTCTCCCCCAATTCTTGACTATGGTTGCACTAATCTTTGTCTAAACCTCGCGCACATCTGCGCACTCTTGCTCTGTGTGTGTCTGTGTGTGTCTGTGTGTGTGTGTGTGCGTGTGTGGTTGTATGTTTATGTGTTTGATTATACAAGATTAAAAGACAGTTTTTGAGGAAACAAGTGCCACACTATGTTTTCTTATGAAACAAAGGTTAGGCCAGTCGCTTAATTCCAGATGTTCATACTAAGTGTTCTGTTCATGTGGCATTTATATGTCTGTAGCACACTTTGTGCATGGAAGAAAAGGCAGGGGAAGTGTCACTACTGTTTCTTTCCCATTGCCTTAATCCTCACTTCCTCCCCCCAAGTGAAAGGCAGGTGGTGAGACTGGCTGTGCACCACTGACCAAAGAAGGCTGCCCACCGGGCTACTAATCACTGCTCAATTATGGATGCCACCAGAATGTCATTAAATTGGCTTTTTTTGAAAGTAATTTACCAAACTCAGATTTTTATCTTCCCAGAGGCATCTTCAGAATGTCTCTTGGGAACTGAGATTCTGAACATGATGGAGCTTTGCTCGGATCCAGCAAAGCTCCTTTCCAATCTTAATGAATAATTTCTGATAGGAAAAATCTGGCAAAAGCTCAGAGCAAGCGCACAAGACTGAAATAAATACATGTTCCCTTCAAGCCCTGGAGAGCTGTCAATCAGTTTCCCTCTTCTTTCAGCTTTTCCTCGTTAAGCTGCAGTGTTTTCTGTTTTGCTAAAGTGTAAAATAGGAACTCGGATACTGAGCATGAGCCACCAGTAGCTGAAGAGACAGAAAGCAATGCAGCTCCTCTCATATATTTGTTGCCCAGAGACATTTCTAAGCAGCACAGTTGCTGCCAATTTGGGCAAGCCTGCCTCATTCTAGAAAGCAATTTGCTCTTAAATTTATGGTGCATTGCATTATGATGCCGAGTAATGGAATGTGAAATAAGTTTCTTAAAAACCTTTTGTTTTGCATGCACATGCATGCAAGATGTGGGAATGAAAAATACAATACGTGTGGGTAATTATCTGAGCCAGAACATTTTTCTTGTTGGCAGGTTTTGAGGAAAGCGGGCCAGCAGAGCCTTTCCAAAATGTTTGGCTCTGACGTCTATTTGGGGAGGGCAAGAGTAGAGGGAAAATGCAAAACCATGTTCCAGAACTAAAGATTCAGCCAAATTCCTTCACCATGCCAAAACAATAGTCTATATTCTGCCAAGGTCAAACATCCAGCAGTATAGTACCTCATGAGTCTATTATCAAATGCATGTGTGTGTGTGTTCCTGTAAACATCATAAGCCAGAGTCACATGAAAAAGAAGTGCCTTAACAAGCAATGGGGGTGTGCCTCAAGGAAATCAAAGTGGAGCTTCTTCTGAATTTTTCAAATGATGCCATTGGGAATTCTCATTCTAAGAAAACATTTCTGGTTATTTTGGAGTCAAATCTCGGTGCACTTCAACTAACCATGACAAGATTTGGCAATAGTGCTCCTGGCTAGAACAGAATGGGTCCTTATATCCCCCTCCCAGTCTCTGGACAGTGTGATCTCAGATCTCTCCAGTCTGCATGCTGTGATTGATGAAGTCCCTTCTGCAAACCTCATCCAGTGCTTGGAATTATTAAACCATCTGGTGGGTCAACCTAGGGTCACCTGGAATGAGGTTTAGACCACCAAATGCACAACAGCACTGGGAAGAATTTCATTATGATAAAAGAGGGGAGAACAACAAATAAAGAGATTGTTTTGTTTTGTTTTGTTTTGGAAAACCTCTCTGTCCAGCTGAGTGCAGTTATTAGATGTTCAGCATTGCCATGTTGTGGAGCAAACTAAGGGGAGATGACTGCATAAACAGAAAAGTGATAGGTTTTCTTCAAAATATATTTTGATCTAGATCCTTGTGGGCATGGTTTTGGATTTGTTTGTTTTTTCAACCGGTGTCCCATGGAAACTTGGAACAGGCCTGCCCAAAGTCCGGCCCGGGGGTGTGTGTCAAATCTGGCCCTTCAGACCATTCTGAGTGGCCCACGACTGGCTGGCCTGCCCCTCCCTCCCCCTCCTTCACCCCATTTTTTTAAAAAAATAATCTTCTGCCAACACTGACACCACTGGGAAGCTTGAGTGGCTGGGCGGGCCGGCAAGGGGGTGGGCCACCACCACCAGCACCGCCCAGAAGCTTGTGGGGCTGGGGGCACGCACGGGGGCGTGCTGCCGCCACCGGCATCACCGGAAACCTTGTGAAGCTAGGTGCCCACCTTCCTTCCTGTGGGTGGGGTTACAAGGGGTCAGTGGGTAGGGCTTATGGATCAGTGGGTGGGGCTTGCAGTGGGGTGGCAGGGTCAGGGAGCAACCAGCCCCTGACACATTCTCAGTCACCAAATCTGGCCCTCCTTACAAAAAGTTTGGGCACCTCTGCCTTAGAACCTCTTCTGATCCCTTCCTCATTGACAATAAATTCCTGCCCGACAGTAATGACAGACAACGCCTACCATTAGGTTCTAAGAGGGCAGTTCCCTCAGGTGACAGAGTGGTGGGATGGCAAATGGCCTGCTCCCTACAGTTTTCTCTGAAGTCTCAGGAGGGTCTTGGCCACTCTTGACATCAACTGCTCTCCACAGCTGTAGAGAAAGCTGCTTAAATAAAGCAGAAGCTAGCACTGCCACAGCAGTGATGTGCATTCTCGGTGTGCTTCTCTCTCTCGCTTGCTCGCTCACTTACTTGCTCTCCTGCTCACACTCTCACACACAAAAAAGCCTCTGGCTATTTCAGTAATGGGGGGAAAGAGAGTGGGAAGCCACAAAAAGAAGAAAGAATGACAACAAAAGAAATCAATACTGCAGAGAGCAGCCTGAAGAGGAGGAGGAAGCAGGCACACACTTCCTGCAACTTCCAACAAGAGGCTCTTTATACAGACAGCTCTTTCCATAAGAGCAGACACTTTGATGTAAAGCTCATGTCTCCAAGCAGCAAGGGAAGTGTGGCTGTTATCTCCGCCTCTTCCTCCTCTTCTGGATTTGTCATCCTTGCCTCCTCCTTCTTGTTGTCCCTTCTTGATCCTTAGATAGGGGGTGAGTCGAGGTGCTGAGGCTGCCACCACAGCAACCACCACCTACTAGTGCTGGGGTAGAGCAGATGGAAATGTCTTATCCCTGGCATGCCAAGAGGTAGAAAAGCTGCCTGCAGGAGCAGGCATTCTCATGACTAGGAAGGCAGCAGTGGACAGCAAGGTCCCTATAACTCTGCCTTAAGTGTGTGGGTGCTTCATGTTCTACCTCAGGTGGCAGGAAAATTTGTTCCAATCCTACAACAAGTTTCCACGGAACACTGTTTGGTCACTATACCAATACTTTGGGCTTTGTGATGAACTATGTTCTGTTAGCCACATGCTTGTAGATGTTGGTTTCCTTGCATACCGGGAAAGTCAGGCATCCCAGCCTACATCCACTGTCATGGCGCCAGATTTCTGCTTAGCAGAACAGAACTCCCAGGTCATTGTGCCATCTGGAGAACTGGCTCCAGCAGGTATCTCAGACTCCACTGCTGGAGTCAATTCCATTAGCACAACCACCCTATTGGATTCTGGACCTTCTATGTGGAGTCTTGATGATTCAAACACTTTAGTTTTTCTGGTCACATGCCATACTAGTTCTCTCTCTTACACACAAAATACGGATTCCCAAAACATTCCTAATAATCTAATATATAAAATATGAGACAAACTGTCCTGCATTGAAGCTATTGTGGCTCAGGGAAAGGATTTCTAGAAATGCTCTTTCCAGGAACATGGTTTTTAGACCCTCTTTTCTAGGAGTAGTCAAATATACAGTTGGAGATACCGCTTGCTGCTGCTGTCTTTGTCAATGTCCCTAAACACCTCTGCAGTACTGCATTCCATTTCTTATGCCAGCCAGACTACCAGATGACATTCTAAATTCCCTTGGTAGTAGCATTGACTTTATTCCTGTCATCCAATAATGAAAGAGTGACCATGTTCTGATCTCAAGGGAATGTCTTAGTGCAGAAAGCAAGATGGATGCACCCTTCAACTTTAAGAAACTCCCAGACATAGCATATCAGGGACCTGAAGTAGAGCAACCAGACTTGGCTGAACAGCTAGTTTAAAGTGTGGTTCTGCATGCATGAAATGCATACAGTTTATTTTAGAGCATTTCCATATCACCCCCAAAGTATGTTTGTTTTAATTATTTTAGCAGATGATACCAATTGTGTTCTGCCATTTTACAAACTGAAAAATAAGACTTATATGTAGATCTTATACAGTATTAAACATTGATTATCAAAATAGGGGTGAAAAAAATGGATAAAATAAATGCCGTTTCCTTAAATGTGAAAGGCTCAAATTCTGGAAATAAGTGGAGTGGATATTCTATATTTTGCAATAGTGAATTACGGTAATAGGAAAGACATACAGTATAAAAGGAGCAAGAGAATGCTTGGCTGCAGAGAATTAAGAGCCCCCCTTTTTCCTTTCCTTGGTGTTGTTGTTATCAGGGGTAAAATTACGGCAAAATATTCTACTTCCATGCTGTGGATGGGTAAGCAACCTTTCTAGGGATATTGCATAAGGTCATTTTTTCATTACTTAAAAGAGTATATGTATGATCCAAGTTTACATTGAAAAGAAAAACCACTCCCAAAATAGCCAAGGCCCTAGAGGTTTTATGGGTACAGAATACCTAGCTGATGATTACACAAATGTCTACCTTAAAAGAAAATTTCTTTTATAAAAGGCTGTTCAAATGCTGATGCTGAAAGAAGTATAGCAGGAGAACGTACAGGAAAAAGCATTTCAAACACCTTTCAGCACATCAGTCTTTGACATGATGTAGATATTGGGGAAGATGTCTTATTCTACAAAGAGCGATATTCTGGGCACTTTAAGCAATATACATCCAGTCTCAGGCAGAATAGGTGCTGTTGCTGATTTGAAGATAAATTCCATTTTCCTAATGAAGTAGGGTTACCTTTGTTTGTTTGTTTATTATTTCAACATACTGTATAAACCATCCTATATTGCAATGCACTGCTATCTTTGGCTGGTATATAGCAAATCATACAAGAAGAAAAAAATGAAAACAATACAAAATATAAAACATAAAAATATTAAACACAATTTAAGACAATATTGGTCATCACAGGTACAATAACTAATAACAGGGAATTTTAAATAGTTCTGTTTTTACTGCCTGTGAGGGAAGGAGCCCAGAATAACCCTGTTGGAAGTTTTTTTCTAGAGATATGGGGCCATAAGTAAGAAAATCCAGTTTCTACTGTTGGCCTTCCTTGGCGTTACTGTTTTTAACATCCTGGACTGTGAAGAGTGGGTGGACAGGTAGTTATTTTATAAGAAAGACTTCTAGCAGGTGTCAAGATCCACTTAGGACATTACAAGTACTTTGAATTCAGCATGGAAATTCACAGGGCGCGAATAGAGACTTCAAGGGCAGCTCTATGTAGAAAGTATTACAGTAGTCTGTTTTGGAGATCACCAAAGCATGAACCACTGTTGTTATGTATTTCTTCTCCAAGTAGAGGCACAGCTGGTCAATCAATCAGAGTTGATGAAAAGCACTCTTGGCCACAGCAGATATTTGCACTCCATACAGAAAGGTAAGTCCAAGAGTGCACCCAAACTGTGAAACCAATCCTTCAGGAGAAGTGTAACCCTATCAAGACCCAGGAAATTATAGAATCATAGAATATTGAAGCTGTAAAGGGACTACAAGGTCCATCAAGTCCAACCCTCTGCTCAAGGCAAAAATACAAATCAAAGGATATCTGCCAGGTGGTTGTCCAGATTTCTCTTGAATGTCTCCAGAGTTGGAGCACTCACCCCCTCTTGAGGTAAGTGGCTTCATTGCCACACTGCTCTAACAGGAAGCTTTTCCTAACCGCTAGGTTCTCTTAACTTGAACCCACTGTTGCTCATCCTGCACTTGAGAAATGCTGTCATATCATCCCTCGTCTTCTTTTCTCTAGGCTAAACATGCCTAGTTATTTCAATCTTTCCTCATAGGCCTTGGTTTCCAGCCCCCTGATCATCCTTGTCACCCTCCTCAGAAGACAATTCAAAACATAGCTATTTCATCTGGCCTTCCCTGACTAGAACAAAGTATAACATGTCCAGCCTAGTTATTTTACCCTGCCATCTGGTTTTAACTCATTTTATATATGCATACTGTACATATTATGAGTTTTATGTCACATTTGAATAATTTTTATTGCATTGCTTGCTGTATTGATTAGCAATTTTGTTATCAGTGCATATTATTTCTGTATATTTTAGTGTTGTAAGCCTCTCAGAGTGTCCTTTTAAGCCAGATGGGGTAGGTAGGTAGGTAGGTAGGTAGGTAGGTAGGTATGAATAAATAAATAAATAAATAAATAAATAAGATTTTTTAATCTTATGTCTCACAGTGTCTGCAACTTTTTAGTTATTTGATAAGGGTATTATCTAACCCAGACTTTTGTTCCCACACAGGGATTACCCAAGTACAGTACTTTGATTTTTTTCCAATGGTACAATATCATATTTTATTGATGCAAACATGCAATTTAGCAAGGCAAGAAAAACATTTGGAATATTTTATTAGTAACTATGTGTTTGTGATGCAGAAAACTATTGCAACGTAAAACTACTGAGCAATGAAACCTTTGCCTGGGAAGGCATGTATGTTTAATTAGGCTAGGTATTTCTGCTTAATATGCTCTGTAATTTTATTCATGGAATGCATGAATATCCATCATCTTTGTAGTAAGTTGGAGTTTAAAATTCTTTGAAATACCAATCATAGTTGCAATTTATAGAGGACTGAGTCTGTTGTGGCTGAGAGCCCCTTTTTTCTGTGCACCACTCAATAAGCTTCTTGTGCATTTTGTGTTGCTATCTTCTTGTTTAATTAGAAAACATTTTTGTTGCTTTTAAGATTTTACAGTAATTACAGCCATTTATTCCAGCTGTGCATCCCCACAGATTGCTAAGCATCAGCCCACCCTGCCTTCTGTACACAGACACCCTGAATGATCATGGTTTCTGAGCCAAGAGGGGATGCTTAATTAGGTTTTTCTAGAAAGTATATAATTTCTCCTTTCTTTCCCATGTAGCTTTGCCAATGAACTTGGATCCACAGCAACAAAACACCTTCTTATTTCTTCATTAAACTCACTTTTTCAGGTTTCTCAATAGTTATAATGAAGTACTCCATTCAGGAAACCGAGTCAACCCTCTATTCAGCATATGCAGATGGATTCTTATTAGGGTTTACAGAATTATTTTAATCTGTGCTTCCTTTCAGTCATGTTCTACCCACAAAAGTAGGGCAGCTGGCTGGCACTGAGAACTGTTTCAAATATAACATAAGTCTATTGCTCTGCGCTCCTGCCTTCTGAAGATGCCGGCCATAGAAACAGGTGAAAGTTAAGAAGAAAAACCTCCAGATCACGGACAAGCAACCCCACAAAAAAAATCACAACAATCATCAGATCCCAGCCATGAACAACTTCTGGAATAGATAGCATAGTTCCTCCATGAAGTGGTCACCTGACATTGTGGATTAATTTGACACCTGTCCTGCTTTCAGTTTTTATATTCCATTCAGCATCTTTGTACTGTGATGTATATATTTGCAAGGGGTTGGTTCCAACCTCCCCATCTCACAGATGCTTAAAAACTCAGAAATAGGCTATGTCTGCTATGCATGGTGTCTGGCTCCATCTAGAGGCCAGTTCTGGTAAACACACATTGAAAATGCCTATAAATAGCTATTTCTGGGGGTTTTTATTTAATATTTTCAGGCAGTGAATAAGTGAATTAGCTGATACTGATGCACAGATGGGGGTGGGACGTCCTAGTGTACAGATAGCCCATGATTAGGAGAGGAAATTCCTTAAGTACTACAAATATGTGATTGGCACAGAAAGAACTTTTTAAGCCTTCGGTAATTTGTAAATTTATTTAATTATCGTTATCGTAGAACTGCAGAGCCAGAAGGGAGCCTTGGGTTTATTAATAATTTCACTCTGCTTTGTGATTGGTCAATGAGAGTAAGCATAGACTTTATTTGAAAGCAAGACTACTCAGTTATGAATCATTTTTCCTTGAACACAAGGAAATGTTAGCTTTTTATTATCAGCTATCTGTAAAGTACAGTTCAGTCCTAAATCCAATATTATAGTGGAGTTTTTAGTGGAACTTTCTTCATACATAGTAGACACCATTAAAGAAAACCATTCCGGATGTTTCATAGCTGTTCATAGCTACTTTTTTGGGGGGTGGGTTCAGAGGAGGTTGTAGTATAAAGGGTAGATTTTTACCTCTCAATTACACTAGATTTCCTTACTCCACTTGTGGGAGTTCTGTGCTATGTGTGCCTGTGTAGCAGCCTATTTATGATTATATCCAGGCAAGTTACATGCTAATTGCTACCTGGAAGTACCAAAATCACTGATCAATGCCATGACATCTCTATTTCTATGCACATGCAGTGACTTTGTAAGTGCTCTATTTGCTGGTTCATGCTTATCATTCAGGTACATTCCTTTTCAAGGAGTGTTTAGCTGTGTAAGATTGCTCTTGTGTGAAAAATACTTAGAGATCTGACAAAGGAGTTATTTTTGTAGAATCATGCAATACTGTTAGGTTTTATTTTGTTTTGAAGGATGCCTTTGCAAACAAATGTGTTTAGGATAAATTCAAATGTCTTGCAGCCTGTCTCACATGGACATAAAGACCATTTGAAGTATTCATCACTAAACTAAATCCAGTTGTTAGTTCCTCTTATGGGGCTTGTTCTGTGGGCACCAGTGCAAGCCCTATTGATTTAATGGGGTTATTGTATTTGGAACTAACAGTTGATCCATAAGCATGCAGCAATGATGTATGGCAAATCAAATCAAAATTCTAAAATGCAATTTTTTAAAAATGGGGGCAGCTCAAACAAAAATAATGACTTTTAAACTGGGATTCTAATCAGCACCCAATTTAGTACAGTTGTAGCAGATATTCTGCTCTTTCTCTTCTTTGACACATATTTTCAAGTTATGGCTTTAAAAAAAGTATAACTGTCTTATTCCATCCACCTCCATTCAGAAATAGGTGAGCCAAAACTACACCAGATTTAAAATAGTTCACATAAACTGAAAAGACCAGTCTTGCTTATATTACAAGAGAATTGTTGGCCTCAGCTACTTTTCTTTATTTGGAAAGAATCCAGGCTGTAGGGGATATACTATTGGTCCTCAAAAAAGGACTTTCAAAGGGGATAAACAGTAATTTCTTATCACACTGAGTATGTGTGATGCAGACTTGCCAGGAAGAGTTTGCCTGATTAGTTAGGAGAACTGTAGGGCAACCAAGAATCACAAATGGAGTTTTTAAAAAACAAATTCCTACTAAAGAAAGTAATGGAGTAACATTCATTCAGAAGGGGGGACATATTCCCATGTATCTTTAAGCAATTAACATACAGTAGGTAAGGCATGTTCAAAACATGTCCTCATACCTTAAAAAAGAAAATTGCAATTTTTTTTTTGTCCTCGTGCTTTCAGTAAACACTATCTCTGGATTTCTGAAACTAAACAACCTGACATAAGTTTTCAAATGGGGAAATTTGACCACAAACTGCACTTGAGAACCTGTCAGTCAGTACCCAATTAAGTGACTCTCGGGAATATGTTTAACTCCTTTCTGGCCAAACAGTGGGGTTAATTCTTACAAGGGGATTCTGTGTCTGGTGTTAAAAAATAAAAAAAATATTTTTAAAAGTTGAACAAATATTCAGAAACTCGCTTGTTTTAGCTATGAATTTACTACTATTTTGCCTTGTGGCTAGGGATGGTTTTTTTTAAAATTTTAGCAGAGTTTTGTTGTATCTATATGCTATCATAATCTCCTGTTGGTAGTTGGGTACCTCACCCATTTCACCCATCTTGCCACAATACAATTGCTTGCAAAACTCTCTCAAGATTTTATATGCCATCAAGTCACGTCTGATGTGTGGTAACTGTATCAGTTAATGACATCAAAAGTGTCCTATCATTAACAGCTCTGCTCGGTTTTGTGTTCTTTTTACCAGTGCATTGTAGGATAGCTTCAGTTTAGCCATTTGTGTTCTAGTGAGAGTTCAGGTTTGACTTGATTGAATCTTCTGCCTTTCTGGTGGACCATGGTATCTATAAGACTTTCCCCCCAAAGCATATTTCAAATGTGCCTTTTTTCCTCCTTGCCTTTTATGGGGTTAATGGACATATCCATGCTATGTCCATTTTTCACATAGCATGGATAATTTTGACCTTGGTTTCCAATGACAGTCTTTGCTAACTCCCAGTGCCTTCCTTTTTATGCTTCAAAAGTGAGGGGACATCCTTTAAAAATATGCAGGCATTGTATTCATAGAGCTTCAGAAACTATATAGTTTTTTTTCCTCAGGTGGTGTAGCCCATAGAAAGAGAAACTGGAAAATTGCTTTCTCGCCTATATTCTGCACAGCAGGCTTGTCAACCATAGTTTTCCTGAGAGGTTAAAGGATCTACAGTATAAGTTTCAGCATTTTATGTGTTGCCTTCACTCACCCTGTTGCTGCACTATTTCATTCAAAATATTTTGGCACAGATGGACTGCAGCCATATCACAGCTGTTCTTGGTTCTGAACTCCCAAAGCAACCATGATACAGATCATATGATCATTGTGGAGGGTAATCTAACACTGTGCATGAGGGACGTTCCTATTAGAAATTCTATGTAGTATATGGACACCTAAACCTCCATTTTAAAAAGACACCTGAACCTCCATTTCAAAACCCCTCCAGTTTATGAATGTGGGATATTGTGCTTCTGCATCGATAAATCAAAATCCCAGAAAATGGCCTGATATTGCTGCTGAACGTTGTACCCACATTACCAGCAGAAAAAAGATGCCAAATGTTGCTTAGAAAAGAATAGCCTGAATGTTAATGACATCAATGTTGTCAACAGTCAAGATGCTCTAGGATCCCCTCTTATGCTCACTACCATTCGCAAGGAGATACAAGTTTAATAAACCCTTGTTCCACAAGAATCTCTTATGCCTCATCTGTGAGTTCCATGATGGATTTCTTTCAAACCCTAGGGGATCCAGAGAGACTTGCAGGTATCCTTCTGGCATCCGAACACATGAGAATATTTAGCTGACAGGGAAGACTTATCTATTGACTGCAGATATTGCCATCAAAAACGCAAGTACAGTACAAAATAACCTGAGATGAGTCACATAGATTCTCATAAGCATAACTTTATATTAATTTTTCATACACCATGAACCAAAAATATCCCCTGTGGGACTTTTACCTGGTCTGGACAGACTGAAATGGGCAGGCTGTAGACATTCTTGCATGTATGAAATAACTTTCTATGCTTTGTGATGCATAACATATGAGTAAATGTTTCTGTGATAATATTAATACTTAAGAAGATTTCATGGTGAAACATTAAAGCATGAGTAGTTAGTGTAATTCTTCTGCCTGTATAGTCCCCAGTTTTGGTGTCCAAATTTGGTGGGTAACAAAACAGAGAACTACATGGACAGGTAACAGGTACACCTCTCCTACATTACTAGGCATATAAGTACCTAGAACTGCAGTGATTAAACTGCAGTTCTGCAGTTAAGATTCTGCTCATGACCATGTATAGCCTCCATAATTAAATTGTCAGCCACCCAAGAAAGTATTAAGCTTTAAGTATAAACACTGCATGCTTTGCTTCTCTGATGTATGCTATTGTTTAAAGGTGTATGTTTAACTATAGAATTTATCCAAATAGTATCACAAAACCAGTGGAATAATTTAGGATTTCATGGGATGAATAATTACAGGCCTAAATCCAATCTCAAACTCATGGAAGCATCCAGAACTTAGGACCTTATCCTTCCTTTCAACAGTGTTCTATTGTTGCCAAAAAAGTGTTTTTTTCAGGGTGGCTTCCAGCTTTCTGGAGCATTATTTAACAAATTTATTTAAAGACATTTAAATAATGTAGATTTATTTAATGACATTTTACACAAGAAATATATACTAAGAATGACATGAGTAGGAGATGTATGTACAGATCCGCAGCTCTTCTGCAAGTGGAGATCCAGCACTGGATGTGTGTGTGTGTTGTGTCGTTATAGTCATGACCGACTTTTCGTGACCCCATGTCCATGGAGTTTTCTTGGCAGGAATACTGGAGTGGTTTGCCGGTTCCTACTCCAGGCACCTACAGCACCTGGTATTCCCTGGTGGTCTCCCATCCAAGTACTAACCAGGCCCAACCCTAGCTTAGCTTCCAAAATCAGGCGAGATCGGATGTGCTTAGGGCATTTAGGAAGCTACCCAGCACTGGATACATCTCATTAAATGTTCTAAGAACATATGCCACATGTTTTAAATATTTAGAATACAAAAATTTATATGCTAATAATGATAGAGCAAAATAGCAGACACATCATTCTAAGGACAACTGATATATTTTGGAGATGGGGATCACAGATTCTAGTAGAAATCTGAACACATTCTAGTAATATTTGAAGGCCCTTCTCCAAATGTCTTCTCTGCTATTTGAGATTATATGAATGGCAACATGGAGAGAGTGCATTCTTAATAGTAATAGAGTCTTATTATGGAATGCTCTCCCCAGGCAGTCTTGAGTTTCTTTTCAACATGGAACTGTTTCAGTGGCAACTGGTATCCTGCTATTTATTTATTGCTGTGTATTTGTGTTTCTCCTGCTAATGCCATTTTTAGTTTGATTTCTTATGAGCAACCCTTGAAATGTTGTTATATAAAACCATAGAGTATAAAACTGTTAAATGGCATATAAACAGAAATACCAAAGTGTCAGAATTTGTAGAAGCATTAGAGAACTCAAAATGTCAACTTATGAAAAACCTGGCTTCAACCCGATTCATGTGTAAGGGATACTGTATAAGCCTGATTCTGTCATCAGCTAGGCTGATGTTTATGAAATTAAATATTTATTCTTTCTATTTTGGAAATGGAAATTTGTGACAAGGCACCATACATGGTATATGTACTATGTATGTTACATGATTTCAGCCAATGATTTGCAAATGAAGTATCTAAAATAGATTAGGCTCTTCAGATCTTACTAAATAAATAAGTGTTTTATTCTTGCTTTTGAAAATTACAAATCCATTGCTCACTTTGTGCATACATCAAATAAAAAAACAAATATCCTGATACCATTATGATTAAATTACTATAATGTCTGCTTCTCCGGTGGGCATCTACACCCTTGGATTAAATATTGCCTTTTCCTACTGATCCTGAAAATCTGATTCATGGTACCATCCAAGGTCTGACATGAACCTATAATTATTTAGTTTTGATAAAATAATTGAGCGGCTTGAAGTTCTGATCCTCATAACTGTTTGCTAATGAATTTATGTGTCAACTTGTACCTGAACATAATAATATTGATATCAAATACCTTTTTTTTTCAAATACAGTCTCAGCGCAGGCTGTTGTAGTGGATACAGCAGTGGATTGGGACCCAGGGGGCCTGGGCCTGAATCCCTGTTCAGCCATGAAAACTTATTGAGGATGTGGAAATTAAATATCTCACTTTTCTTGAGAGCCCTAATAAGTCACTTATAAGTAGGTTGAGAGCACATAAAAACGACATCTCTGTTCAGCCTTTGTAGTTGCCTTTCCAGGCATAGATGTAGCAGCGGGACTCATAAAAAAGCTTCTGGGCCATCATTTCCAGACACCAGAGTGCATCCACTCAAGAGCATTTGCTCCTCACCTCTCACTGCCATTGGGGCCACTTGGTGCTGAATAAGCACAGCTCTTGGCGAAGCTTCTGTCCTTACTTACTTCCTAAAGCCCAACTTCTTTTTATTTTCCTAGGAATGCTTTTGAAAAATATTTCAAATAGCTTGGAGAAACCCTTTTAAAATGATCTTTTTTGGCTGGATTGAAGGGTTGAAAGTACATGAGTGCAATGACGGAAAGCTTCAAATCTGTGTTGTTTTCAGCAGACGTTCACTCCGTTACTATGGAAGTCATCTGGTTGGGGTTTTTTATATCTGTTTAAAAAATAATGAAGAAATCCTTCAGCCCTTTCAAGAATGATCTCCCATACTGAACGTTTGTGTTTATCTGTTCATTAGTGGATTAGCACAAACATTTTAAGCTTCCAAATGAATACTTGTTTGCTGTCTAACCTCTAATAAGAGTGAAACAAACAGAAAGTCAAGAATGCAAGCAAGCAGGCCAACAAACAAACATCTTCAAGCAGTGGTTTTTAAAAACTCAGCAAAGCTGTTTAAGCCTTGCATTGCCAGGACTACAGGAAAAATGCCAACATCATCAGCACAAAACCAGGTTTGTATGTTGTTGTTGTTGTTCAGTTTTGTCCGACTCTTCGTGACCCCATGGACCAGAGCTTGCCAGGCCTTCCTATCTTCCACTGCCTCCCAGAGTATGATCAAATCCATATTAGTTGCATCAATGACACCATCCAAGGTTTGTATAGTATAGAGATTATCCATTGGTTAACTATAGCGATGGGCACGGATCCCCAATTGGTTTGTATAGCAGCCGAGTAAGTGTTGAGTGCTTCCAAGCCCAGCCTCTTCTCAGAGACATTGTCCTGCCTTCCCTGCTCCTCTGGATGCTTTCTCTGACTGGGGTCCCACTGGCGGAGGCAGGGCTCAGAAGCCCCAAACACCTTTTTAATGATCCAGCATGAACCCCCGAACTGGAGATTCACGACCACCACTAGTTAACTAACAGAGGATGTGATCAGTCAGGAATACAGATTACAATTTGGACCACTTGTGAAGCAGTCTGGTGTGATCTGTTTTCTGGCAATCACACAATATGTAGGAAATGCACTCCAGAAAGACCGTGATTCATGTACAAACTAGACCTTTTTGGTCAAGCTGTAGCACCACTGCAAGATGGAGCAATTTCATGGCAGACAGAAAGGTTGCTTTAATGGTTGTTTTAACCCTTGATGAAACAACCCTTTCTTGTGCAGTCAGGTGTGCACTTCTATAGCTTTCTGACTGCACCCTTATTTGTATTTTTTTTCTTAAATTACATGAGCAGCCATTTGCATGATGGGCCATATTTGCTACTATTTGTGTTTTCTTTCTTATTATTTGATCAGTTAATCCTTGCATTCTATTCTTCTGCCTCTATGCACCCATCTTCCTTGATAACATAAAATATGATTGTTTATTTAATTAAAAATTAATAACGTGTAGCCATGGAAAACATTAATAGACATATAATTGCATAGGAGAATAATAAATCAATATTCTAAATATTATATTAAAATGTGGAAGGGTATTATATCATACACTGGAAAATTAGGGGATCTAAAATTCTGATGACAAAATCATCTTACGGGATGCCATGACTGGCACACAAAATCTGGTCATTAACATAACTTTGGATGAACTCCTTTCATGTGATGACACAATGAATGCCCATTGGCTTTGAGATCACTACTCTTGGACCAGACAACTTAATGAAAATTAGGACTGGAATTCCTATGGCACTGAACAACTTGTATTATTTCTGATTGCATCAGTAGCATATAAACCTGACATAATTTTAATTAAGACATAGTTAATTCAAATCAATTAGACATCATGAAGTCTTTCCATAGAAACTGGCAAGACCATTGGACACTTACAGATTAAATGGATATGTAATATATTAATGATCTTATCCTGGTACAGGAAATCAACATTCCATAATGCCCTTCTTTTAAACTGGGTTTTAAAACAGCATCAAATCTGGCATAATTTACAGCAGGTAGTCTACAATTTGGGGAAGTTTGGGCAATGCCATGTTATAATGTTTAAAAGTAAAGGTGTTTTCACCCATTTGGAAATATGTAACACAAAATATCCCCTGATTTAAAATAAATCAGATAAATTGAAAAGATCAGCCTTTCTTATCATGAAGGAGAATGGTTGGCTCTACCTACTTTTTTATTTGGAAAGAATTCAGGCTGCAGGGAGTAAAATACTGTGCCTGGTATTTGGAAGGAGGTGGAGGTGGTAGCATACTGGCAAGTCAGCTCTGACTTATAGCAACCCTTTCCAAGGTTTTCTAGGTAGAAAATACAGTACTCAGAAGTATAGAGGTATTATAGGTCTCTACGGCTTGCCCAAGGCTGCACAGGTTGGCTCTTCCTCTCAGAGGCACAGTAGGGAACTGAACTGTCAACTCTGCAGCCGGGTACCTAAACCATTGAGCTATTCCAGTCAACATTGATATTTACAATCAGTTCAGCATTTTGACAAGTTGAACTCCAGCTGCAGAAGCTGTCACTGAGATCTCCTGTATTGCCGACACCTTTTTGCACACAACCCACACCTAACCAGGTTGCAACTGCAGCTTCTACAGTTATTGTTCTACACATGTTTAAATGTTGAAAAAGTTATCAGCCTCAGTCAGATAACTTACAATTTATTTTTAGCAAAATAGACCATACAGAAAATGCAGAAGGGACAGCAACTATATACATGCGTGCGCACACGCACACACACATCAATGGCCATCCAAGGACTATGCAAGAGGTTCACAGCAATGAATAGGATCTGTTACCATTCAGAATACTTGTTTTGAAATGGTTATATTTTATTATATTTATCTACAGACAGTGGTGTTATGTGTACATGTCTTTGGGTGATCAGGCTATGTTTGATCCTATCAGATCTTTCATCAGCTTTGCAGAGTCTGGACCCTTGCATTACAGACTCTCTTCTAGGGTCTTGGCTGCCTAAACATGAGTTGTGTTACGGGCATAGTGACTCTAAGGAGGTTGTAAACAAGATCCTAAAGCTGGGCAAATCTTGTCCCTTGAGAACACATGCCAACTCTGGTATTATTTTTCTCCAGCAAGGTAGCACTAATTGTTTTCTAGGCCTATCATAGATAGCTGTTCTTTTATTTATTTCCATATGCCATGCCTGTATCTAATGAGCTTGTCTAAGCACACACACAGGAGCTTTAAATAAATAAATAAGCAGCTTGTTAACAGTGTCAGGCTAAATGGTCTCCAGAATTAAAAGTGCTCTGTCTCATTGCGATTATCATTTCTCTTTGCACCACAATGAATGAAGAGACAAGCCTTGAAAGGGTATGTGAATTGACTTGAGTAAACCAGGCAAGGGGCAGTTAGAGCTCTCCAGTGAGTGTGCCTGTATGAATGGCTGGTCTCCCCCCCCCCCCGTTACAGCCTTTCTTTTAAAAAAAAGTTGAATGACTGCTCTCTCTCTCTCTCTCTCTCTCTCTCTCTCTCTCTGTGTGTGTGTGTGTGTGTGTGTGTGTGTGTGTGTGTGTGTGTGTGT
>JAHTLZ010000129.1:69930659-69954784 GCA_023846285.1 Phrynocephalus versicolor
TGTGTGTGTGTGTGTGTGTGTGTGTGTGTGTGTGTGTGTGTGTGTGTTGTGTCGTTACTGTTGTGACTGACTCTTCACAACTCCATGTCCATGGAGTTTTCTTGGCAGGAATACTGATCCAGATGTCTGAAAAGCTCAGAATGTTTTTAAGGTAAGGTAAGTTTTTAAAAAAATTATAAACAAGGCTGTAGATGTTAATGTTAGGCTACATTGTCAGGCTGAAATAATGGCCTCCAAAAATGTTTTATCATTAACATCTCCACTCAGGTCTTGCAAACTGAAGGGTCACACTGCTTCACGTTCGGTGTGTTTCTTTTCCTACCATCATCTACTTCTTTTTCCATTCTTTTCCTGATATAGCCAAAGCATGGTAGACTCTGTTTAGTCATGTTAGCTTCTAGAAAGAGTTCAAGCTTGATTTAATATGTAACCTGCTTATAATTTTTTGCCCTTAAGATTTAGTTGTAATCCTGCCTTTTGCAATTTTTTTCTTTTATGTTCATCAGCATTTGTTTTAAGTTCTGTACTGCTGTTTTTTCCTGACAGTAATATGGTGTCATCTGCATACTTTAAATTATGGATGTTTCTTACTCCAACTCTTATTCCTTCATGAAAAATTAATCTAACTTTTTGTGTGGTGCGTAGCGCATATAAAATGAAGAACCAATCCTTTGACAATGGAAAGCCATTCTATACCCCAGAGCACAGAGAGAACTCCTAGTTCCCTGAGCTCCTTGCCCTCTGAAGATGCCAGCCAGAGAGACTGGAGAAAAGTCAGGAAGAAAAATTTCCAGAACACAGCCAAACATCTCGAAAAACTCACAATAGCTATCAGATCCCAGCCACGAAAGCCTTTGAGAATACATTGAAAGCCATTCTGCTTCTCCATATTCTGTCCTATCAGGGACTTCTTGTCATTAATACAGTTTATGCATCAGAACAGGTCAGTGTTGTAGCACACTCATTTATTTATTTCCCTTTTCATCAACTCACCGTTGTTCATAATCTGCACAGTCAAAGGCTTTGCTCTAATTCGTAGAGAACAAACTGATTTTTCTGAAATTTGTTAGTTAAATCTAGGAGCCAATGGATATTTGCAACATTGTCCCTAGTGCTTCTTCTGGGCTTCCACGCCTGCCATTTCTCATTCCTTCACCCAGAGTCTCTTACCTAATTGCATTGGTGTAACACAAATACTGCCTGCAGTAATTCATTAACTTGGGGCAATTCTCCATCAAATGCCACATGATGTTTGCAAGATGATTTTGGCCCTTAGATTGTAAAATTCTGCATTATTAGGGATTATCTGGAAGTTGAGTCATGGCAACTGGACTTCTTTTCTTGAGAGATCAAATTTTTTTACTACTCATCCAAGCAGCTTCGTCAGCCTGAGGAAAGTTAGTGGTGAGTCCTCCAATTTTTACTTCACCTTGATTTCACATCACCCTGGTCTGAATAGGCTCATAAGTTGGGCAATGGCCTGAATAGGCTCATTAGGTGGACAGTGGCCTGAATAGGCTCATTAGGTGGACAATGGCCTGAGGTGCGTGAAATGACTGAGAATCTCCACAGATGTCAGCTTGGCTTCTGTTATGTGAAATTAAGACTTCATGATCTGCACCATAGTTTATTCTGGTCTTGTCTTTGCCAAGAGAATACAGCTTCATTGCCTTCAGATTCCTGTTATATACAGTAGCCATCTCAAGACAGCCATGTATATAATTGCCTGTTAGGTTGTCTGAACCATCTATGTGCCATAAACCGATTGTTACCTTTACCGAATACTGTGAGCAATTCCCCTGCTACATTTCTAATTCCTAGGCCAAAATTCTTCATGCTCCAATTATCCGTGATTATTAGCATATCCCTTTTCTTCTTGGAAATTTTCATAAATGCTTTCAGCTTCTTCCTCTTCACCATCCATAGTTGGAGCATAGACTTTACTGGTGATTAAATTAATGGGCTTTCCATGAGACCTGATTGGTATTGTTCAGTTGGACTTTGTAACTGCTGTGGATGTCTTAATTCACTTAGAACCATAACATTTGTTTTTAGTTTGTAGTTTACAAAGCAAAATATGCATTATCTTACTGAAAATACCTTATTCTAGCCCACTCTAGTTCACTACAATATTTTTATTTTTTCAAAAATACCATGTAGAATCAAAATTATAAGAACAGCAACTGCTGTTATATAATAGATGCATGTTTTAACCAGAAATGTAAGTATCTGTTACGTACTGGCACAGCATGTAAGCTGTTCTTAATAATACTGGGTTTTTTTTAAAGCACTGATGGTGCTATTTCTGAGATCTTCAACTGCTTACCGTATAACGCTGTGTGAACTTTCTTGATATTGTTCCCAAAGCCCCAATGACCACAGGGACCACTGAGATGTGCTTCATCCACAAGCAATATTTTTGATTGCCAGATCTCTGTTTTTTGTTACTTTTTCCAATTCTTTAGATTCAGCTCTGGCATTCCTTTGGAATAGCAATGCCCACAATCCAGATATTAGTTCATTCAGTTACTTCTGTGCCTGGTATGTTATGTTCAGGGTGTCTATCATGGATATATATGGATAGTATGTATTTATACATTGGATATACATATATTATATATTGTGTATATATGTACATCAACATAAAACTACTCAGTATAAGCAATGATTAAAAAAAACCCAGTGGCTAAAAACCAACTAAAATACAACAGTCACTTTCCTCCCTCTACAGCCAAGTACATGTATCCAAAAGGAACAGATGCCTTTTCAAATCTCATCTAAATTTGTCCAGTTCTGGTTCCATACGAAGTTACTCCACAGCTTTAGAGCCAAATGGGAAAATGCCTGAAGCCTGAAATTTGCCACTTTAATCCAAAGGACCAGCAAAAGTAGATATTAACAAGAGGGAAATTGTATACATTGGTTGTCACATTCACAAATGAATGGAACAACAGCCAGTCATCTACTAGGACATTGAGATTTGTGGTCTCCAAGGCAGGGGTCTCCCAACAAGCTTAGAGGGAGAGCAGAGGGACAGTCAATAGATGGGCAAGATGATCCAGATTTCCTCCCTGTTCAGTTTCAGATCATCAGAGGACATTCAAGTTGAGATTTCCAATAGGCAATCCATCAAGGAAGTCCAGACCTCATCACTAAGCTCAGGATAAGCCTGATACACTTGGATATCCTCATCATAAATGTGATAATGAAACCCAAACTAGAAATTAAGGTACCCACAGGACACACATAAAAAGTGGGGGAGTGGAGCCAATACTGATCCCTGTGGACCACCATCCGTGAGGATGGAAGACCTGGGATGTTTTATGTTTAACCCATAAAAACTGGAAAAGAAAGATTTAACAAATAAGAAGAAAACCAAAAACTAACAAATGCTATCCTTTTTAAACACACCATTTCTTGTTTTATTATTCAAGTTTATTTTGATTTCTACATCTCACATTCCACATTCTAACTATTTCGGTCATGTAGCATTAGCCTCAATATCCATCAGCACCTACATATCCTTTCAGCATTAATTAAGTTGCATTGTCAGCAATAGCCCAACATGTACAGTACTTTGTTTTCACCTCGTAGCTGACCGAATACTTTCTGATTTTGGACTCCCATATTTCACCATTACAGTAGGACCCCGGTATCCACTGGGGATTGGTTCCAGGACTTCCCATGGATAATGAAAACCATGGATAAGAGAGAATGCCAAATATCCCCGAGGCTGCTGTTTTGCGAAAATAGCTTGCTTTACGGCTGCTGTTTCTGACAGTAACTTGCTTTACAGCCACTATTTGTAATAGTAGCTTGCTTTGCAGCTACTGAATTATATATTTATTTATTTTTCCTCTGCTAACTGTGGATAACTGAATCAGTGAATACAGGGGTCCTACTGTATCTCTTGTTTCATATTGGATTGTTTCACTGTGGGATTTTTGAAGTATACATATTTGGATGTAATTTACCATTACCTTCTTCTACACATTACTAACGATTTAACTTGAATGTCACTGCTATCATTTTTTTAAAAAATATCCTCTGACAGTATCATCTTCTGTTACTGCTGCTCCTCATGAATTGCCCTTGAAGAGCTTCTGCACTCCCATCACCTTTGGAACAATTAGTTTCCTTCTGCTGATGTGGCCATTATTTCCTGAAGAGGATGCGTGTCTCAGGTTTGACCATTCCACCTTGATTAAACCTTCCAGAAATGTAGATTTGTAATGGAATCTAGCCTCTAGATGGTACTGCTCTCAGCCTCCCTAACACACATTCAGAACCCCTTACTGTGTTATGGTGTGCATCCAAGAATAGTTTATCTCTATAAAGATGAGTGTATATAATATTTTATTTTAAGGAGAAAATGACACAGACCATGAAAAATAGCAACCCATGGGAGTCCTTCTCTTTTTCTCTTTAAGTATAAATCTGAGTCTATAGAGATTCATGTCAGTTATGAATCTGTGCGCTTTCTTGCTTCACTCAATTGCTATAGTCCAGGCAAAAGGGCCAGTGTCATTGGACACTTGCTGAGGCTCATATCACAACAGCAAACTCACTGCCAATCCTTGGAGCCTCGTGCTGTTTCTTGCTGTTCCTACTTGTTCACAGATTCCTCCTCTTTTAAAATGAGCATTAATAGGTTCAAAGAGAGGGACGAGGAGCCTCTGCTCACTTTGGCCTTTCCTCTGGGTAGACTGGACATAAAGGGGGGGGGCAAAGGAATAGGTAGTGGCAACAGTGAGGTGGAATAAATAGAACCATACCTGAAGAGTGCCCCCTGGGAAGAGTACCCATATTGGCCCTGTAGTCCCCCAAATCATGGAATCAATGTTGAAGAAAATGCACAAGTGACAAGGAGTGTGGGAAGCAAAGGGGAACTTCTCATGGAGTTGACAGACTCTTTGACATCTCCATGTTTGTTGGCCCCTTTTGTTTTACCTTTGGACCAGATTTTAGGAACATTTAGTTGTAACTGTCACACATAAATGCAGATAGGCATCAACTGCACTTCAGTGTTTCAACTTATCTGGGAGTTGAGTCATGGCAACTGGACTTCTTTTCTTGTGGAATTGAAACATTTTGCTAATCATCCAAGTAGCTTTTTCAGTATGAGAAAAAGTTGGTGCAAGGCTTCCAGTTTATAGTTCACTTTGGTTTCATCACCTCTGGTGTAAATAGGCTCATTAGGTGGACCAGGGTTGCGTGAAACCAAGGTGAACTATAAATTGAAAGCCTTCCACCAATTTATTCTAAGACTGAAGAAGCTACTTGGATGAGTAGTGGAACGTTTCAATCTCACAACAAAAGAAGTCTAGTTGCCATGTCTTAATCCCCAGATAACCACACCTGGATAACTGAGAATCTCCACCAACATAGTGCTTCAATGTGCTCCGGCAGATCAGGTCCATAGGTGTCACATGGGTGCTCCAATCCCCCTCTACCTCCTTCCATGTGTACCCACTCAGAAGCAGTGCCCTGGGCTTCTCTGCCCCTCTTCCTCCTCTGAGGGGATGCTGGAGGGAGGAGGTGGGGCAGGGAATCCAGCACAACTGGCAGTACCTGTGCATCTGATCTACCAAGCCACGCTGAAGTGCATTCCCATCTCTACATCCCAGTTAGAGAGGAGCTCTAAAGCAAGCGTGGTTTTTATGCTTCTTGCAAGAATAACTCCACTGAAGGTGTATCACTTGCCAGAGGTGGAAAGCAACAGCACAGAAGGGAGTCCTCTGTAACCATGATACATGTATGTATTTTGGATATAATGACTGGATACTTTTCCTGTTGGACAGGGTATGCAGCCTTTGAGAAAGCAGAGATGCAATACATAGAACTTTAAATGTTCTGCTAATGTTCAATTCTCAGTGTATCCCCCACCAAACAGTAAATGAATTATTTGTTTTGATCCAGTCTGAAGCTTCATTACAGCAGCTAGTTTTAACAAGAGTTTGCTTAAAATACTCAAAGCCAAACATTTTTCCTTTTAAAAAGTTCTATTTTACAAAGAACCCTCTAAGCATGATCCATGCTTTCCATTCCCTATTTATGTTTTGGGAAGTTTTTCCTATCTGCTATGTTAATGAAGAAAATCTATATGAACTTGAAAGCTCTTTGAATGTGTTTTTGAATTCTGCTGGGGAGTTGATCCAAAAGAATAGATTAAGGTGGTGCCTTTCATGTGAACCTATCATTTCAAGGACATCTTGAAATACAATGGCTATAAACTTAACAATTTATATCCATGGGGAGAAAAACATACATTCTACTAGAGACTGGATTTCTGCTTTTCAAAGATACAAACAACCTTTAAATCGAACAGATAGCATTAAAAATGCTGCTTGAAATGAACCACGGGGAAAAGAGGAAAGATCACTTTTCAGCTAAGAAAGGCAATCAGCTTGTTTACTCTGTTTCTGTAATAAAAGGCACTCAGTGACTGCAACATCACATATAACAAGCATCAGATGCAGGATTTATAGCACTCCAAATGTGATGTCTTTCAAGTGAATCAGCTCACACATTCAGTAGTTTGTTGTCAAACAGTGACTGACCTGCTTAGAAATGCAGCCACTCTATGAAACTCTGAGAACTACAGTTGACATGGAAGGGTATGCAACAGCTTTCATGTAGCAGAACCCTGAGGCAGCTGTGTGATGGTTAAAGAGATTACCAATATGGGCCAAATTTGTAGTATCCTTAGGCCACAGCTGGGAAATCTGTGGCTCTCCAAATGATGAGGGACACTATTTCCCATCAGATCTCACCAACATGGCCAGTGATCATAGATGACTGTTTGAAGCATCATGATGATATTTTAATTGGAATCAGGCTGGTGTTATAAATAAACTATTTCACGTTAAGAAACTTCAGGTCTCTTCATTACCAATTTTAAGAAACTGGGCTAGATGAATGACGGAACGAGTTCATCTTGGGTTGAATATTTGCAATGTATGCATAGTTGCAAAGGAGACATGCCTTAAATGTACATGCCCAGTGGCTAGGGATTGAGTGGTTCTCTAGTGGGCTGTGGGGCACAACATGGTGGATGTCATTTCTCAAAGTTTGGAGGCTTAACAATACTTCAAGAGAAACTCAAGGACATATGAGCCACAGATCATTCCAGTGACTTCAAGAAACCTCTGCTGTACCTCATATAATTTATCTTCCAGGTACACATTACCCCTGCCTCTCAGCAATGGAACACCATACAGATGCAAAAATAGCCATAGAGGCAGTCCAGGTTGAACTTCTGAAGGACCTTGGGCCTACAAGCTACATTAAAGGACTCAGTTCCTTGGAGTTCTTTGCAGGGAGAGTAATTCTTCCCGTACAAGACAACTTGTTTATCATTTGTATGCCTCCCAGATGTTCATTACTTTGCTGTGGACCTTTTTTTCTCCATAGGTTCTTCTCTGCCTCATCAGAATTATCTATGATTGCTTGTGCTATAGGCTCCTTTTCCTGGTCATCTAACCAAACCAAGACAATAGATTAGATAGTGGTATTCAAGGGATAATGAGACAGACCATTAAACTATGAAGGTTTAACCCATTCATCCCACCAGTAAAAGAAAAGTTTAATCTAATGCACACAACTACTGAATATACATACATTTAGCCAATCAGCAAGGAAGTGCATACAGACCACAGAGTACTTCTTCAGACAGCTGGCAGCTAAATTATAGAATTCACTGCCACAAGATGTGGTGATTGCCACTCACTTAGGCAAAGTTAGGGAGGCTGATGGTTAACAAAGACTGCAAGTCATGATGGTTATGGATAGCCTACCCCAGTCAGAGGTGGTTCATGAGCAAAGATGAGGCATTTTTCCCTACAGGCTGCTGTGCCCCCTCCCTGAAAAAAACGGTACAGGGTGGCCTGTTTTCACTGCAACTATTTCATATATATTCTCCACAGTTCTTAGCATTTTTTTTAAGTTGTCATAGTGGTCATTACAGCTCCCAGTGGCTGTCTAATTAGGAGATACTGACTCTTTAATCCAAAAAAGTAACTTTTTGAAGCCCTAGGACAGGCAGAATTGTATACGGTTGGCATGAAAAATAAAAGGAAAATGGCAAATTCAGGGGACTAGGGAACAGGACCCCAGAAATATGGCTCAGTGCATGGTGAATCTACTGTGTAACTATTATTTCTCTTAATTTATATGAGTTGCCTTGAACTGAGACCATATGTCCTATTAGAACTGACACTTTAAAACAATTTTAAAACAGTGAAACATTTCCAATGGCAAAATTAAGAGAACAAAATGATATTATAAATAGAATGCAGAGTCTGTGTGCATAGAATACTAAAGGGCTATGTGGATTTTTAAAAAACATTTTAATTAGAATTCACTTTCCAAATCTTTGAATATGAGTCTTTCGTGTTCTTGATGCACCAGAATATGACCTCCTTCTGAGGCTGAATTGGTTGAGGAGGAGCTCATTGAATTTCAGTGTGTGATGTTGTTACACAGAGGCTTTTAATTGTTTCAGCGGAGCTGAGGATAAAGCTGCAGCAAATAATCTTTAAAGGGGAAGGCTGTAATTTGAATTTTACTAATAAATCAGTCAGAAGGACTGACACTGTTTTCCCCTCTAACAAGATTGACTGACTGCTTAAAATGCAGTTTATTGTTGCTTGTTTTCATGTTTTCCACCAAAGGGCCACCAACAGCTCCAATGCAAAATTATACACGTTCATTAACCTCATTAAATCCAAAAAGATTAGTCACTCAGCTGTGCTTCAGCCACAGAGCTTTTAGGCAGCATCTAAGGCCTGTAGTTATGTGGTTTGGAAGGTGATTTTTTTTAAAAATGCCTCAACTTCAAAGGAATTTTTGAAATCTACAATGTAAAGAAGACAGTCCCGTGCTAATCCAGCGGCGTATGCTTAATGGTCTGTTTAATTTTTGTCATGATAGGTCTTTAATCAGCTGCTTAGCTCAAAGGCTGGTTCAGCATTACCTCCAGGCCTCACGCCCTCATACTCCATTCCACTCAATCTCCTTCCACATATGGAAGTCATCCTTGTCAAGGATGGCTTCGTGCAGCTATGGCAGATGGTGGGGAAGGGATGCATTTCTACTGGAATGCATGCATTCTTTTAAGAAGGTCAAACCCACTGGGGGATTATGTCACTGAAAGAAGCAGCTGGAGCCACATGGTAGGGCATTTAAATCTGGTCAGCCCACCTTAAGCTACCCACCTTAAGAAAACCGTTCCAGGCTGACACATTGGCTTGTCAGGCAAAAAAGATACTAACAGGCTTTCAGCTAGCCTGGACATTTTAGTCTAAGCAATGCTGCTGACTGCAGCAAAATTGCAGGGAAAGGGGTGAGGGGGAGAACACAAATGTGTCTAATTTTTCTTCTGCACTGGCAAAACCCACACGGTGCCTATTTTATTATTGTCATCCTGACATATTAACCAATATATGTGATTGGCAATCAGTTGATATTATTTGAGGACAGGAAAATTAAAACCAGGCATATAAAGGCAAGTGAGGAAGCCTGAGGGGCCTGTGAGCAAATCTGGCACGGCACTGGTGAGATACGTCACTGTTTGTGTAACTACAGAGGTTCCCATCACATTTGCTTAGGAACACTTGGCCAAGCAGTGACCTGCAGTCACATGATACATTCCCCTAAATTATTGTGGGAGGGCTTTACAGTATTTCAGAGCATGAGTGGATCTGTGCTTGTAGACATAACACAGTATGCCTGCATGGCTGAGCTTTCTGCAATGGTTGATTGGATCAATAAGTATGCAAACACATTTGATGTGCATTGACCCTAATTGACTCCTCTGCTAACTGGTGCTTAAGACTGCTGAGAAGCTCATATGTATGCAATGGCTGTGTTCAGTAAAGAAGGGTCTTTGTTACTAAGGTTAGGAACAGAAACTATGGGGCGGGGCACTGTCATGTTGATGTGTTAAGGTCCCTTCCCAAAATCATCAAACTAATTTAAGACCTTTCAGACCTAAAGATATTAGCCCTAAATGTTCTGAAGAGATGAAATTGTAAACTGCGGTGGTTATTTTATTTCATGGTGCTTCAGCTGCTCTGCACTCTCGCTGAGGTGATATCAGGTGAAACTCGAGTCTTGCTTCCTACCTCAAGGTGTGAAAGAAAAGCTGGTGAATACAAGGCCCCATTTAATCACTATTTCAGGCTTTCAGTAACATTCAGCCTCAGTGCAAAGTGGTGCATGCTGGGGCTAAAACAACAGCAACCAAATTTTCTCATCTGTGCAGCTGGGAATTGAACTGAGTCTGATTATCTAGGGAAAAGATATTTGGGTCACAGTTCATCAAAAAGATCAACTCAGGCAGAATCAGACAGGGCGGAAAGTGAGAGCTGTGTCACCGATACACAGACAAGCTCACCCCAAAATAACACAGGGGACAAGATGAATCCTTGTAGGGCCAGAAAAGCCAGTGGCAAATAAGATGAGCAAAGGATTTGTTTTTACTACCAGAGTTTGCCTTTCAAAAATAACGAATCACTGTGAAAGAGCACTTAGGAACTAGATATGTGCCTTCCGCCATATGGCATCCTCTCAATATGCTGGACTACAACTTTCATCTTCCATCACCACCTGCCCAGAGATTATAAGAATTAGAGTCCAGCCCATCTGGAGGTTGGGGGAGGAGGCTCATATCTGTCCTTAGTTTCATTTTAAAATCACAGAAACTACAACATGGCTTATATTCAAATATTTCACATAGAAACATTATACTGGAGGCAATAAGATGATAGTTGAAGTTAGATACATAGTGTTTGCATTTGCAGATGGTGAGTGTTGGTAGTAAATCAACTATTTTCTGATATATCTAGGAACAAAATAATACAGTATATTGAAGTGGTAGTCTTTGTGAGCCATTCACAGAGTAAAACTGAAAAACTTGGCATTTTTCTCCCTGTAAAAAGTAATAGATGATCAACTTCAGTTTAAATGTCACAGATATCAAGAATCCAGCAAAATTAAAGCTGAGCAGAGCTGTTCACTGTGTGTGCATGGGTATGTGTGTTCAACACTGCTGCCAGGACCCTGCCTGTCACAGAACCTAACTCTGAGGGGTTAAATGGTGAAGAGCTGCTGGAGGAGCATTGAAGCTCAACTCAGCAGGCAGCTGGGTCTGATGACTCAGCTGAAAACATATCTCCTCCTCCTAGAAGGGCCATGAGCAGGATTCTGCAAAGACGTGCTACCAGGAGAGCTAGGGAAAGGGTCGTTGATGCTAGACCAGGAATCAGGACGGGAAGCCCTAAGTACTAGCAGAAGCCTTTCCAGAAGTAAGGGTGTGTTCCCTGTTTTGGGATAAAGCTGGCAAGCTTACCTTGAGCTCTCTGTGGGAGCAACGCGTCATTTGAACTTGCAACCACGTTACTGTCTGTGACCTTGGCTCTGTTTCCTGATTTTGGACTGGCTTCCTGGACAATGGCTTGATCTGTTCCCTTGGGTTTGGCATCTGGTTTCTGTGAGATATTCTGGTTTTGACTTGGACTGGTAATTGCTGGGAGTTGGATTTTGTTAGCAAAGGACTTGAACTTGCCTGGCTTTCCACTAAAGATCTTGGCAAAGAACTGAACTCTGCTTGTGTGTGTGATCTGTGTGCGGGGCTTGACAACTGCCAGCCATATTAAAATCTCTCCTTTTCTGAAATGTAATTTGCTCTGGGTTTGCTCTCACTTTCAGCTTTTCTCACTTGCTTTGTTTTGACTTGGCCTACCGAAATGCTAGGGATGGGAACATACAGTATGTGTGATGTGAAAAGCAACTTGTCAGTCAGGATTGTGCTCAGGTGCAGTCTGTCGTAGACTAAATTTTCTTTGTCTTGATTTGCAAGAAGCTTTTATGTACAACCAAAACAGTGCAGTTCTGTGATGACATAGTAATTTTAGTAATGCACATCTCTGGATACAATCTTAATCACTTTCATATAAATATGTAGTACGAATTAATTTAACAAAGAGGTTTTTTTAAAGTGAATTTCACTGAGTGAAATTCTCATCTTTGAGGATTACCTTTACATTTTATATCATATACTTTACCCAGTTTGCTTCCTCCCAGAAAGTAAGGCACTATTTCAGCAGAAATTACAAACCATCACAGAGTGAACTTCTGATATGATTTGCAGATGCATTTTGCTGCAGATAATAACTAAAGAGGCACAGATAGTAACTTCTTAATTATCATCACTGTGAAGATTCTGAAGATCACCATGCATGGTAGAATCTGTATTTTAAAGTGCCCAGATTTTATATTCTGATGTACAAAGGTCAGAACATAATTGCAGCATGGGGCCAGCCATTAAGTTTATGAATGAAATTCCCCATGGATTTTTCAGTAAAGCAAAATGCTATGAGTGTAAAGTGCTGGTAAATTAGAATGGTCAGGTAGCAGCTTGCTCTATCTGTGCTTTAGGAGTCTAAGGAGGTTTTCTTCTCAGTTGTTTCTATTGTATTATCTTTTGTTCACTTCCATTCTCAAGTGAAAAATTCCATTATGAGGCAATGTTATTTTACACTGACCTTTCTTTCATACTGGCTGGAGAGCTGGCTAATTATTTCAGAAACTTTTTCTACAGTTGTTCAAGCCACGTCTTTAAAGCAGAATTTGTGTGTTCTTGGTTACGGTACTTTTTCTACACCTATCTTAATTATTTTAACAATCTATACATAAAAAGAACTTGACATTGTATGTTCTTGTGCTTCTGAAAATTTTAATTGTACTGTGTTTTTAAGGTTGATTTCCATGTTAATTCATGTCCATGGAAATTACTGGTGGATATGTGGATTTTCTCTCTCTCTCTCTCTGCCACCACTTAATGGGAGCTATTATTTATTAATGCTGTACTTCTGCTTTGAAATCCTGCTGCCTTTTGAATGCCTAACATCTCTGTGTCTTTTCTTCAAGTGGACAATGTAGATACTGTAGCACTTGTGTGGTGAGTGCTTTGTGGGTTTTTTTTATCATTATTTCTGCCTTCTAGGGCTCTGACTAGGTTTTGTGGAAAGTGTTTATGAGCAGAAATCTGAACAGGACCAAAAACAGATTTATGAGTAATACCTCCAGGCATGTAGGACCTATATCTGTCTCTTAAAAGCAATCTGAAGTGGGCACAGAGAGAACTCCTAGTTCCCTGAGCTCCTTGCCCTCTGAAGATGCCAGTCACAGAGAATGGCAAAATGTCAGGAAGAAAAAGTTCCAGAACACGGCCAAACATCCCAAAAAAACTCACAACAACTATCAAATCCCGGCCGTGAAAGCCTTCGAGAATACATCTAAAGTATTATGTGGTTGTTGACTCTTTGCATTCACTTTTAGCTTTAGTTGTATTCATACTTAAATTGTACTATAGTCAGAATAACTTTTTTCTTTCTTTGCTCTGAGCGGATTGTTTTCTTCATCCCTATGACATTTTTTCAAAAAAGCAAAGTAATCCCCCCCAAAAAGGAAATTTTCTTCAAAACCAATAAAATTTTAACCAAAGATCACTCTTTCTCACTCAAATCATAGGCCCACTCTCTGTTACCTTATCTTCTTCATCCAGTAAATATTACAGCATAATCTTACCAGCCACCTCCTTTCCTATGTAGCAGATTGCTAAAGCATTTCTTTTCTGAAAAATAAACTTTTGGGCAAAGAGAAGAGTTACCCTGTATAGCTTTGGGCAAGCTATGCAGTCCCAGGGTGTCCTCAAAATGAAAAGAATGATAGTTTATTTATTTATTTATTTATTTATTTTAGAGTATTTTTACTTGGAAAAGGATCCAAGGCGGCTTACAATAACTACTTAGTACTTTACACCTACAAAGCCTGAGAAAGGATATGCATACATTGGAAATGATTTGACAGTTCATAATTAATTAGTTGGCATGTAGAGGATGTGGAGGATGGTTTAGATCCTAAAGCAGTACAGTTAATCACAGAAACATAGATTTATTACAGTGCAGTATTTACTACAGTCAAAGATTGATCATTGTGACATAAAAACACAGAATGCGCTCAGAACAGGCCAATCATAATTGAAAGACTAAAGTAAGTCAAGTTTGCAGCAACTGAACCTATGTCCTTATTGGAACATGAAAGAATTGTTGCAACTAAATCAGGAACAGAGGGGAGCTTGTCAGATAAACAAAATAATGCATAAAAATACTTCATCAACCAGGAGCATTAGAGAGAAGAGGATAATTAATTTTCCTTCTGACACAGGGGTCAAAATTACTGCAGTGCACTACATGTAAAAGAGCTTTGGGATATTCAGACCTGTAGGTATAATAATCTTGCTGGCAAAGTGTCTGTTGTACCATTTCACAAGGAGGGCAGAAGGAAAATACATCCATATTAGCCACTGAAAATGAAATTCTGTACTGTTGAAGGTTTCTCAGATACTTAGCCCATAAATTTCTGGGTGCCAAAATAAGAGGGAAACGTTATGTCAGGTGACTTGACATGGTAAAAAATCTGGTCTTAAAGCTTCAGTATTTTGGCTTCCACCCTTGTCAATCAACTCTGATACAATTCAACTAGTATACTACGGTGTGTGTCACAATTGTGGAAGGAAAAAGTAACTGAAATGTTTTGCTTTTAGATTGATATATCTGTTGTATCAGATATCTATATCTATATCTATATCTATATATCTCTATATAGATATAGATATAGATATGATATAGAAATGCAGCAAAATACCTTCTTGCTGCACAATTGAAAACAGTATGGAAAAATTGTTGGGGTTTTAGAGAACAAGGACAGAAATGATCTATGTGCCACATATGTCAAATGATCTTAAGAGAACAGAGAAGGTGTTTTGGCAACAAATAGGGTATGATAAAATAAATGTGACAGGACCATTTCAACAGTAAAGAATTACCAGCCTTAACATTGACCTGAGCCATTCACAAGTGGTTGCATGAGCGCACCATCTCAGTCCAAGAGTTCCAGTGCCTGATTAGCAGTCGACTGCAGCATGACCTGCTAGCTCACGTTCTGACGAGTCAACAGGCAGCTTCCATTTAATGGGGCTTAACCGGATATAGAGGAAAGCAATGGTCTTCTGTTCAGAAACATGTAACTGTAATGGAAGAATTAAGTAGTAGAAGTAAGTAAGTTCAGTTAAATAATGCATTGCCTGTTACAATATCAGCTAAAAAAATCTGTTAGTAATAAAAACACATATGGAGGAGCAAGAGCTTATGAATATTTAATTAACTGCAAGCATCCTTTAGAATATACTGTACCATTATTGCCTACATCATTACTGCCTACAAGGAATCACAGGATTGGGGAGATTTTTTACAGAGGGATTCATTCTCTTTGCTTTTAAAAGGAGGAAAGTAAATTAATCTGTTCCCACTCAGGGCTCCAATAGGCGAGAAGATAGTCATGCTGCCAAGGGGTTGTTTCAGGCATGGTTCAATGATGATCTTTAAAGAACTAGTGAGATCAGATGAATCCTTGTTTATCGGTGCAAGGGATGCTATGTATTCACAGCAGCTTTTTAGGGGTAGGGTGATGACATTTCTTTCTTAAAGACAAAAGACTATAGTGTTAACTTGCTGGATACCTTAGTGGTTTTGATATCTGGCTATATAGACAGTGATTGGCAGTTTGAATCTCTCCTGTGCCTCTTGAGAATAGAACCAGCCTATGGAGCCTTGAGCTATCTGCACCCCTTCTGGATATTTTCCTTCTGAATATTCTTCACCTAAAATCCCCCCAAAAGGATCACCATTAGAGATGGGCATGGAATGAATAAAAAAATCTTTCATTATTTGGTATTCATTTTGTTAAGTAACAAAATGAATAATGAACTGCCCCCTCAAAGAAAAATGAAACAAAATGAAACGAAAATTTCCATTTCGCTTCATTTCAGTTTTTGTTTCCAGACCAGGGTGACAGTCTCCTACCTGACTCCAAGTCCGAGGATGTCCTTTGGCTGCCGCTGCTGCCCCCAGCCCCCAGGGAGGGAGCTTCCAGCCAGAAAAAAGAAAAGAAAAAAGAAAAAAATGCCGACCAGGCCTGCACTACAGCTGATTGGCAGGCCACATGGTCGGCATTTTAAAAGAAATGAATAAAAAACATTTAAACATTAAAAAATGATGTGCCTGCGGGCGGCCAAACCAGCCGGCAGCCCCCCGCCCCAAACCATGCGCCACCCCAGCTGGCGTGCCACCAACCCCACTGGGCACGCAGTAGCCAGCATTAGAAAAATTAATGATAAAAAATAAAAAATAAATAAAAACCTATCCGGCCCGTGAGCCACCGAACCAGCCCGTGAACATTGTACCCTACCCGACTTATGGGCTGCCAACCCAACCCCCGGCCCGCCAAACCGGCCCGTGAGCACTGGACCTGATCCATGGGCTGCTGACCGGCCCGCGGGCCAGCAGAATTAAAAATTAAATTAAATTTAAATTTAAAAACCAACCGGCCCGCGCTACAGCTGGTACGTGGGCCACATGGATGGCCATTTAAAAAATAAAAATAAAATAAAATATAAATAAATAAATAAATAATAACCAATCTGGCCCATGAGGACCATATCCATCTTGCAGGCCAGCAGAATTAAAAATAAAACAAAAAATAAAACCCCGATCCAACCCGCGTGCAGGCAGAATTAAAAAACAATTTAAAAATTTAAAAATTAAAAAAAAAACCAGACCAGCCGTGCTACAGCTGGTCGGCGGAGTTCAAAAATAAAAAAGGAAACAAAATGATTTACAAAATGAAACGGGCATTTTGGCATTTTGTATCCATCTCTAATCACCATAAGCCGGAACTTACTTTACTTGAGAGCCCATTGTTATTAAAGACAAGATTGATCTTGCTTGATCTTGCATATTCCAAGCCCACCTTAGGAGCACTTGGAAATCTTTTGATAGCACATGTTCAATAAAAGTGAGCAATGCCATAGAATCTTCGGGAAAAGAACAAGAATATGGCTGCAAGTCTTCTTCCTAGTAAGTTCTAGAGACAGACATAGCTTTGAAGCAACCACTTGGAGAATACAGAGGGACACATACACTTACTTTCTCTTCAATTATCTTTCCCAAATGGATGTGCTCAAACTCAGAGTATAATTTTTTCAAGCATACAAAATAGCATTTTGCAATATACTCCAGGCATAAATAATGTTGAGAAACAGTCAAGAGTGAGTTCAGGACAGAATAAAACTTTGCAGCCTTAGCAATGAAAGGAACAGAGCAAATGGGGGTCATGGAAACATTTGAATGCGCTGCTGGAGTGAATCAACAACTTTGTTGGTTAGAAGAACTTAGGAGCCTTGGCACAGTATGAAATGACAGATCCAGGCTCGGTATAACCTGCCTGCCAACTTGGAGAACTAACACACATGCACAGCATGGCCACAGAGAGAAAACTATAGGATGATATGAGAAAGGATCACATGAGCACCGCTGGCGTAACTAGGGAGGGGCGGAAGATTGCATTTTGCCCCGGAGTATACAGCAATCTAGGGGCACCTGGAGGGGGAGCATGAGGAGGAAGCCATGCACCATCCCACCAGCAGTTCTCCTTTCTCCTCCTTGGCGATCCTTAGTCATGGGAAAGGAGGAGAGGGAAGCAAGCAATGTTTTTCCCACAAGCAGCACCTCTGTTGATTGCTCCCTCAGCTCCTTACCCCCCAACCCCCACTCCCACTAATGGTGATTGTTAGCCTGGTGAAAGGAGTAGAGGGAAGCGTGAGATGGAGGTTCTGCTTAGGGGGGGGAAATCCCATCACCTGCTTCCCTCTCCTCCTTTTCCCAGGCTAATGATCTCCAAGCTATAGCCGAGAGGAAACAGGGGGAAAGTGTGCTACGGAGGTGATGCTTGGAAAAAAAATCACCTGCTTGGTGCTATCCGCATGCTGTGCGGTTTGCACAAGACAGCCTTAACTGGAAAGGAGACCCACAAATAGGGCATAAGAAGAAGAGACCCTTTGTCCCCAATGTGCCCAATGTTCCCTCAGGATCTGCCCCCTCCCTTGCTGGGTGGGCGAGACATGGTTAGGGGTAGGGAGGAGAGGGTGCAAAAGCTGACTTTGTCCCCGGGCACTCCAAACTCCAAGCTGCGCCACTGATGAGCACAACCCATGGCAGGGTTTTCCAACTATGTGAAACTAAAGCAGGACCAACAGCTCTCTGAGCAGATCCTTCTCCTGAAAACTCTTCATCCCAAAATCTCTTAAATTGGGGAAACAGGAGCATGGGTCCTTCGTGCCTCCCCAATTGAACCTGGACCAATGCTGTAACTGCTTAACAACTAAGTTACAAAAGAATAAAAAGAAAAAGACAATTGAAGGACATGACCTTCAAGAGCTAATTGTTCCCTCCAAGCCTAATTAGCCAGAGACATGATGTGCCAAAAGGTGCCCCTCTTAGGGCTGCCAAGGAAGCCCCATCCGTGTGCTCACGACCTGGGTTCAATCCCTGGTAGCAGGCTCAAGGTTCACTCAGCCTTCCATCCTTCCGAGGTCATTAAAATGAGTACTCAGCTTGCTAGGGGGGAAATGTGTAGCCTGCACACTGTAATTAAGATTGTCAACCGCCCAGAGACTACTTGTAGTGGTATGGGGCAGTATATAAGCAGAACACTTTGCTTTTTGCTTTGATCCCTCAACTGGACTAACCAATATCCTGTTTGATCTGTCTAGGGGAAGTCTTTTGAGAGCAATTATCAGCTGTGATAACCTCGAAAGAAATCAATACCATATTGTGTTGCTAGAACCTGGGGAAGTACCGTGTGGAAGCTGTAGCCTAAAAATGTAACTGTTCCATGTGCTGCCTTCCTTGCGTGAAAGTCAACACTGTGGTTTAATCTTACGCATGTGTGCATAAGAAATAAACTCCCAATATGCTCAGGGGAGTTTCCCCCTAAGTAAAGTATGCGCTCAGCAACCCAAATGTAGTTACTAGGGAACTCCTCTCATTGACTCCATTGGAACTTACTCCTGATCAAACAATATATATGGATTTATATTATAACAATGACCTACAAAGTACTGTTGTAAATATGACATATTTTAAAAGCACTTTGCAAACAAGCAAAAATATAATAGAGTTTTCGAAAAATGGTTCCAGTTTTTAGAAACCTTATTTAAGAAAACAAGCAACCCTGAAAAGGTCAGTTTGAAACATATCGGTGTTGTGCAAGGGTGCAGGTTGGGAAGAAAAAAAACCAGTAAAACAATGCATTTCTAAAGCACTGGTAATAATGAGTGTATTTAGAAATATTCCACTGTAAATACAGTTGCGAGTATACTAGAGGGTAGTTTTCATTCTCTGTGGCAAGAAATGTTAATTTGTTGCTGCTAGAAATTTGCTTTGGTTAGGAATCTTGCAATCTCATGCCGTTTAATTAAATAAAGTACTCTGAAAGCATGCACTTTGTGTCCACAGTCCACATACTATTTGAGATCAACTACTTGGATTAAAGCCAGTTTACTTCTAATGATGGGGAAATGGCCTTTCGATCAGGCTGCCCATAAAATAAGAAATAAGGTGTTTGCATTATGACTTGATAATTTTTCTTATGCAACCTAGCAGTCCTATCTCTGACAATGCCAAAGGGCTTCACAGGTAGATGAAAGTGAAAAATTAATTAAGTGCAGAAACAAAGCTTCCACCTTTTCCTAAATCCTCTAATAACTTTTAGGAGCTCCTTGAAGGAGTAAAATTGAATACGTCTGTTTTCCCTCTCATGTGGAAACAAAGTGATGAACACTCTGCACCTACAATGCTCCTACTGCATTGCCCTCTGTCAAATGTTATAAATAACCACAAGGTAGTGGTTAGGTAATGTAGCAGTGAGAAGGCAAGTACCATCTGACCCCTAAGGAGGTACATCCACATGGGAGTTTCTCATGCAGGCTGAGTGCATCAGGCGTTTTCCCATTCTTAATATACAGTGTAAGGGCTCAGCACGCAAACACACACTGTGGCCACTGCCCTATTCAATATTGGCCCACATGGAACTCCAACTCCATAAGCTGCTAGAGTAATCTGATGAGCTGCCAGTCATGTGTGCTTGTGTTCATGTGACCCAATCAGATCATCATGGCAGATTCTGCTATGGGAGCTATGCATGTGTAAATATTAAACAAGTCACTCCCATTTGTTACTACAGATCTTGCTTGCAGTGATTTACTGCGCCAAAGTCCAAGTTCGGCAATGGGCTCATTGACTTTTTGACCTTCAGTGGAAATACATGAATCTGACAAGAATACCAAAGATAGTGGGACCTGTCCATAAGAATCTGTGCATAGCATCTTACTGCTTTGAGTGTTGTTCGGTGGTGCTACTTGTTGGATGTTTTTTGGTGTTGTATCCTTGCTGTTGTTAGGTTTAATATTGTTGTTTAATGATGTAAACTGTTAAGAGGGAAAGTGGGGTAAAAAGAGTTTAAATCAATACAAGTTTGCCTGTTTGCCCATTTCCATTGTTGTGATATTGCTAGCCCAACTCATCAAGACTAAGAGAAAATGACACCAGTTGGACTTGGGATTAGCCAATTCACTTGGATTCCTCTTACAATCTTTAGCATAAAACATTAAAAAAACAAGGCATGGAAGCAGTTTTTCTAGGACCTGGTTCCTGGAATGCTAAAGCAGTCCTTCAAGGAAACTCTCCTGCTTTCCAAGAGGGACATAAGAACGTTTTCAGAATATGAATGACAAAATCCAAGATACGTGGGGGGGGGGGAGCTGTATATGAAGATCTACCTCTGAAGATCACGTATACTAGGAATAGTAAAAGGTAGTTTTTCCCCCCTTTGGGTTTTCTTTTTAGTTGCCTAAGGAAATGAGCTCATTTGCACTAAAAAAAAAGTCAACTCAGACACATGACTGCAATTACTGAATGAATGAAGCCTAACCACATGGTCATATTGTTTCTGTAGAACCTTTACTCACACAAGCATCACTCAGAAATCTGGCCTGTGTGCCATACAATTTGTACCCAGCTGTGCATCCCAGTGCTGCTCAGTTACCAGCTATAATAATGAGAGCTTGTGGCCATATGGCACTGATGAGTTGTACTCCAGACATATGGCTGAAATATGGAGAGCTATGAATCATCCCTAAGTGTGATTAGAGTGTTAAGGTGGCATGATGGGGGTGCTACACACAGTCTTGAATACTCCACAAACAGCATTTGTAATTAATTATGTTCCAAACTTTCCTGAATTTGTGATTCAGGAGGCTTAGCCATCTAGAAAAAGTATTAACTTGGGGCTTGGTATATGGCTTAGTGAGTCTGGGACACTGAGAAAGAGCTACCCACAATCTTGGGTCTCTTCTTGGACATGTCAGAGTGCCCACTGCTGACTGGCCAATGACAAATGGCCAGCAGTGCTTGAAAGGGGAATTCCTGACCAGGTAAACCTGAGTTTCCGATCTAGTCCACCTTGTTTGTTTCTTTGTTCATTTGTTTGTTCATTAGCTTGTTCACTCATTCATTCATTTGTTCACTTATGCACTTGTGCATTTGTATACCTGTGTGTGGATGTATGGAGTTGGGCACCAGGAATCAGTTGGGAGGAACCATATGGGCTGGACTTGAGTGCAGGTTCTACACAACTTGGAGATAGAAGTGGGTTCATAGTGAAACAAAGGTAAGAAATGGACAGCAGAACACAAGCATCTACACAGAGGTGCAAAGCACCTGAATCTGAGTCTATCACAGACAGGAACTACGTGGATTCACTAGCTAGTAAGTGCAGGAGGTGATAGACTGACAAAAGTAGCTCCCATTGAGGGAAAGACAATTCAGATACCAAGGAGAATCCCCACCCTGGTAAATCATCTTCAGGAGATGAGGAATGGAGGACTATTGGCTGTGTGGGACAAGGGTGCTCAAACTTTCCCATTGGAAAGTGAGATAATAGTAGGCTGGCTCTAGGGAGGAATGGGAAGGCCTCAACACCTTAAGTGACCCAGGATATTGAGGACTCCTCTGGGTTACACCTTCCCAGGAAGAACACGACACCCCGCAACAATAAAATGGGGGGGGGGGGTTCAGTAATTGGTTGGCTGGATATTCCATGTACCATATATGGGAGTAATCCAGATAGCTGATCCAGAATGGAGTTGGCCCCTAAAAAAAATCTTTCCAATGTTCTGCATAAATAAGCTTCGGCAGGTAGTGGGGATCCGCTATGTTGAGGCATTTAAAAAAAAACCTCACAGAGCAGCAGCATGCGATGTGATTTTTTTCAATGACTAGCTGTGGTTGCTCTTATTGTGATCTCAGATTAAGCCAAAAACAGAGCTTGGGAGAACCTCCCAGGTGTGAGTCAGGAAGAAGAATGCTCATGATATGTGTTAGGGAAAGTGCAAATAATGCATGTTAAGTCCTATTTGCAATAAATGCATCACTCCCACCTCTGCCTGCCCTGTACAGGTGGCTCAGGCCATCAGCAGCCCATTCAAGGAAGCAAGCCTCAGTCGTTGCCAAGGGAACGAAAGATGGAGCTCAGGCCTCTAGCCTTTCCACAGCTGGAGGAACAAAGTGAAGGGGAGGTCATGGAAGGGGGAGTCGAGATTTCTTTGGCCCCTTCTCCCATCTTTGTGGCCACCATGCAGTCAGCAGGTGATGAATGGTGATCCAGATAGGAGGGCTGCAGAATATCTTTTAGATAGCTTTTCTAATGGGTTCCAGACTCCATATTAGAGATGGCAGAGAAGTTGCCAGGCCCTTTTAGCTTTTCACCATTGCCCAATTTAAGAGCTCCATTGAAGTAAAGGGTAGCCATGTGGTCCGAACAAAATAAAATGTAAACACAAAAATAAGCAGTGCCTTTATAGACTAGTAAAAATTATACAATAAATGAGCTTTCGTAGATTAAACATCACTTCATCAGCTTTGTACCAGTATGAAGAAGTTAAGAAAATGCCCAGCAAGTTCCATCTAATCCACCACCTCTCTTACCCCAGGTCTGTAAATGATGCCACCCTGCCTGATTCCAGCTCAGTCAAAACAGCGCAGTGTGGATGATTAAGCCATACAGAGTTGGGGTCCTTATGGAAAATGTGATATCCACTCTACATCCCATCTCCTCCCAGTTCATCTGAAGGATCTCAAGTTCAACAATGAATAGTATTTGCTAAGGACCTACCTATGGACTGTTTGGTGTAAGGTGCTGCTTTTGAGAAATTTAGCACATTCCTGGAGCGGACAGCAAGAAAAATCATGGGGGACAGACAGCATTACTCATTATCTTGATGATTTCTTTTTGGTGGGCCCTACAAACACACAGGAATTTGCTAACCATTTGAAGGCCTTCCAGTCCTAGGCTGGGGACATTGGGTTCCCTTTGGTGAAGAAGAGAATAGAGGGTACCACTTCTAGTCTCACTATCTTCAGGACTGAGCTGGATTACCCCCAGCAGTGGTAATAATAATGATTGAGTACCATGAAGTCAATTTTAACTTTTGGCAACCCTTTCCAGAGTTTTTAAAAATAAAATAATCAAAAGTAGATTGCAATACATTCCATTCTTCTGGGAACTTTGGGGACTGTGCAGCTTTCCCAAGTCTACATAAGGCTAGCACTTCTCCTGGGACACACAGAGGGCAATCAAATTCACAAAAATTATCAAACTCACTGAGCTGTTCAACCAGATTCAACATGGTGCTATTAAGAGCCTTAATCTACACAGTAGCTGCAATCCTATTGGACAGAGTTCACCTGCAGGAGTGACAACAGGAGTGCAGAGACAGATTGCTGATGATTCAGACTCCTTTTGCGATTTTGGCATATGCATGAGTTTGTTGCATATGTGTGCTCCATGCATAACCTGAAATTGCAAAAGGAAGCTTTCAATTAGCAGTAATGTCAATGGCATAATTTCCACTGAACGGGCAGATTTTTGCAACAGGATTTCAGCCTGTACATCTTTCAGTAATGTCAACCAGCACATTTCACAAACTGCGGAGCAGCACTTGAAGGACGTCGAATTTTCAAGACAATGTGGTGCAGTGGCTAAACTGCTCTACTGTAGCCAAAACTTTGCTCGTGGCCTGGGGTTCAATCCCAGTTTTACTCAACCTGCCATCCTTTGGAGCTTGCTGGGATGGGTTGCCTGCATAATTAAACTGGAAACCCCAC
>JAHTLZ010000129.1:69955284-70027257 GCA_023846285.1 Phrynocephalus versicolor
ACCAATCAAACAGATCAACAGCAACAAACAACTGCTGTCGCCTAATGAAAGAGGGGGATAGAATGCTCTTTAGACAGAAGTGGGCCTCAGTAGAAAAGCATCTCTCTCTGAATTTCAAAAACTGGAATTAGTTAGAACAGTTAATGCAGGATAGACAGACAATAATCCCAGCCCAGAAAAGTTCCTCCAAGTCAATCAAACTGAAACAGCTTTCAAAGTTGTAAATAAACCTCCAACAAATTGAAATGTGATTTCCCCTCCCCCACCGGAGAGCCCTAGAATCCAAGCACAGCCTGGCCAGCTAGTAATATGGCCAGGCCACTCTAATAATAACTGAAGTTCATTTTGAGACATTTCAAGCTCTGAGGAGCATTGAGTTTCATGGAAAAGGACATTTCAGTGGTTGCTCTTCGTAAGAAAGAAAACATGGAGGGGGATGCTATGAGTATTGAAATTTTATCTCATCCCAGTATTAAATGTTTAAGAGCACAAATCATTCTTAGCTACTGTCTTGTGTGACAATAAAGATTTATGTGTAGCAGAACTTCCGAAAACTTGAAACTTGCCGTAACAGGACTCACTTCATCAATGTTTAGTGCAGCAAACAGCAAAATTGTACCCCATAAGCAATGCCCGACAACAACAAATCTGACTCCAAAGGGTTTAATTCCTCCCCATTGATGCAAGTGTTTACATCAATGAGCCATTCAAATTCAGCCTTGGAGATACTTGAGTGGAAAGCTATCAGGGTAACAAAACAAGCTCTCCAGTTTTTCTGTACTGATGGGCTCTTCACCATAATGCAGCCAGTTGACATTCTGATAGTACCCTTTGTAAATATACAAAGCTCTCGTTTTCTAATTATTCAATAGGCTGCACTGAGTAAACATTAATAATTCAATCAACTTATTTCTAGCTCTGTTCCTGGTCTGAACTGCATTAAAACAGCCAGGAAGAAATCCCAGTTCCCAAATGCTGTGCCCTAATGTTTGCATATTTACTCAAGTCCTATCACAAGTTCTTTATAGCGAAAGCTAAGGAGAGACTCCTTTGTGGATGTTTGTCCCCTTGTGATGAATGGCTGCCATATCTCTATGGCAAGCTCAGTTCACTGGATCTTCAACTGACTGTCATAGTTCTTCGAAGCCAACAGAAAGAAACAATGAGAGGAGGTACTGAATCATCTCTCACTTGTTGGCTGACTATCATCCAATAAATATCCTTATTTGTTTATTTAAACTATTTTAACTCCACCATTTTCCTATTTTGTTATTTATGATTGAATTATGGTTACTGATGATTTTTGATTATTTATGGTTATTTTTTGTTTTATTTAATTAATGTGTTCTGTACATGTATATTTGTTATGTTATTTATATTCCCACTTTGTAAGCCGCCCAGAGTGATGTTTGATCGGATGGGCAGTATATAAATCAAATAAATAAATAATAAATAAATAAAAGACACAAGGCAGCTTACATAATAAAAATAATAAAATTAAGGGCTGAAAAAGTATATTATTCACATATTTTATTCACTTTCTGTAGTCTCATAGTCATGGACAGACCATTATCTGGTGCGCTTTAGGCTCATTGGAACTCAGAGCCTAGGCAGGGATGGAATTCACACAAAGGCAATTCGTCCAAGGAGGTTGATGGATCCAGATGGTTTTGTTGCTGCCTTTGGAGAACTTCCCACTTCTTTGAAGGATGACTCCATTGAATCCTTAGTGGATCTCTGGAATGGGGAAATGAGCAAAGCCATTGACATGATTGCCCCTGAACACCTCCTTCCTCAAAGTACAGCCAAACTGACTGACTGGTTTACTAGGGAACTGGTAAACATGAAAAGGGTACTCTGTAGAGCTGAAAGGCGTTGGTGGGAAACCCAGAGTGAAACAGATAAAGAAACAGTGAAAGGCCATTGGAAAGCTTATTATAAGGCAATGGAAGCAGTAAAGAAATCATTTTTCTCTACCACTAAGGCATGGAATCACCCAGTGGAGCTTTTCCGAATAGTCTGCTACATGCTGACCCCATGGGTGGATAACACAGATCACTCTGAAACTCACTGCAAAGAATTTGCCCAATACTTTTCAACCAAAATTGTACAGATCCAGGCTGACCTGGATGCTGCTATTGAACTGGACCCTATAAATAAAATGGTCCCTCTTGCCTGCCCTGTATTAATGGATGAGTTTCAGCTCCTACAGCTTGAGGTTGTGGTAAGGACATTGGAGAGATTAGGGACACCACATTTCTGCTGGACCCTTGCCCTTCTTGGCTCATAAAAGCTGTCAAAGAGGGTCTGGCAGATTGGTTAGGAAGATTGGTGAATGCCTCCTTGCAACAGGGCAGGATTCCAGCATGCTTGAAGAAGCAATAGTACAGCCACTGTTAAAAAAGCCCTCTTCAGATCCAATGATACTGAACAACTACCGACCGGTATCTAACATCCCATTCATGGGGAAAATTATTCGGAGTTTTGGGATTAAGTGTCACCAGTATGCCGATGACACTCAACGCTACCTCTTGTCACCTCCGGATTCCAAGGAAGCTATTTTGACTTTAGATCAGTGCTTAGCTTTGATAATGAACTGGATGAGGAAGAGCAAACTGAAACTAAATCCAGACAAGACAGAGATGCTTCTGATCAGTCAAAAAGCAGATGAAGGGATAGGGATGCAACCTGTCCTAGATGAGATTAACACACACACCCCATTGAAAAAAAGAAGTGTGTAGCTTGGGGGTGCTCCTGGACTCATCCTTGATATTAGATGCCCAGGTCACAGCTGTGGCCAGGAGTGCATTTGCAAAATTAAAACTAGTATGCCAGTTACACCCATTTCTTGAGAAATCTGCTCTGGCCATAGGAGTTGACTCACTAAATCTTCATCAATTCAGTGGACCTACTGTGTGATTTACTACACTAAAGAACAGGATTTTGTTCATTATAACTTTAAGCAAATGAAACTGAAGCACACACACCCTGCCAAACCAAATTGTAGGTGATCAGAAACAAACATTGTCTTTTAGAGCAGAAATCCCAAGTAATATTCTGAAATAGTAGTTGAACTGAAAATGATTCCAAATTTTGACCTCTATAGGACTGTGAAGAGGATGATGCATAGAATTAACTATTATGAAACCAACAAAGATAAATTTCTCATTTTACTTCCAGAACACACTCCAGGTGAAATCTATCATCATATCCACTGCATTAATGGAGAATTCCATTGCAATGAGAGGGGGCGGTTTCATAAGATCTCTGCATGTGGTTGATAGTGATTTTAGAGTAGGGAAACCTCTAGTTCAAATTTCAACTTGGCTTAAATTCACTAAGTGGTCTAGGACAGTACAGGAATACCTTGGATACCGAATGCTTCTGTTAACTAATAATTTGGATAGCGAATTGAAATTTCCAGGAATAGGGCTGCCTTGGATAACAAATTTTTCCTATGGGCAGCCTCGGAAAATGAATTTTTTGTAATGCCTTGCAAAAAAGTGTACCCATTATGCATTGCACACACCCTATTTGTGGAGGGGAGGAAGGAGTTAGAGCATTCTTTTCATGGTGTTTTGGAGCCATTCTGGACATTTCTTGCAGAGGGATTTGGACCTTTCGAACTTGGAAAGGTGGGGAGCTGAGATTTCCTTGATTTCTTTTGTGGTTTTGCATTGGTTTCTATTGCACTTTTGGTAGGAATGACTTGGCATTTGTTTTGGAGCTAGCTTTTATTCATCTTTGCACTGCTTTTCATTGCAGTTTGGGCGGGAACAGGCTGGGGGTAGTCTTGCTGCTTCCTTTAATCCATGTTTGCAAACTTTTCCATTGCTTTGCAGGCAAGAATGGGCATTTCTCTTGCTGCTTATGTTTTTCTGTTTGCATTTTTTCCCATTGCATTTTGGTGGGAACAAGCTGGAGGTAGACTTGTTGGTTTCTTTTGTCCATGTTTGCATTGCACTGCAGGGGGGTGTTTGGGGGGTGTTCCAGCACTGCATGCCTTTAGAATACACTTTATAAAGAGGTCTGGGGGGAAAACTGCCTTTTGCCTTTTTTCAGACCTCCAGAACAGATTAATCAGTTTCCCATTCATTTCAATGGGAAAATATGTCTCAGATAACGAATGTTTCAGTTAGCAAATTGACTCATAGAACGAATTAAATTTGTTTTCTTGAGATACCACTGTAATTGGTCTCCTAGTCCCTTGTCATAAGGTAATGGTGGTCTGCTTTATGGTGCAATTGGAAGAATTATTGAGGCACAAATTCCTCCTGAGTTATAGAACATGTTTCTTAAGTCCCACTCTAAGTGATGTGTCAGATGTTTGGCATAGAGAGGAGCATGCAAAAATCCCGAACATAGAAGCCTAGTATGCCTGGGCTGATCATTCACACTCTTCGAATGTCAAGACTTGACAACTGTAAAGCATTTTACAGGTAGTTGCCCTTGAAGACAGCCCAGAAGCTTCCACTGGCTAGGAATGCAAGAGATACAGTTTTACTGATTAATCAGATTATATTTTACTAAATGAGTATCAACCACACTGATTGCCAATGTCAAGATATACTCTCAGGGCTTTAACCCCTTCCCCAGCTCTCCCACACAGCCTGTTGAGAGGATGTTTGAGTCTTGTGTTGATGCTCAGCTTAAATGGCTTGAGCCCAAAAAGCCTCATCCTGTCTTCTTCCACAGGATCCCTATTCAATGAGAACCTGCATCTAGGATTGTCCAAGACACCAAGGGTGATGAAATAATGATGTCCCATTATCAAAAGTAGTTTTGCCTTCAGCAGCCAGCTGGAGATGGCTTCGAGCAGTTATTTGTTTGAACGGAGGTAGAACACATTGCTTCTTTGATAAGTGGAAAGCAGAAGCAGACAAACAGCAATAGATTATCATAATTTTAGATTATTAGCATAGATGGAAATAGTTGCTCAGTGATCTCTCATACTGCATTAGAATAGAATGTGACCTGCCATTCAAATAAATAAATAAATTACACAGCACAAGCATAGCTCTCTCCAGTTGTCAGTGATGGGTGAGTGGATAGAGACATTTTCCTTCTCTTTAATGCTCAAATAGCCCATGTCTCTAGTTGGCTGGGTCCCTGCTGTTTTATTGCAGAAAAGAGTGATATGTTCGCTTCTTGTCCTGTTCTTTTCTGCTGTCATTTGACTCAACCACTGCTGAGATTCATGTTTTCCTTGCTTGACTTCAGTTGGAAGGAGAGAACAGAAATATGGACAACAGTGACTAGTCAGGGAAGAAGGAACAGACAAGGTTGAGTATGACCTTCCTGTCTGCGCCATTACCTCTGAAGCTACTTTCCTAGGGGTTCATACTGATGGCACACTGCTTGGGAGGCCAAAAGACTCACTAGATAAGAACATAAGAACATAAGAAGCACTGATTCTGCATCTAGAGGCAGTGAACCCTCAAGAAGAAAGAATTCTCTGTATATTCTAACATGAACGTTGCCTCCCTTTATTTGGCACATTAGAATTTTGTTTTGTTTTGTAACTGCTCAACTGGGAGATAGCTTGGCTTGATTTACATGCCTAATGTCCTAGGCACTTTCCACTGAAAGGATAACATTATAAGAGAAAGAAATAAGAGCTGCATTTCCTTTCAAATGATCCATAGGGAAGTGGGTTCATTTTATCTATCAGTCCCTTTTCTTTCTCCCTTTGACAACCCCTTCTTCCTCATTTCCTCTTTCTCCTTCAGTTCCTATCCAGTGAACTGCCAGGGTCTAGACCACAGCTTTGAAAAGCTACTTTTTTGACTAAAGGTTTCAGAATCCTGACTAGCTGGTGGATCCTGGGAGCTGCAGTCAAAAAAGCAACTCCAAGTATCAGTTGTGGTCTGAGCCAATTGCTTGCAGGAGACCTTTGAAATTAAAAGTCTGCAGGTTTTGCACCTCACTGGCTCTGGGGAAACTATGTCAGCATATGGGACTATAGAAGGCAAATAACAGCAATGGAAACAGAGCAGAAAGGGAAGCAGTACCTATACCAAGCTGTTCTTTTCCGATAACCATGCCTATTTCTCCTTCATTGCTACCTGGAGATTAAGAATATAAAGCATAAGATTCACCCTGCCAAATGACAAAGGATTAGTCTGCTCCAATGTTTTGTGGCAGTGATGGTCACCCAGAGGCATTCGGGAAACTCACAAGCAGGCCATCAACAGGAAACAGCTTTCCTGTTGTTCATTTCTAAAAAACACGCTACTCTGACAGAGAGTTTGCTTCCAAGTGCCTTTGGACTCGAAAATTTCAAGTACCAAGAAAGGTTAATATACCTCTAATATGAGGCACTCTGTCCCCAAACTGGCACCCTCCCACTGTACTGGGGGTCTATTTTTCTATTATGCATGCCAAGAAGAGATAATAAGTTTTACATCTGGAGGACACCATGTGGGGCAGCCTACTCTAAGGACTAGAGATGGGCATGAAACGAACTTTTTTCGTTTCGGTTATTCGTTATTCGTTCCATTACGTAACAAAGCGACTAACAGAAATTGTGATGAAAATGGAACGAAACGAACAGAACCACGAAAATTGGGTTCGTTACGTTTTGTTTTTGTTAATGGCGACGTACAATGAAATGAGCTGTTTTAAATGTTAAAAAACACCCTGGACATCCATAAAAATGCAGCGATAATTATTTATACTGTCTGGTAATACTTACCAGGGGGAGTTGGGGTCCTTAAAACGTGCATTTATGTCTTTTCTCAGATCACTGTATTTTTTTCCTTTAAGGGGAGTTAGGGGACATCGACCCAAAATGGCTCCCATATGCCTAATATTGATTTCTTGGGTATTAAAATGCCCTGGACATCTGTAAAAATGCAGCGATAATGCAATAATTATTTGAAATTATTACCTACCAGGGGGTTGGGGTCCTTTAAACATTTGTTTTTGTCTTCTCCCATCACAATGTATTTGTTTTTTTCCTTTAAGGATGACAAAATGGATGTCTCCAGCCACAAAATGGAGGCAAGACATGTGATGGGATCATGTTCAACCAATAGCATGCCCAGGTTGCAGACTGGGCAGTACTGGCAGCCACAGAGGGCATAAAAAGTTCTGGCAGCCCCCGTCCTCCTTGCAGTCTCTGGTGGGAGTTAGGGTGGGATTGCTGTCTCTGCGACTCTAGCTTCAGTCCTGCAGCCTCCCTGTGTGCATGTGTGCGTACCTCTTGGTGATTACCCTCCCCTGCCCTGCAGTGCAGTCACTCTGCGGCTGCCTTGCACCCTGGGCAAAGCCCGCTGCTGCCTTTGCAGCCTCCCTGCGTACCTAGTCTATACTGTGTCTCTGCCAGCATCATTTTTTTTTTAGTGTTTTCCCTCTGGTCTGGGCGTTGGGGGACACCCGCACACAGAAATGCTTTAAAAATCGTGCAAAAGCGGGTAGAAATGAAAAACAAACAAAAAAACCCAAAAACAATTTTTTTCCAAAAATTAACGAAAAATGGAAACAAACCGAAACGGACCTCTCAACGAAAAACAAAAAACCGAAACACCATTTTTTAAATTTGTGCCCATCTCTACTTCTTCTGAAAGGCTATCTCCAAGTCCAGCCACATGTTACACAGAACCACCTATAACAAAACTCCAATTATCACTTTTATCGGGGAATGGGCTACTCCATGAAGCAGGCATGTCCAAACTTTGGCCCTCCTGATGTTTTGGACCACAACTCCCAGAATTCTAAACTTAAATTGCCAATGACAAAGAACTGTGGGAGTTGTGGTCCAAAACATCAGGAGGGCCATAGTTTGGACATGCCTGCCATAAAGCAAGGCTGTGTTCGCTGCCAATAAGAACCTAATTTAAACATAATTTAAATGGATTTAGATTTTATCATTCACATGACACAAGAGTGAAATCGATTTATATGGTCTGAACTGTAAGGCTTCCCGCCCCCCCCCCCCGCAACATCAGTACGTTTGGGGTTACCCTGTTCTCTTCTTTCAGCCTATGAACAGCAGAAGAACAACAGGTGCACCTGGTCATGGAGAGCAGTCTGAATACTAGGAGCATCACCTCCAAAGTTGCTGGAAGCCTCCTCCCCACTACTCTTTTTTTCCACCGTCATTAATTCGTTGGGGTCACATTTCCAGTCTTTCCCATGTGCTTTCTAGTGACTATTATGACATTAAAACCTTTAAGAAGAGCATGCTCCTAAAGCACAAAGGAAATGGGTTGATTTAAATTGCCAGAAAGAAATGGATTTCCATTCAGCACGTGTGAACATGGCCACCATTTTAAATAGCCCATGACCTGACACTGATTTAAATTGCCAATGTGACCACATGAATTGCAAGAAAAAGTGAGGGAAGGAGACAAAAGAAGGCACTTGGACTTTTTTTCTGCCTCTGTTACTAAATTCTTGGACTGTCCTGACATCACTTCCCCTTGTTTTAAATATAGCAGAGATACAAAAATGGCACCCCTAATGCACACATGTGAGAAAGAGTTAGAGCAGAGGAATGACAGAGGAACAAACTTCTTTTTTTAAAAAAAATCCTCTTCTCCCCCACAATTTCTTGGGGGGCCCTGTGGTTCTTAAAGAACAACACACAGATCAGACAATTAACTAAAAAGGCAATTGTCACAGGAATTGCTCTGTTGCTTGCTGGTGCTTAGAATGAAAAACATTGCACCAGTCACATACACATCTGAATTTGTAATTCAGATGAATAAATTTAATAAATGCAAAACAGGATAGAGATTTGCTAACATTGATAGTTTTGTGAAAAAGGCAGAATTTGAGTCCCATTCTGGCATAGTTATATAAGGCTTAGGAAAACTGAACCTTCCAAAACATTCTGTTGTTTGATGGACTCTTGATAGTTGGGCTTTGCTCCCCATTGCAATTAGTTGTGCTAAACTAGGTGTATCAGCGACAATATCTGCTAAATAAATTGAAGAAGCTTGAAAACAAACGTTAACGAATGCATGCTGATCCATTGAGTGGTTCATGCAGCTGATACTATCCTGATGTAATTCAGAAGATGAAGACCAGAATATTTTGCACAGTTGTTTAATGATTAAAAAAAAAACATTATCAGTGTAGTTAGAATATAAAAATCATTAAAAAGCAAAACATGCTACATTATGTTCTGAGTGATTCCCCCTTGATATCCATTATCTTAGTTTCCAGCGAAACTCTGTTACTGCACTATTGTTTTTCTATGCATTTATTTCTTTAAATTTCCACTTGAATGGTGATTAAATATTTAAAAGATGTATTAGACTTTCATTTGTAAGTTTGATAATAATAGATAGAAAAACAAAATAAATTTCCTGTGCTAAATAAATATCATGCTGGGCTAATATTGCAATGTTTATAGCTAATAAATGAGTATGATGTTTATAGCTAAAATACAGGATAGGAAAGAGAAAATGTATTATTTATTTGTTAAATTTCTATCTACTGACCTATAAGAACTAAAGATAGCAAAGAAGAGAAGTCTCAGAGGGTATGACTAATCCAGACATGTCCAAACTTCGGCCCTCCTGATGTTTTGGACCACAACTCCCAGAATTCCAAGCCTGTATTTCCAATGGCAAAGGACTGTGGGAGTTGTGGTCCAAAACATCTGGGGGGGCAAAGTTTGGACATGCCTGGACTAGTCCAAGGATATCCAAATGGCTATGTGGGGATTTGAACCCATATAGCCATTCTGTTCTTCAAGACCATTTCCCATTCTGCCTCTTACTCCCAAATCCTGTTCTTCAAGACCATTTCCCATTCTGCCTCTTACTCCCAGCCCTCATAACTCAGGCAAGTCAGCTTTAGCCATGTAGTGAAGATCTTATTCAATATAGTATATTGCAGTGATGGCAACGTGTCGAAACTGCGATTCAGAACCCACAAATTTTTCACAAAGTGCCAAAATAGCAATTTAACCTGAATACAGGTGGCTGTGAAGGGACAATGTCGGGTGCCTACAGAAAGGGCTCCAAGTGTCACCTTTGGCACCCATGCCATACTGTAGGTTTTGCAACATGGGTACAGTGGACCCTTGTATAACAAACAGTTTGTATAACATAAAATCTGTACAACATAAAAAAATTCTGCAGATAGGGGAAACTCGCTTAACATAATCGTCTATGGGGCGAATCCGTACAACATAAAAATGGGATTACTCTGTTTTCAATGCATTGGACAAAGGAAAATTTGCTTAACATAATTTCATTTGGAACGAATTAATTCCTTTATACAAGGTACCACTGTATATCAGAATGGGACATATACTTTCCATATTCTAGGCAAGAGTGCTGGCCTGGCTTGTGTTACTGACCCCTGGTTGAATGAATGGAGAAATGCGAATCTCGTACACCTTTGCCCATGAGGTTGTTCAGCACAACACTGAGCATATTTGAGAACAGGGTTGTTGGTTGCCTTGGTCTACACTCTACAGGAATTCCATTCCCTATTCAGTTAATCCTGTCCCATTTACCATCTGCCAGATATGTGTGACAATGTATTCACTTGTCCAATACAGATTGTTTCCCAGGAGACCCTGCTGCCATGACTGCTGGTGCTGAGCCTCATGGCGCAGTGGTTAAATGCCTGTACTGCAGGTAAAACTGTGCTCACAAGCTGGGGTTCAATCCCCGGTAGCTGGCTCATGGTTGACTCAGCCTTCCATCCTTCTGAGGTCGGTAAATTGAGTACCCAGCTTGTGGGGGGGGGCAGTGTGTAGCTGCCCAGAGATCACTATTGGGTGGAATATAAGCAGAAGCAGAACATAATGGCAGAAAAAAAAGAAAGATACATATTTATCTTAAAGCAACCAGTTCTACATTAAAGCATTGGAAGCTGCCTTATACTGAGTGAAACCATTTTTTCATTTCTTAAGTCTGTGTTAGCTCTGAATTACCAGCAGCACTCCAGGAGACAGATAGGATTCTTTCCAAATAACTTTAGGTGGAAATCCTTGTTGTCCCTATTTATTCTCCCATCCAAGTAGGAACGAGGCCTGGTCCTACTTAGATTCTGATATTTGCTCTGGAATGATATGTCATGTTTAGGAGTCAGACACCACTCCCAGAAATCTCTCAGGAACCTTAATTGGCCCCATTGAACGCCTTGTTGTACTGCAACCATGGCAGTCTTAAAGGTAAAATTGAGGAGGGCATGGTTGGTAGCACTACATATTGGACATATATATATAGGCAATAAATCATTCCAGCTGTAGGTAAGATGAGAGCAATACTGTATGTTAGAAGCTGGAAGCTGTCTACTACTGTGTTGGTAGATCACTCCACTCCCCTGTAATTTCCCTATCTAAGGTCTCAGACATAAACTCTTGACTACCCCATGACTAATGGTCTTGGGAGAACAGTGGTGCTCGCACTACAACTACTTTGTCTTGGCCAGCTCGTGATATTAGAGTTTCTGTCACAACCTCAGAAGTGCTTCTGGGGGCATCCTGGGACTGTGCAGTTTGCCCAAGGCGAGACAGGCTGGCCTTTCCAGGCTGCACAGCAGGGAAATGAACTTGCAACCTCTCTCAACATCTACAGCCTACCCACCCTAGCTCCCTGTTACCCCAAACCAAAAAATATATAGTTGTGGGGGACAATAGGTGGTGAAATGGTTGGATTACTGTTGTGTACACATATGTAGTGGAAGATATAACAAATATGAATGAACATACAGGACGTGCAAATCATCTTCAGACCTATGGCGATGACAAGAAAGAAATATTACTTCTTCTGCACCATTGCATGTTCACAGTGCAGTTGAATACAGCTGTCTTGGCTGGTGAGCAGGTCTATTTAATATGGGTCGAAACGGATCAACTGGCAGAGCCTTAAAGGCCTATTGCAATCAGGTCAAAAAGAAAGGAAAAAGAAAAAATAAAGATGATAAAAATGTTGTGGCACCTTAAAACCTAATTGCTTTTTTTGCTATGTAAATAAACCCTCTTAATGGGTGTGTGTACTAGATTATTGTAATGTGTTTATATGTGAGGATATCTCGAAGGTCATCTGGAAAATTCAGCTGGTACACAATACATCCATAAAATGTTCCCATTGGGGATGGATGATCAGAATTTATTACAGTACACAGATTCTTTGCCAGTTTTGCTACTTGCTAGTTTAAACTGAATAGGAAATGCTTTTTTGCCCTTTAAATCCCTAAAACAGTTTGAGGCATTATTTATTTGAGGAACCACCTTATCCAAACAAATCTGCAAGAGTGTTAAGAAAAGTGGAGGAAGCCCTGCACTTTGATTTGTCTTATTAAATTGTTGGATTGCTCGGCACTAAGGACAAAACATTTTTAGTAGCAGCTCCTACTTTATGAAATTCCACCTAAAGAGGGTATGCAGTTTGCCCACAGTGGAGTATTTTGAAAGTTTTTGCAATGTGACTGAATACTAGTTTTCAGAGGAGGTCACTCTCTGGAATAACTGTGTTGAGCTGTACCCTGGCACACCTCAGCCATACTGAATAGCAAGAAGCCATTAATTGGCATGGCAGTGGAAAACCCAGGGGCTTTGGGCAGAGGAGCTTAACTAGGACTAAGGAGACTGAGGAACTAAGGGCGTTTATACACAGCCCCTAAACTCCGGGGCAAATGGCTCCCAGCTCCGGAGCCTAAATGTTTCCCCACCAGCTCTGGAGTTTACAGGAAATTAAGTGCGACCACGCCCACTTTAGCGCATCCCAACACACCTTTCAAGTACCTGCTCTCTGGAGGTGAAAATTCCTTGATGCGGTGTAAGGATAGTGAGTGCGGGGCTCTCCTCGCTTCTGTTTGTTGTTGTTTTGGCTCCCGCCCCTTTAAGAGCTACTTAAGAGACTGGAATGTTGCCGCGGCAAGAGCGAGAGGCAGAACGGAGGTGAGCCTGCATTTTTTCCTTTCTTTTTTTCTCCCTCCCCTCACGCAGACAGGAGCAAGGAAGTGCGGAGGGGTGGGGACACAGGAAGAGTGACAAGCCCCTAAGATCTCTGGTCCGAATTTAAGTGACCAGCGGATCTTAGGGGTCATGTGAAAAGGCTCTAAATCACCTCTGAATATCTTCTGATCATGGGGAGCAGGATCATTACCAATTGGGTGTCAAAGGAAAAGGATGCCAGGCAGGCTTCAGTACAGGAACTTGAACATGATCAGCCATCTTTATTGGCATTGTTGTTGTTGTTGTTGTTGTTGTTGTTGTTGTTGTTGTTGTTGTTGTTGTTGTTGTTGTTCCTGAGGGTCCTTACTCATGTAGACTTCCATTGCAGATAGAGGAAGCTCTCCTCTTCAAAGCATCATTCTCCACATGTAGGAAGTAACAAAAACTCAAATTAAGGGGTCAGGATAGGGTGCTTCATACTGCATGATGTGTGTGTTGTGTCGTTACAGTCGTGACCGACTCTTCATGATGCCATGTCCATGGAGTTTTCTTGGCAGGAATACTGGAGTGGTTTGCCAGTTCCTACTCCAGGCGCCTACAGCACCTGGTATTCCCTGGTGGTCTCCCATCCAAGTACTAACCAGGGCCGACCCTGCTTAGCTTCCGAAATCGGGCAAGATCGGATGTGCTTAGGGTATCTAGGCAGCTCATACTGCATGATAGTGCACTGTTTAACAGCTGAATATGGTTAGAGCTATAAAAAGACAAGAATATGAAGAACAAATACTCTTGTGCTTACTTTTCAGTTTGTATTCCTAGAGCATCTTTAGAGAAGCACTTATTAATTCAAATGACAGCTTCAATTCTCAACACAGAGCTGATCAGCAACATTTGATATGGAGATGACATGGTATTACTAGCTGACAAATAGGTGGCAGCCAAAGGTTATTCAATAAAGTCAATGAAGTAAATCATGAAAATGAATGTTGAGAGAACCAAGTTCATAGTAATCAATAAGAAGCACAAGAAATGTAGTTAAAGATCCAAAATAAAAATGTGGATATTGTTGGCAAATGCAAGTACATTCAGATATTGTTGATTGAACAGTGGGATCATAGCACACAATAAAATTCAAAACAATGATGGCTCAACGCAGTTACCTTAGGACAAAGATATGCAACAAAAATAAAATTGATTTTGAGAATAAGCATTTTATAGGCCTGTGTGTTCTTGGTTCTACTGTATGGAATGGAATCATGGGTATTTAACACAGGCAACTGTAAGAAATACAGAAATAACTCAGATGTGAATGTATCACAGGATTCTAAGAATTTATTGTCACTGAGGTACTAAAGTAAATGAGTGAATTTCAAGGTCATAAAATGTAGCAAGAATACTTTAGTCACTGCATAAGAACTGAAAGGTACAGGTTGTTACTGCTAATTATTCAAGGTTAAATAATAAGAAAAGATGTGCAAGAAGGAGAAAAGTTTATTGACCAAAGAATCTAGGAGAATGGAACAATTGCAACCCAATGGCTGAAATCCTGTTGCTTCAGGAAGTAAGCATAGCAATTAGAGTAAGCCCATTGGATCAGTGGGGATTGGGTGAGTAAACTCTTTCCTAAATCCCACTGATAAAATAGGCCTACTCCAGTTGCAACTTCCTATCTATGCTAAGCAAGAGAATTTCATCAACTGTCTGTTTTAAAGAGCTGCTGCATCCAAGTTCAAAACAGCCATGGTGAATAGAACAATTAGAAGAAAAAATGTTATCTAGATCAAATGAGTTTGATATGTTTCTGCTACTGCTATTGTGTTGCTCTCAGCATCTTTTTTTCAAAAAAATAATAAAAAAGACAAGAAAAATGATGTCTTAAAGTTCTTTCTTGACATTTAGTGTCTGGAAAAAGCATGCTATGTTATGCTATGTGCTATCAAGTAACAAACAACTTACAGTGGCCCTAACAGGACTTTCAAGGTAAGTGAGATATTTAAGGACTGTTTTTACTAATTTCATTCCCCCAATGAGCTTCCATTGCTGAGCAAGGATTCAAATCCTATCCTGTCACTCTGTCCACTACATAACATTGGGCATCAACAGGCAAAGGATGCACAGGCATTTTATGTAGATCATTATTATTTATTATTTATATTTACAGTGGTACCTTGTATAAAGGAATTAATTCATTCCAAATGAAATTATGTTAAGCAAATTTTCCTTTATACAAATTTCCCATAGGAATGCATTGAAAACAGAGTGATCCCATTTTTATGTTGTACAGATTCGCTCCATAGGCGATTATGTTTAGCAAATTTCCCCTGTCTGGAGTTTTTTATGTCATACAAATTTTATGTTATACAAACTGTTTGTTATACAAGGGTCACTGTATTTCTAATATACATGTAGATCTTTAAATTGTTAAATTCATTTTTTTCTTAACTTTGTCCATTTTGCAGTGATTTTCTCTTATTTGACAGCACACAAATGACCACCCTCAGGATGGTGCTGAGTACAGGCAAATGTGTTTGCACAGGTTGATAATTTGACCTGAAAGGGCCTAAAGGTAAAGGTAAATATTTCCCCGCATATGCGTGTCCAACTCTAGGGGCGGTGCTCATCTCCATATTCAAGCCAAAAAGCCAGTGTTGTGCAAGTCCATGGGCATGTGGACGGCATGGCTGCATGGAAACACCTTCCTGCTTTTTATGGCGGTACCTATTTATCTACTTACATCTACATGCTTTCAAACTGCTAGGTTGGGAGGAGCTGGGGTTATCAGCGGGAGCTCACTCCACTGTGTGGCACCCAGGATTCGAACTGCTGAGCTGCCGATTTTGCAGCCCACAGTTTTCAGAAGCCTTCATCCCCTGGTCCCAGTTATTGCTTTAAGTAAGAGCCTTTTCACTCGGACCAGAGATCTTGGGGGTTTGTTGCTCTTCCTGTGTTCCCACCCCCTCCGCACTTCCTTGCTCCTGTCTGCGTGAGGGGAGGGAGAAAAAAAGAGAGAGAAAAATGCAGGCTCACCTCCGCAGGTCGAACCCGCCCCGAGCCCCGTCGTCGTCCTGATTCCTGTCTCTTAAAGGGGTGGGGTGGGGCAAAAAAACCAACAAACGCCCGGCATTCACTCCTTTACATCCGCATCAGGGATTTTCACCCCTGGAGAGCAGGTACCTGAAAAGTGCGCTGGGACGCACTTAGGTGGGTGTGGTCGCACTTAATTTTCTGTGAACTCCGGAGCTGGTGGGGAAACAATTTTAAGCTCCGGAGCTGGGAGCCATTTGCCGCGGAGTATAGGGGTCGTGTGAAAAGGCCCTTTGTGTCTTAGACCAGGGAAGGGCACACATCAGTCTTGGGTGATCAACCTTGTTTCTTATGCAGCATTTATGGATCCACAGACTTAGAACCAAAAAGCTGTGAGGCCAGGAATTCATTTCCAATACCAGAACCAAACTGGACTTACACTCCTTCCAGACAAACTCCATTCCTAGTCACTCCCAGCTGTTTTTATTTCAGCAGTATAATCAGGGGGCAGGTTTGTTTTGATGCTGCCAGGATATGACTCAGAAACCCTTCCTGAACTGCTTCAGATCATTCAGACCCTTACCAAGAGACTTCACTACACCTACTGTCCTCCCTTGACTTAAAACACTGCATAGAATCTGTTGCAGAGATTTCCAGAGCTGACAGGCACAGATTCTTTGAAACTGAAGTCCATGGAGAACGGCTTCCCTGAAGAAAGTACATTGTGAAGAAACATGCCTTAGGACAAGCCAATTCTGCTGCAAGATGCAGCTATCAGCTTCAGACACTTGGCAACAGCTTTTAAAATACTTTCAAACAAACAAAATAACTCAGGGGAAATTACAACTGTACAGCATAATCAAGCACCCTGCCATGTCTAAATTAGTTAGTTCGTAAACACGAAAAGTAACATATACTGATACTCATAGGGGATATAATATAACACCCATCCTATTACAGTGCTATGAAGTAAATGACTTCAGCAATATGGGTGGGTGTTGGTTGCAAATTAACAATTGATTACATATAACACTCTTTCTTCTAATAAAATGGAATTGCTAATTGATATATTTTCATCGACTTTGTTATCTCAGCTCCCTGTCTTTATTTTGGTTTGCTTGTCTGACAGGCTAGCAATTATATGTAGTAATAAAAAAATCAATTGGTAAATTAGAACTATACTTTGCCTTCATTCAGTGCTCTTCCTTCTGCCAATTGGAGCCATTCATTTGGATGTTATTGAATTCTCAACATTTGGTCAAGTGCTCAAATAGGTAGCAGTTGAAAGGTAGCAGATCTATGAGGAAAGAACCAAAAGATCTAGGCCTTATTTGACATGGGTTGTGGTTGCTTTCTATAACCATCTTTCCAGGTGTTTGTTCAAAGGAACAATGTAAGATATTCACATATTTTCAACAGAAGTGTTTCCAAAGTCAACCAATGTGCAGAAACAAACTTCAGTGTGGGACTCCTTGTCACAAGAAATCTATTTGGGCCCTTTACTTTGTGTTTTACATAGAGTTTAATGCCTGCTTGTCTGCATTGACTTCCATGATTAATTTGAAATTAGCGCAGGCTTCTCTACAGTTTTCAAATGGTTGGCACTTTTTGATTTTTCTTTTTTAGACTGTTGTTTTTGAGCATACTGGTCTTGTATTTTATGTTATTTTTTAAAAAAATAGTTACTTTTTCATATGAACTCCCTTGAGAAGGCTGCATGACTCTGAAGGAAGGTGTATACATGTTTCAAGTAAATATTAATAAATGTACAAATTAAGTGAACCAAGACTTCTCTTAGACCTTTAGGATGGCTGCAGGATTATTAGATTTGAGGTTAAAGAATAAATTTTAATTATTCTCATTCAAGATCAGGAATATATCATGGCATTAGACAGGATAAAGAAGAGTCAAGTTTCTTCTGTTCCAATGTTCAAGAATCCTCAGAATGGACTATTTGAGGAAGGAACTCTAGAGGCCTTTAATGACCTCTTAAATATTAGATCTCTAAAGGCACTTCATGCTTTCCTTGCATGAAGTGACATCTAGCATATTTCTGTGCCTTCTTTTAGTCTGAACAAGAAATGGAGAAACACAAACCATACTGGATCAGAACTACAGTACCCACTCCACAAAAAATAATGCCAAAATCCTTTTGGAAGACCTGCCTGTGCAATGGTAGTTGTGCAGTTGTGCATCTGTTGTGCAACTGATCAAGTAACAGGCACACTGATCAAGGGGGAACCTCTTGTGTGCAGAGGGTCCTCCAGCAGGATCCTGGTTTAGCACTTTTATCTGACAAATATTTAGTCAGTATTTATTATTTATTTATTATTATTGCTTATATACCACCCGTCTTCCCGAAAGAACTCCGGGCGGTTTACAACATGGGTACAAGCGAGGAAAACAATAATACAAAACAGCGATAATAATAGACAAGCAGCATTAGCATAAACTAACAATATAAGAAAAGAGGCCACAAAACCAATAACAAAGATAATAATAATAGTAATTGGTGCAATGGCGGGGGGGGGATTAACTGTCACCAAATGCCTCATGGAACAGCCAGGTTTTTAAGGCTTTCTTGAAGGCGGGCAGGGACTGTGCAAGGCACAACTCATTCAGGAGATGATTCCAAAGCGCAGGGCCAGCCACAGAGAAGGCTCGGTTACATGTAGTAGTTTTCCGAGCCTCCCTGGGCGTGGCCACCCGAAGTGAGAGCGCCCGCGATATTCTGGTTGGTCAGGCCTCAGTTGGTCTTCGAGAGATTCGCTCTGCCAGGTATTCAGGTCCCAAGCCATGGAGGGTTTAATTTATAGGTTAAAACCAGGATCTTGAATCTTATTCAGGACTCAACGGGTAACCAATGCAAGCGAACCAGGACTGGGGTGATGTGGTCGTATCGATGCACACCCGCCACCAGTCTGGCCACTGCATTTTGTACCCGCTGAAGTCGCTGAACAAGAGTCAAGGGCAACCCCACGTAGAGAGCGTTGCAGTAGTCTATCCTTGAGATCACAAGCACTTGCAGTACCGTTCTCAGGGAGTCCATATCCAGATACGGGCGGATGTGGGCAATTTGCCATAGGTGAAAAAAGTCAGTCTTGGACACGGCAGCCACCTGGGCCTCCATAGAAAGAGCCGGGTCCACGACCATGCCCAGATTCCGGACACAGTCTGCCAGCTGGAGGGAAACACCCTCCAGACTAGGGAGAGGGCCTCCAAAGAACATAACCTTGGTCTTCTCTGGGTTGAGTTTGAGTCTGTTGGTCCTGGTTCATTCCATGACCACATTCAGGCACAAGTCGAGGGTCTGTACAGCCTCATCTGCAGAGGTGGAAAAGGAGAGATAGTCACTACGAGGGAAGCTCTCTCTTTTTTTAAATCCCCTTTGGATTGCCTCACAATAATGAAATCTTAGGTCTCAAACTCACAATAAACCAATAGAACTTGGAGCTAGAAGAAATATTTCATCAATTATAATTAGCCATGCTGGAGTTATTCGGTCTGTTCTTCCAAATTTTAATTTCTGTGGTTGCCCACATGGTTTCACTATCTCGGCTGGCATCCCGGCCTTGGGTTTGTGAAAAGGCTTTCAGAGAAGCCTGTTGTAATGTACATTAAAACAAGTTGTGTGGTAGCCTTTGTAAAAAAACAATGGCAGCCTTAGTAGATACTCTGGTCTTATTACTTCATTCTCTCCAGGGGATGGCAGCTCACTTTAAACCAGAGGAAGTGTAATGTGATGCTATGTAAGCTGTTCCCCATCTTTTTGTGCTGGCTGGAACAATATCTGTGTGACAATAGGGGTGAATTCTAGGAACAGACAGGGATATTGTGGAATTGGAACATTCTGCTGTCCCATGGGGAATGTGTGGTGAAATGTAGCTTTTGGGACAAAATAAGTCTTTTACCAAAAGGTTCAGAAGATCTACCCTAATCTCTGTAAAATATGAAAATGAAACCTGACAAGTCTGCTGAAGAGCCTATGAATCCCATTAATGATGTAAAACCAGTGACATGGCTGAACAGCTTAAAATGCAAAGTAGCTGCAGGTAGATGCTGCTGGGAAATAGGCCAACCCCGCAGAAGGAGCTGGGAAAGAGTATTTTAGTAAATGATGATTAGAGATGGGAAAATATGGGCAAAGCATTCCTATGTAGCATATTACTCATGCAAGCAGAGAACTGGCTGTTCTCAGTCTTTGAATTCTTTGAGAATTGTTGTCAGAGGAAGGGACTGAAAGAAAAGGGAAAGGGGAAAAAAAGGAAGGAAAAAAACCAGCAGCTTCCTAAGGACCACAAACCATGCCAGAAAAGTGTGCACACTTTTATGCAAGTCTTCATCAGGCTAGGTCACAGCTGGCAACTTCTGTAGTACAGGAACCAAGCTGAGCTCAACTCAGGATTCTCCAGATCACACTTTCATAGTAGAGCAGGCACACGGAGAATAAATGGTTGTTTTAAAGGGGAATTGTGCTTCTCAGAAACTTCTGGAGACACAATTCCCCTCTAAAACAAGGCCCACTATCCTAGTACATGCCTTGTTCAATAGTTTAAAATGGAGTAGGAATGCTTATGCTCAGAAGGGACCACTCTAGCCCTGGTCCTTTCATCCTGTCTCAGCACTTTCTTAAACATGGAGGGTGACCAGTCCAAAGAAGAAGAGCCCCACTACCTATGGAGAGACTCCTCTCTCTCTCTCTCTCTCTCTCTCTCTCTCTCTCTCTCTCTCTCTCTGTGTGTGTGTGTGTGTGTGTGTGTGTGTGTGTGTGTGTGTGTGTGTGAGTGAGTGAGTGAATGAGTGAGGTCCCTGATTTTCTATTAAGTCTGAAGTCCAGACTGCATATGAAAATGGAGATTTGCTGATTAAGTGACAACGGTACAAGGGAAATGTGCATTTCCTACTTGATAATATTTTCCTACCAGGCATGCAAATCCTTCAGAGTTAAGTGCCTTTGAAATCAGGGCAGAAATAAATGTTTCACATAGTCCATTATGAGAAACCCTTATAAGAACTATTTATTGTGTGGTCGTAGCAGGAGCTTTTCCCACACCTCCAGATTTTGAGAACAGCTTTCTTTCTTTTGTGATTGGTCTTCAAGACTTAAGCAAACAATTCAAAGGATTCAAAGACCTCTTTGAAGTTTGATTCCTCAAACATAAAAGGGAACCTATGAAATGTCCTTCCAACACTAACATGCTTTCTCTTCTATCTGCAGGCTACCTACAAGGCCTCTTTCTGCCCTAATCTGACATGTAAAAGAAGCTCACATTATTTTCCAATGACCAATTACAAAACAAAGGCATGATGAATAAATGTGGAGACCTGAAGGCCTTTGTGTTTGTATAAAATTTTGGTTGGCCTGATAAAGCTATTGCATAACTGTTGATTTTTTAAAGCAGATTTAACAAGAGTGTGATCACCACACCAGTCAGGTTGTAGTCAAAGAAGGAATTCTAACAATGCAAAAAACTAGGATTCATAATTTCTTTCCTGAATGAGATTTCAACAAAACGAATAAAGTAATAACATTGTTTTCTATTATTTGACACCTGTTCAATATTTTCACCTACAAAGAGACAATAAGGCATGCAACTTTGAAAGAAGTGTTTAAATGCTAAGATCTCCACCCTAACTCACTACAGAGACTTGAGTTAGACAACCACCTGGCAGATTTCCTTTGATTTGTATTCCTGAATTAAGCAGAGAGTTGGACTCAATGGCTTTATAGGACCCTTCAAATTTCACAATTCTATGATTCGAAATGTTTCCTGATGTTTAGAAAAACAGAGCTGTGTACATTTCTTTAAGCTATATGAGAGAGAGAGAGAGACAGACAGACAGAGACAGAGAGAGAGAGATCATTCCTGGAAATAATTCCATTCAGAGATTTGACACTAAGGACCAGAGTGAAAGAACTGCATGCATGTTGTTGAGAGAAAAAGGAGAAGTATTGTGTTGACACACAATGAAAATTTATAGCTTTGTAGTAGAAAAGATTGGTGTTATTTAGGGAAAACACCTGCACAATGGAGAGTGTTGACAGGTTCCAACATGAATAATATGACAAAATTGATGAAAAACATATATGAGCACAAGAAAACAGGAAAACATCAAGAGTTCAAACGTGGGAGTGTTTCCACAAGGCAGCTGCGGAAGCCTCTATACCCTAGGCAGTAAATATTATAAACAGGCAAGATAAGGCATTCATGCATATTTAGTAATTATCCTCTGCATATAGTGTGTGTCAGAGCCTATGAGGAAATAGTTGCTTGCTGGGACTTTTCCACCTGTAATACTTAACTATGTAATAATACATGAACTCATGATTTGCCTTTGGCAATGTAAGAAGAAATGTAGACGAACAGAATATTCACAACAATAATAGCTTGTAAGGTGTGGGCTAAAGAAGAGCAGCTGCATATATGGTGACCACAAAGGAGGGGGAGGGGTATTAAAAAGGTGAGATGAGAATACTGTAAGCCACCTTGGGTCCTTTTCATGAAGCACAGAGGGGTAAAAATATTCTGAATAAATAAATAAATAAATAAATAAATAAATAAATAAATAAATAAATAAATAAAAGTATAGCATCACCGTATCTGAAGCATCTGTTCTTCAGTGTACTTATCCAAGAATTGATAGATGTTCATCAAAGCTAGGAGATGAACTTTTGGAATTTTGGACAACAAATCCCATAATTCTACATTCTGGGAATTCTGCTGGACGGACAGAGACCTATGCAAAAAGTATGCTCCTAGTTAGTATTAAAGCAGAAATATAATACTAACTAGTATTAAAGCTTGATCAAAGCAAAAACTGGCTAGACTTTAAACCCTCCCATTTTAGGAATTTATCCCAGGTGAGCCACATTTACAAGTCTATCTGTCAGATAGAAATCCCAGAATGGAGAATGATGGGAGTTGCAGTTCACAAATCCCAAAATTCATTGCCTTTGTGGTCTGGGGATTTTGGTCTGAATTGTCTGGGGGGTCTTTTGTAAAAGCACAGTTTTAAAGGGCTTTAAATTGCATGAATAGTTTAACACATTGAATTATTAAACCATTTAACCATAAATTGTTTAAACTGTATACAATTTAAACAATTTTAAATTGCTGTTGTACTCTATAATCAAATCTTGGGATACAGGATGGGATGATAATATTCTAAACAAATAAACAAATATCCTTGAATTGTATAACATCTGGTAGTCCAGGAATTTGAAAGTTTTCAATTTTTCCATGATTAAGACATTTGTGTAATGGAGAGTCTGTATAGCTTTGAGTCTTTTTCTGGGTTCCACACTGCAAGAACGATGTGAAAATATATTTATTAATTAAAAAGAAGCAATAAAGATCTTCAAGGGTAAGTAAAACAACCGCTATAGAGATGGCCATATACTAGCCTTCCATATCTAGGCAAATTTCCAAATTGTGCATATCATGTTGTGCAGCAAACTAATGCCCCCATGTTAATTTTCCCCTCAAAATCTCCCAAGAGGCTTTCTTTATAGAAAATAAATGAAAGGTTGTTCTCTGTAGATTCTTTGCATGTATTGCAGGGTTGTACAAACTTTCAAAAATGTAGCTGAGGATGAATTATCTCTGAAGTTTTTTCACCTATGAAGTAAAATTACTTCCTTTTTAATATGTTGATAATGTAGTACTATATTTATTTATTTATGATTTTTTTATTTACTATGTCAATAATGCAGTACTATATTTATTTATTTATTTATTTTTGATTTTTTTTTTTACCCCACCTTTCTCCTTGGAAAAGGATCCAAGGTAGCTTACAATAATGAGAAACAATATACAGCCCAGAACACTTAAGACATATTCAAGTTAAGAACAGGGAGTTTGAAGAGGCACCTTAGAACATTGAAAGGTAACATTAGGGCTAAAAAGAGCATGCCAAAAGAAAAAAAATCCATTATGAGGGGTGGAAAGTAAACATGGAAAACACTGGCATTCTTATGAAATCAATTAATGCAATCATGTATAGTATGCTATATAAAAGTCACATAGTAGGTAGTCCCTCATTTAGGGAAAGCTTGCCTGAAGAGGAAGTTCAAGTAAGACCTGTTCCTGAATAGGTGGATTGCAACCTGAAAGTCAAAGTGATTGTGAAGGGATTTCTCAAACTACTCAAATAAATAGAAAAGTTCTCACTTCTGTGAGCATAACAGAACAACAGTGTGCCATCAACTAATTTCCAATGTATGGCAACCCTTTCCAAGAATTGTCAGGTACAGAGTATTCCAAAATGGTTTATCATTCCCTTCTTCTGGGAGGGGTTGCCCTGGGACTGTGCAGTTTGCCCAAGATCACATCCTGTACTGTAGGCTGGCTATATTCATAGGAGGCATTGTGGGTAATCAAACCCCAACCTAAGTCTATGCAGCAGATGCGTAAATCACTGAGCTTCACACACACACACACACACACACACACACACAGAGGTGAACTATGAAATTTGTGTCTTATTTTTACTTCAAGTGGTATATTCTTGCTTTTTAATGTAGCCTGGATAAGGCCTACCTCATGCATAAACAGACACTGGCCTGTCTAGAATGGACCATCTGAGCTAATATGAAAACCCTGAGCCCAGATGAGGGCAATGTAGAAATATATTTTAAAGAATATCTCTGTGAAGATTTTCAGTCATCCAGGTGAGTTTATCTGGAAGTTGAGTCATGGCTACTGAACTTTTTTTTCTTGAGAGAGAGAAACGTTTCGCTGCTCATCCAAACAGCTTCATCAATGAAGTCCAGTAGCCATGACTCAACTTCGAGATATTTTAAAGAGGCTATTTATTTATTTATATTAGATTTTTATACGATCTATCTGGCAGCGAGGCCACTCTGGGTGGTTAACAACAATTAGTGAATACAGTACAATACAAAATAAATACAAATGATTCATACAATAAAATAAAAATAAAATAGAGTAAAAATAATAAAATTAAAATTCGAGTGACATAAATTAGCATATATTGTATGTTATTGGTGGGCAGATCTGTTAAAATCATGTTTTAATGGGTGAGCACTGGATTCACATTATATTTGAAGAAATGCCTGCTTGAATAGCCAAGTTTTTAATAGTTGTTTGAAAACAGCCAAAGAGGGGGCCAGGCAGATGTCTGGTGGAAGGTTATTTCACAGATGAGGGGCAATGGCAGAGAAGGCCCTACAGTGGACCCTCGTATAACAAACGGTTTGTATAACATAAAATCTGTACAACATAAAAAATTCCAGAGATGGGGAAATTTGCTAAACAGAATCACCTATGGGGCACATCTGTACAACATAAAAACATTATTATTTATTTATTTGTTATATTTATATACCGCCCATCTTCCAGACAGAATTCTGGGCGGTTTACAGTTAAAATGAAACAACAGAAAAGAAAGCAAAAAAGGAAAGAGTACCAATAAAATGAGGGGCAATACCCTCCACGAAAGATGACGCGGGTGGCAAAAGAGGATTTTTAAAAAATTAAGTAAAAAGGTCGCCATATGCCTCTTTAAACAGGTGTGTTTTCAAATCCCTTTTAAAGGCGGGCAGGGACTGTGCTAGGTGCAGCTCACTAGGGAGATGGTTCCACAGCATGGGGCCCACCACAGAGACGGCATGGTTACGCGTGCCCGATTTCCATGAATCCCTGGATGTGGCCACCCTAATTGAGCACGCCTGCGCCATTCTCGTGGGCATGGCCCCAGTTGACCTCTGGGAGATATGCTCCGACAGATACTCTGGTCCCAAGCCGTGGAGGGTTTTGAAAATCAAAACCAAGACTTTGAACCTAATCTGGAGGACAACGGGTAGCCAATGCAGGAGGACCAGAACTGGGGTGATGTGCTCGAATCTACGAGCACCCACCACCAGTCTGGCCAGCACATTCTGCACCCACTGGAGCCTCCGGACAAGGGTCAAGGTCCAACCCCATGTAGAGGGCATTGCAATAGTTGATCCTCGAGATCATGAGGGCCTACGCGACTGTCCTCATGGAGGACTTATTGAGGTACTGGCGGATCTGGGCGATCCTGCGGAGATGAATAAAAGCGGCTCTGGAGACCGCCGTCACCTGGGCTTCCAGGGAGAGGGCTGAATCCAGGACCACGCCCATATTCCTGTCCATGTCTATAGACTGGAGGGACACCCCCCCCCAGTCTAGGGAAGGGACCGTTGTACCCAGACGAGGGCGATTAGGGATTACTCCGTTTTCAATGCATTCCTATGCAAAATTTGTATAATGGAAAATTTGCTTAACATAATTTCATTTGGAATGAATTAATTCCTTTATACAAGGTACCACTGTATTTCTGTTTTTGGAAGGGGGGGTCTTATGGTGTTAATTGCCTCAAATGACCAGACTAGGCATTATTTATAGATATATGAACATTTGGAAAAAGCCTTTGAAAGAAAGCTCAGTTCAAAATGGAAGCACTGTTGGGATGAGAGAGAGCAGACCAGGTTTCCTGTTTGCAGAGCTCTTCAAGCCAAGGTTGGATAAAGTATCTTCAGATGCTACACCTCTGGAACTCCTCTGGAGTCAGTGTAGCTGCCCTACTGTTTCCTTCCAATATTAAGGTTATATGCCTCTTTGCCCTCCACAAGTTCATTTCCCCCCTACTGCTGTATTTGGCAATTCTACTGAGACAAAGAACACTGAAATATGGAGATAGAAAGAAGGAGCTTTAAGGATAGTGACAATTCCTAAACTCCTCTGTGAAGCCAAATCATAAGAAGGCAGGGGTGGCATCAAATGGCAAAGATGCATGAGTGCATGAGTCATACAGTAATTCAAATTATAAGGTTCAAAGGGTTGGAAGTTCAAAGTACAAACACAGAGTATGTGTTTTATAAGTTAAAGTCTGGGGGGGGTCAATCTTAATATTATTATGGAATGTATATGTGTTTGCTATGTATTTTTATTATTACTTGTATCTATAATTTATCTTGGTCTTGGTCTTTGACTGTAAATAAATAAAGTTAAACTTTTTCTATTTGCTGCAGTGAGCAAGAGGATATGCTATTCAGTGGCCAGGGCAGTTTGTTCCTTGCTAAAATCCTCAAGGATTTGTTATTAAATATAGACAAAGAAGTGGCATGTGATTATTTGGTCAAAAGTGGGAGGAAATCCAAAATTCCTTTCTTTATAATGCAAGCATTAATTGAGATCTAATCATCAGAATTTTGCTCATGATTGTGTTCTAGTATATCTTGTGGACTAAAACTGCTGTCTATCACCTTCTGAAATGTTCAGTTTCGTGGTTTTCAAAACTTTTATTTCTCAGTACCTGTGGTTGTGTTTCTGCTTCATTCATTTTGGCAAGTTGTTTAATTAAATCTTTAAATATGTGACACAGCACATGGCTCAGCAGTAAGTCACATTGGTAGGCAGATGTCAGTTACATCAATTAGGTATTTGTACACACACACACACACACACGTGTGTGTGTGTACAAATACATAATACATACTTACACCCGTGTGTGTATAAGTATGTGTATAAAATGTTTGTATATTTGACTTAGCAGAATACACTTTATTGACTGAACTGTTCACTCTTCTAACAAGTAAAATGACAGCACGGTAAAAGAGTACTGCTGTGTGATGTTGTGGACACCACTGATTAGAATTCATCCTGTAAATACTAAACACTGTGATTTATGCATAGCTTCCTATTGAAGAAAATGATTTTTTATGCATAGCTTCCTATTGAAGAAAATGATTTTAAGGCAGTAAAAGCACATTGAGCACGGTGCCCAAATCCCAACCCATTCACAAAAAAATCAACAGCCAGTGTTGACACATATCAGAAAGATAAGGATTGAAGTGACACAGGACTGGTACATTTTAAAATAACCATCCCAATGAGCTGAAAAACAGTGATTCACTGGCAAAATGAATCAATGTTGCCTGTGCATCGTGTGAACGGAAAACTATAAAGCAATTGCTATAAGTGGGGTTCGTTAGGCACATGTGACTGAGCCCTCAGGCGTCTTTTGATTTCTTGGCTGCAGTTTATATTTGCATTGAGCCATAGTATAGAAAATCTTTTCAATTTCTTCACTGCCATCATTACATTTTTTTTAGTTTTTCTCTAGTCATTTTTTGTTTTGTTTTGTTTTGCTTTTTGTCTTTTTAATGTTTAGTTGCAGTTCTGCTTTGGCACTTTTTTCCCCTTCACTTTTTCTAGGTTTAGTAACTAGTGCCAGTCCAGAAACTTTTAAACTGATTCCTACAAGGGAGGGAATATCATATACCAGAGTACAGACTGACATAAAAGACTGAGGAGAAGAGTGTCAGTGATACACTAGAAAGTGGGATGGTGATCCAGGAACACGCCAATGGAGGGGAAGAGACAAGAAGGAAGCAGTTGGAAGAAAATGGCCCTGGTTTCAAATGTCTGCATTGCAACACACAGAGTGTGATTTTTAAAAAAAGATTTAACCTCTTTACAGAGGGAGGCATGTAGGTTTTAATAAGCATTACGGAAAGCTTGTGGGAGAAGAAGGGCGGCAGAATGTGGCAACTTGAAGGGTCAAACTTATTCACAAAGAATTGACTAAATAGGAAAGGGGGAAGAGTGGGATTGTAAGCAAAAGGTGTGTATACCTGTAAGGAGATCCATGACTAGAATGCTGGTGGAGATAATCTGGAGGAAAATCAAAGGAAAGGGAACTATGCCTTCAGCATTAAATTATGAAACATTTAAATTGTAGAGACATAATAGTAGCCCACAAGCTAAACAGAAGTCAACAAGGGCATGCAGTAGAGAGGGTGGGGAAGCAGTTCTAGGCTCTGATCAAGCAAATAGTAGTAACATTGTAGTCTAATTTTGGTCAGACTTCATTTGGAACACTGTTTTGCATTCTGGACACAGCATATTATTTTGTGTGTCATTAACAGCTACAAGATTCTGCACAATGGATCTAAAAGTGTGGATAGGTGAGGGAGGTGGCATGTTTTACCTGGGGAAAAGTAGACTGGGAGCTGATGTGAGTCTTCCTGTATTTGAGGTTCTGTGACATAGAAAATGGAACAAACTTGTTCTCTGTTGTGCGACTCGTGCCGTAAGGTAGGATGCAAACAAATGGATTCAAATGACTAAAAGAGAGATTTTGACTAAACATTAGGAAGCACTTCTTGACAGAAGGAGCTGTTGAACAGTTTGACTGTGGACTGGGCTACCTTGGAAGGTGGCGGGATCTTTGTTGGAGGTTTTTAAATATGGGCTGGATGGCTGTCTGGCAGGGATGCTTTAGCTATGAATGTTGAGTATCAAAAAGGAATTTGGCCAGGCTAACTATAATTCAGTCTCTTCCAGCTCTGCTGTGTTATGATTCTATGGTTCTGCAACAGATGGGAGAAGTCTGGTCTCGGCAGAGCTCCACCCTTATGAATCCTGCAGAACAAGCCAGTCAGTCAGCCTCAACATTCTTCTTCTCCATCCTCCGTGTGTCCCTCCCTCCAGAGAATGTTCTGTATGCATTAAGAGGTAAAAACAATTTGGGTTGCGTAGAGCAATTGTCTTCATTTTGTACTGGGTAGTACAGTACACATACTGCTTTTCTTCTGTAATGTTTCTGCTGAGCTGAAACCTGTTTTTCATGTTTCTGTAGTTCTTAGGACTACCTGCTAATTGTTTTTTTTTTTAAAAAAATGTTTTTAAACAATTCCCCCTTGTTCAGGGGCCTGGTTAGAAGCACAGGCAAAACTGTTTAGATGGTGACCATGTTTTCACTTCTAACGTGATATTTCTTTCCCTTCCCCCCTTCTTCTCAGTTTTATGTACTTTTCTTCAAAGTTTGTGGTGATAATTAAAATATGAGTAGGGACATTTTGTGCTATTTATGATTGACCATCATTGATGAATCACCCCAAAAGAATGCTATGAGTATTGTCATCAGCAAGAAAGCAAAAGTTCACATTATGTGTCTTTTATACAGCGGGAGTTATATTTTTCTATACTATAATTAGCATCTAAATGCCATGCTGTTTATAAAAGACACACAGGTGACCGTTTGTGTTTGTAACTGTTGCCTTCTCTATTTCTCATGTGAGACCTGTAGAGAAAATGGAGCTTAGTCAGCTCAAGCGACACATATAATCAGTGAGTCTTTGTTTTTATATTCTAAGCAATTTCAGTGGTTCATGAAATCTGTGGCTAAGATGCCTTTGGTGGATATTAGGGTTCATGCTGCAAATCCAGCATTCTAACTACAGTATTACACTATATTAACTTTCTCAGTTAACTGGGTTAACTACAGAAATTAGGCCAAGGCTGTTCCACAGTTTCTCTGCCAGTATGCAATAATTAATGAGTTCAATTTGCGTATATGTACATTCATAGAGATGTAAATTTACCATAAAAACCAAGCTTCCTATATTCGGGGAGTTAGAATATGGAAACCCTAATCACATTCTTCTTGCATTCCAAAAAGGGTGACACGAGATCTCTCTCTTAATGCCTTTCAGAGTAGACTGAATATTGTAGGTTGGGGTCATTCCCACACATTGGCCTTCTGTATCCTTCATAGTTGTGTGACAAACAAGATAAGGAATTGAAGCCTTTCCCATCACTGTGTTTGCATACCAGGAAAAGTTTAACCAGCTAAGTGTATCATGTGACTTTTAAAGATGAAGAAACTCTGCTTAATAAAACATATGGCAACTCTACAGGTATATAAGACAACCAGAAAAATTGAACTTTAAGAATTAGTTATTATTTCATTAAGCAAGTTTTTGATAACAAAATATTTAAATTTACAACACAGTGGACCCTTGTATAACAAACAGCTTGTATAACATAAAATTTGCACAACATAAAAAATTCCAGAGATAGGGGAAATTTGTTTAACATAATCGCATATGGGGAGAATCCGTACAACATAAAAATGGGATCACTCCGTTTTCAATGCATTCCTATGGGAATTTGTATAAAGGAAAATTTGCTTAACATAATTTCATTTGGAACGAATTAATTCCTTTATACAAGGTACCACTGTATATAACTTTTCTTATAGAAATTTTTTCATGAATTTTCACATTTTTTCACAAAGTAAAATAATGCTTTTACAGCATTCTTCCTTGCATAGATTTTAACTGGATTCAGCTTTACTTTATATTTAATATGTTTGTCATTTTGATTTTCTCTGTTTGTTTTGGATAAATTCTTTTGCATATATATTCACATATATCACACATTTGTCTGAATCTTTTGTATTAGATTTCTGTGTTCTCTCTGTTCAGTCCCCTCCTCCACATATATTCTATGACTAGATACCATTGTTCAATAAAATTGCCTTTGTTTTTCAGACCTGTTGGAACCTCTGCTTTTTGTATTACCTTGTCCAAAGTTGCCATTGTCCACATCTGCTCCATCCACATGTTTGGTTGAATACTTTTTAGTAAAAGTATAGTTGTTCTTTTTTTAAAAAAGTAGATCAGCATGTAGATCATTACTTAAGGGCTTATAATAAAAGTACAATAGGAACTAGGAAAGGGAGCCTTAGGGAGCATCTGAACCTAAAATGGAGGTTGGGGAGGATACAGAGCTTTTAATTAGTTTAAATTAAATGTTACTAGTGCCAGCTGTAGATGTCACCTGCTTCTGTCAGTGTATATTTACACCATCAGGAGTCATTTTAAGAAGTGTGGGCCTGATGGGGACAAAAGGCAAGGGAATTCTTCAGCAGATTGTGATAGGGAAGGCAATGGGCAGCTATCTAAGAAGAAAAGCAGGCAGCAGCTCCTCTTTTGTTTCAAATGAATTATTATTCAGCTCTTATTTTACAGGGACATTTTAGTGACCATTTCATCTCCCCTGCCCTCTGCATTGGATCATACACATGGGCATCTAAACTATGAAAAACCTGAAAGGGTACTTCAATAAAAGATCCATCAGGAAAAAAACTGTGTGAAAAAAAATGTTTTGGTAATATTCCTCCTTTGGCATTGTATAGCTTTCCCTCCATTTTGCCATGTAGGTAGTCAGTCATCTTATGTGGGATACCGGATCTGCAGAATTTTCCTTTGCCCTAGCTGTGTAACAAACAACCAAACTGTGTTTCCCTTGCCTACCAAAGAGATCTATTGTCTCAAACCTGGCTGTGCGTCTAATTATAACACCAACAAAAGCTCCCCCTTTTCATTTTCTCACAGAGAAGCGAGCATATATTGACTATTGAAAGCCACTGTGATGCTGTGAGATGCTCTGTGCATTATACTTCCAACTCTTGGGTGTGTGTTTTTCAGGTGCAATGTAGCTCTGACTCAGATTCTAGGCATTAGCTCTCTGTAAACATACAATATTTCTCACCACACTGCATTAGGTAAGCAGCTGAGACGCACACATTCCTTCTGGTTATCTCCACTTCAGCTCAGATACTTTACATGCTTATGAGGGATAGCGTAAATCAGCGAAAGAGAACGAAGGGAAAGTATGCAGATCTGCTGCCAACCAGGGCAGAGATTAGAATAAATGCTGGCAGATTGTTTTGAAAAACAGGCCTGTGTTTTTGTTACAGTCATCGCCCTAGAGTTAGTGATGCCAAAACCACTGCAGTATGCATAAAGTGCACAATACAGGACTGCATGCAGTGTTTTAGTGGATGTGGTGACAGCTGTCCATACAGATACCTGTGAGCAATGTAAATCTCTGAGCAGATTCAACATCACAAACCACAGAATTATATCTGAGGACCTTGAAGCATGAATATACTCCCAAGGATTTATTTATGGCATTGCCAAATCTCCTCACAGTTATTGTCACAAGTGAATCATCAGATTAGTGCTAATATTTCATGAATTAATCCGATGGCTAAGCTTTACAAACCCACAGTGCTATTCTGTGAAATTGTGCTATTATGCCCACCCAGAACAAAGAGAGGCAAGCAATTTAACACAAATAGAAAAAGAAAACAAAAGGATTCTGACACCTCAAAGACAAATGGGTTTATTTCAAAGTAAGCTTCCATGGATTACAACCCACCTCATCAGACACATGAAGTGTAATAGTTGAGACATAGATTTATGTATGGAACGCATGGTGGATCCAAGTACCAAGTGATATGAAGAGAACGTGGTAACAAATGCATTGATGTGACAGGGCTGGTGAAGTTGAGCTTGACCCTATTCCTCCCAGTATTGGCATCCTCTGTGGCCCCACTAGGAGGAGGAAACCACTGCTTCTCAAGCTGCCAATGCTTCTTGTGGGGGACATTTCCCCTGGAAGATGTGCCCTGAGGCAGCAGGTGCTTCAGCACAGGGGCCACCTTCCTGTAATTTAAGACACTTGGAATGGAAAGCAGGGGTGAGAGCAGGATGATATGATCCAAAGAGGATAGAAGTGGAGCCAGGAGGAGGGAAGCTCAAGGGAGACCCACAGGAAGCTCAACACTGGGGATAGAGTGAACCAGTAAAATTGAGGTGCCCACTGTGCCCTCCAACATTTGTCCTCAGCCATCTCACTCATCAAGAGGTAAAGCCCACTCCAATGCAAAAATAGGGCAGGAGAAAAAACAGGAATAGAAAGTGTTGTGCTAAAAGCTGATGGAATGTTGTGGGGACCATATCTACTGCTGCAGACTGACAAGAAAGACAGGCCCTAGCTAGGGAGGGTAAATGGAACTCACTTATTGGAACCTTGAGAGAATTTTCAAGGTGAGATATTTAAGAAGTGATTTATTGGGTCCATGCCACCAGAGAGTTCCCAGTGAATATGGATTAGAACCCAGGTCTCCTGAGTTCTAGTCCATTACTCTTTCTGCTGCACCCCACCACAAATTGCTGCTGGTTATGTAGACAATATATTATCAACATATCAAATGGTTGTGCAGAGGGGGAAGTCATGTTAAAATAAAGATCCTCTTTAATGATATCAAATATTGTGAATAAATTTAGAGTGTTAATATGTACTGTAGTATGTTGGCTCAAGTTTTGTTTCCTGATTACACTGACACAGAATGAACTGTAATCTATGGAGGTGAATTGAACCAAGTTAAGAAAATGCCATATATGTTATCTGTTGCGTGACTCAGTATGCAACTGATAATGCCTGGAGTTATTTTTTGACTTGGGGCAATTTATTCCCCTCCCCCCCCTATATAGTTTGCATAACTACAAACAGAATCTGACCTGTTATGTGCTAGGAATGCCTGCTCATTATTGAATCTTTTTTATGTAGCTTGAAATCGGTAAATATAGTATATCCAGCTGTCTTTCCCTTGAGTCTCCCTGTATAACTCCTTTTCTCTCCCACAAATAGTTCAAGATCTGTAACTCTATGGTGGTTACTTCACATCCGTTTTGTCTCTGCAAGTGTTGCACTTCAGATTGGTACCAAAAAAAAAAACACAACAAACAAAAAAAAACCCTTCCTTCATGTCCATCGTAAAATAGCTGAAATTTGTCTCAACCACACCCCTGGAGCGAGATCAGAGCGTGACAATACTGTATCTGGCGCTGGGTTGGGGTATTCTCTTGTCACGGTTTGTTCCTGGTTCCTGTTCCGAGACAAGGGACCGTGTGGTAACAACTGTCATGCAACAACCAGTGTCCATGCAAATATTTATTAAAGAAAGTACTGAAAATTCTGTAGCATTGACGTGTAAATCCCGGAAGACCAGTAAATTGAAATATCAAAAAAGTTTTATTTACGATATTTTAAAAAAGGGGTTAAGGAAGCAAGACAAATTCAGAATTTGTCACGGAACAAGGACGTGAAGTAACAGTTGTCATGAGACAAGTTATCACGACCGTGAGAAAACAGAAACATGGACTAAACCGGGACAAAACCACGTGATTGTGACCAATGCTGTCACGGTACAAAACTAGTCGTGGAACAAGGAAGAATGTGAAGTAACCACCTAGAATACTGAAGTGATCTGCAATTGGCTTTTGTGTGTTGTTATTTCTGATGTCACATTTAATTTTCTGTATAGAGAATTCCTGTTTGCCTCTTGTAGAGTTCATGGGGACACTTCTGGGAAGGGATGGCATACATCACAATATAAAGCAAGCAAGTAAATATGATTGATGCTGAGGGAGGAAACAGTATCATTTTTTTTTGTTTTATTCTACCCATACTAAACAGGATAAACATTGCTATCTTTCTGAGAACTGTCCAAATAAAAAAAGCACAGGATGGCATTGTTGCCCCAGTGATTGCCTGTTTTGCTAGTAGATGTACAACTAGTTAGAACTAGCATAGCAAAACGAAGTCGAATGATAAAATGCTTTTCAATGGATTGTTTAGACCTTCTGCAAACAGAATAAAAATGTGAGGTTGATTAATTTATTGATAATTCAAATATTTTGATCCCTCCCTATATGTAGAGATCTCAGGGTGAGGCATGATTTTTTTTTTTTAAAGGCCATTAAAAACTGATCTGGATAAAACAATGGGCAGAAGTCTACAAGCCAGTTAAGTGGAGCCAAACTATACTGCCTTCCTCTATAAATGTCACAATTTCACCTTCAGTTGTTTTATTTGCATCAGAGCATTGCACAATTTAAAATTATGGGTGTATATGAAATAGGAATCAAGTTCAAACAAATTTAAAATGTTAAAATGATTCAAATATTTTTGACCAGGCACAAGTTACATCTTATCTCAGCCATTTACTAGATCTTCTTATTGCACATAGGGGGGCATAAATTGCATGCACAAATGCTGCATTGATTGAATTTCTCCACATTCACAGAAAATTTGTCCTATATCCAAGTAGCCCTATTTTACTTGATTATACTTTGATCTTCCCACTTCACTTTGAAGTTTATTAAATTAGTTCCAGATGGTCCAGTCAGAATCTTTCCTGATGGGAAACACTCTTAGGCATCCATCCATTCAGTAAGGCATGTTGTTTTTGCTCTCCATAGATTTCCATTCAGTAAGGCGTGTTGTTTTTGCTCTCCATAGATTTACCTGGCTGCTTCAGATTTAATATCTAGAGCCTAAAATGTATACAGAACTACTGGTAGTCAATGCAATGACATGCATTATTTATTGATTTATTTGATTTATTTGATTTATCTACCATGGCCATCTAGCAGAAAGCTACTCTGGGCCGTTTACAAATATAAACAAAATATAATACAATAAACCACATAATACAACTTAAAATAGTAAATAGACAGACTAATCAATCAAAACCAACATAATATGAATCAAAGAAAGGCAAGGAAACACAAATAAATCAAAACCATTGAGCAATTCAAAATAACAGACAAATGAGAAGAAAAAGGACTGATAAAGAATTATAAGGAAGAAAAGAAGAGTAGCATCCTATTTATATTAACAAGTTAGAATGGAATGGTCAGGGAAGGCCCACCTATAAAGCCAGGTTTCAGTAATTTCTTAAAGGTTTGTACTGATAGTGTTGGGTGAATTTCTTGTGGAACCTGGACCCCACTCCACAAGTGAGGGTCCAACCACCAAGAAGTCCCAGTTCCTTGTTGCCACTTTCTGGGTCTCCTTTAGGGTCAGCACCTGCAAATGGCCAGCCTGGCTCAAACGAGTGATCTGGGCAGTTCTTGGGAGGAGCCGTTCTGTCAAATACTGAGGTCCCAAACCATTTGGGGCTTTATACGTTAACATCAGAACCTTGAAGTCAATGTGGTAGCGAATTGGCAGCCAGCGCAGAGCAGCCAGTATAGGGGTAATATGCTGGAACCTTTTTAACCCTGTTAACAGTCTGACGGTCTGGCCACTGTATTCTGCACTAGCTGTAGTCTCTGCATTAACTTCATGGGCAACCACAAGAAGAGAGCACTAAAGTAGTCTAATCCCTGGGCAACAGCATTCAGCTGGTAAATCCTTACTATCCAGAAGTGTTGCACTGTAAACTTAATGATCTCACCTTCATGGTGGAAGCCCTGTAATTTGGTGCAGCATTGTAACATACTAAATGTTAGATCTCTGTGCTTTTAATTGTTTTAGTCTTTTAATTACTATGTTAGAAGCCTTGAGGCACTGTGGACACTGGAGAAAATAATTATATAAAAAAGACTGAGTAAAATGTTTGCTTTTCAGGTAGTGGTTGGAGGGGGAGAATTAAGCTAAAACGGTTGGAATGCCCTTTAATTCTCGGCCTTGTTTGCTTCACTGTGTTTGATGTCAGAACACTGTAACTGGTGTTCTTTTCTTTTCTTTTTATGATTCATGTGCTTTACTTTTATTGCCTTTAGTGAGGGAGGGTGGGGATAGCCTTGCTAAGTTAAATGGCCTTTCTTCAGGATAAGGGAAGCAGTAGCTTGTTCTGCCAAAGTGCTGGGAGTCACTGAACCAGGTTCTTCTGCATTCCATTCTACCTGCAGGTCAGAAGCCACAGCCTGGAATCAACTGGCACATAACACAAAGCAAAATGCATGAGTCCGGAAGTTGAGTCATGGCAACTGGACTTCTTTTCTTGAGAGACTGAAACGTTTCCCTGCTCATCCAAACAAAATGCATGAGATAAGAATTAACATTTCAGTGTTTAGGACAGCAGTTTTACTCTTGGGCTGTATTTAATTAACTGTTATATGAGCTTTAAAAAAAATCCATAAACTTTCCATCTGAAGTTTCTGGTACTAATTCAACTCTGGTAGAAACACTGTTAGAAACTCTGGTAGAAACGCAGCATGAGGGGTAGTGGCTCAGTGGACTAAGGCTCCGAAAACTGTTGGCTGCAATGTTGGCAGCTCAGTGGTTCAAATCCCACGTGCCACACAGCAGAGCACGCTCCCACTGATAACTCCAGCTCCTGCCAACCTAGCAGTTCGAAAGCATGTAAATGCAAGTAGATAAATAGGTACCGCCATAAAAAGCGGGAAGGTAAATCAGTGTTTTCTTGCAGCCATGGCGGCCACATGGCCATGGACTTGCACAACACTGGCTCTTCAGCTTGAATATGGAGATGAGCATCATCCCTAGAGTCGGACATGACTAGCATGCATATGTGGGGGAACCTTTACCTTTTACCTTAAAAACACTACAGACATTTTTGGCTAAAAGCAAGAGATATGCCTGACTATAAGAAACATTACTGTGACTATGGAACACTATTGATTATCTGCTTTCATTTGACATTTTCCATGTAAAATATTACATTTCTGCTCTAAAATTACTTGGAAGTGCATCTTCTGTGTCCAGGACATTTAATACACCAAGTCTTCTCAGCTCTACCACATAAGCGTGAAAAAAAAGTATATCTTTATGACAGTTATTTTCACATCTGTTGGCAGACAGCCAAATCCATGAGAAATGACCCGGAATGTAATGAGACAAACCTTGCTTTCATGTAACAGTATAGATCCAGGGAGAAATTACACCACAAAGTAACTCAATATTACTATCAGCTCTAACACTCATCCAATTTTCCTTACACTGCTCATGCTATATAAGCTTTATTATATATCTCGTTCAAGCATCCCTTATAAAATTATTCCAATATAATATTAAAATATCATTACAATCTTAGACTTCTAGTTATGGCAGTATATTATATGAGGTGAATAGAGGCATGACAAAGGGATTAGGCTTTGTATACCCTGGAAACAGAAAGGCATTATGTACTGGTTCATCATGGGTAGGATTTTATAGCTGTTTCCAAACAAAAAAGAAATGAGACATCTTCCAGATATGCTTAGATTTATCAACCATAAACAGAGCTTGGGGTTCAACGCTGTTGAAAGAAAGTCAATTGTTGTGCAAGATATCAAAAATACTGGTACTGGCACGACAAGTTCAGGAGTCAGCCAGTGAAACAAACTACCATTGTTTTACAGCAAAGACTGTTGGTCCTTTGGAATCTGTAACAGTTACCTGCTCTTCCTATTTCTTGGCTGAGAAAAGAATGCAAATATTTGAACTATTGTGTCACACCTTTTTATTTTTATTTTATGTACTCTTTTTTTTTGCAAACAGTAGCATTACTACACCCTCCTGTTATGCCAAGCTCAAAAGTTTTTTTCAATGGAATCTCATTAAGATCTTAGACTTGAAAGACAATTTATGTAGGAACCAAAAGCCAAATCTCTTGCATTAGACATAAGGATCCCCATGTGTGGGTGGTGTCATCTGAGGTAATAACCTTGTTATGTATTTGATGGGTTGTGGCATTGAAAGGAGCAATGGGGAAAACAGACACACACACACTTTTTATCTAACATACCCTTAAGTTAAAATATATTTTCCTACTGATGCAGCATAATTCTAAATAACCAATAGATATTGGTGGTGTTATTTATATATTTATTTATTCTCTCTCTCTCTCTCTCTCTCTCTCTCTGCCACAGGATAGGTGTTCGGTATCCACAGCAAATTCTACATGCACATGCATGCACACAATTAGGTAACAATAACACCCCTTCCCTGCCTTCTCTCTTTTTTCCTATTGATCCCCCTAACCCAAAAACCCAAGCTCAATCATTTGGGAGAAAGAAGGAAGATGAATTAATCTGTAAAAAAACAAGTAAGAAGAATCTATGCCTGTTTCTTGCAAGAAAAAGCACTCCTCCCAATTTTGTATTATTTTATATTAAGTAAAAGTAGACAGGGTGCTCCAGATCCAATCATTTCTGTGTTATGCATAAATAGTTCTAACATGTGGGTTTGACAAATATGAAAACCCCTTCAAGACAATGCAACCCATTACCACCAAATGTAACCTTTAAACCTCAGAGTATTAAATTTATTGAAAACATTTCTATGGAAAAATACTGTAATATTGAAAGATACTTAACAGTCTAAGAATAAAGAACATCAAGATATTAACATAATTTTAAAAGTAATTTATCATAATTCATGTAAGAATTATTCTGTAATTGGATCACCACATTCCATCTCCTATCTGTTACTCTTTTCCCTTAGAAACAATCACTTCATCACTGGCCACATATTGTTTTAAACTATTGTTATGATAAATGTTTTGCTGAAGTCTAGTTCTAAATCTTTCAGTTAAGAAATTCATAGCAAAAAGTTTTTTTTTCCTTTTCCACAAAATGACCTCCCCACATTGTTTTGAGTTTACAGTACTATTGTTGTACTGGACCAACGCTTGATCACCCACACTGAAATCATGGGCATTTTAGACCTATCTGTCTTTGAGGAGAATTTCCTAATGCATTTCAAGTTTCTGCTGGAATAGGCCTCTGTCACTGGCCTGGCTGTCACCTGCTAGAGAAGGGTAAGTTTTGTCTGCCTCTCTTCTCCTGAATTGCAAACACCCCTCCACACACACACACACAGAGAGAGAGAGAGAGAGAAGTGTAAATAAAACAAACAAAACCCACCCTTTCCTCCTTTAAAATAAGAGCAATAAATAATATACAACTTCCCCCTCTAGATGTGCCTTTTGGCTTGCTATTAGCGAACCTCTAGAATAAGGGCTATTCTGAATGCACAGTCTCTGTTAGGAGAGAAACAGTTTATTGCCACATTGTAAACCGAAGATAAAACTTGATTAGTAAAGAAGATCCAGGACACAGTATAGCTGATCCAGACTGTGAAGCCCATCACTTCTCCTCTTGCCTCTGCTCTGGTTAGTCCTCCTCCTCTCCACTCCCATTTATCTTCTTTTGCCAATAAGATATAACTTACTCAGACCGACGGGTTTACATAGGTCAAAACAATTTAAATAATTTGATCTGGCATGCAACTTAATATAAACAACTCTCTAGTGGAGGAATATTTTGCCTCTCCTCCCAGCCAATTAAAACACTTCCTAGGGAAAAACAAAACAAACAAGACAAAAACCTGTGCTTCCATTTACATCATGGAGACACCTTGTTTTAAAATTTGATTTTATTTTTCCTTAAACAGAATCAACAGTGGTTGTAAATGACAGTATGATCATTCCCAAAAATAGCACTGTGAACCCAAGAAAAGGGGGGATGGAGAAAACCCATTATTGGACAAAACTATTAGGAAGAACCACAATAGAGTTTAGCACGCAGAACACTGTATTATTGACTTAAAAGTTGGGAGCCATCTGGATGACTTTGGGCAACTGATGCTCGGTTTGTCATTTTAGCCAGCTATTAGGAATGATCCTCTCAGCAAAATGGATATCCAAGTGCTGCAGAGTGCAGTACTAATTTCAAACACTAGCTAGCTAATACCTTTATCTCAGTGGTTTTGTCATAGGATGGGTATAGAAAAGAGGCCCACATGGGAATCATTACATTATAATTTCAAAGGCACCTGCAATTTCAAGGCACGTTGACAAGTCTTTCTAAATAACCTTGGTACAGTGGTCCCCCGTCCATTCACGGTTCAAATACTGTGGTTCCACTATATTGCGGGACCACAGTACAGTGGACCCTTGTATAACAAATAGTTTGTATAACATAAAATTTGTATAACATAAAATATTCCAGAGATAGGGGAAATTGCATTCCTATAGGAAATTTGTATAAAGGAAAATTTGCTTAACATAATTTTATTTGGAATGAATTAATTCCTTTATACAAGGTACCACTGTATATGAAAAAAGAACCCCTGAGGTAAGGGGGGAGGGCCTGTCGGAGGTCTCAGAAAGGACTTCCAGTTCACAGGGAGGCCCCTTTAGGGCCTCCAAAAGATCTGGAAAGGCCCTCGCAGGACCATTTGGGGCAGTACTAGGCTAGGGATAAGTACAAGAGCCCCCAGCTAGGCACCCCAGGCCCAACCTGACCTGCATCCACTTATCACGGATTTTCAATTATCGTGGGTCGGATTGGTTCCCTAACCCCCGCAATAGGCGGGAGGGTCTCTGTATGAGAACTTCCATGTAGCCTGCTCCCTTGCTGAGATCCCAGTCAAAGGCTTTTAGTTTCTCTGCTGTCATAGACATGGGCAATGATAACTAGAGTATGCCTTCAGAGTGGTGGCACCTTGATTATGGAATACTCTCTCTCCAGAAAGACTTTCCTGATGGTTACCTTCTTATTTGTTTGCCAGGTGAATACTGTACTATGCTATTTTTCTTTGATATTTTAAACTAAATAACTTTTTCTTTCTTTCTGTTTTAGTTCCCCTCCTAATGATGTTCTTATAACAAGCCTCTTCTGTTGTATTAATGTTTCTTTTATGCTGTGTAAGTTGCTTTGATGGGAAAACACTGGAAAAAAGGAGACACGTGTCAGAAAAACAAGACTAACATAACTGTAATGGCTGCTGTAGTGCACTGGACTAGTATAACTAACCACAAATAGTTTTTGTGTGTTATGTTTCAAGTCCAGATGTTCCCCCTCTCTGTATTATATGCCTATTCTGTTTCTAACAGATGCTTCTTCCTGAAAAGGGATTTGCAGGTACCAGTAAGATGTTTGTTGCTGTGCTGGAAGGTGAGTTTAGAGTGGTGTGCTATTGAAACAAAAAGCAAGTTTTCAAAAAAATACATTGATGGTAGTTGTTATGGATTACATGTTAAAAGAATATTCTATGTCCTCTGTTTATTTCCCCCCTCCTTTTCTCATATGCCAAACAGCTACTCTGGAATTAGATTCACTATTTTCATTTATTTTGCTCAATGCGGCAAGAAGAGAAGCAGTAGTGACATGTCACTTCTTTTTTTTCAATGAAAGAAAAGATAATTAGAAATATACTGGCAAACCACTCCAGTATTCCTGCCAAGAAAACTCCATGGACATGGGGTAACGAAGACTCGGTCATGACTGTAACGACACAACATACAACACACACGGTTTGTGATCCAAAAAACTATATCTAGGTTAGGCTTTAGAAAACAGGCTGTAATAGCTGCAATACTACATAGGGCGTAAGACACAATGGACTCAGTTTTCTAAGAGACATCTATTAGTCTACTTCAATGCATCACTGGCAGATCTCAAATGTTTGGGTGAAAGATAATAGAGCATACTCTAAACTGACTCAGGTCAAGTGAAGAAATATGTCACAATGACCCATTCCTCTCAATACCAAGCTCCTCTGGTTCAGGAATCTGCCTGGGGACCCAGAGATTGGGGTTTGATTCCCCACTGCACCTCCTTGACAGTGGTATAACTCAATCCATATGATCCCTTTCAGCTCAGCAGTTCTAAGATATTAAGGTATCTACCTACTAATTGAAAATTCCATGTGTGAAAAGAGTATGAGGCCAACTTTAAGATTAACAGTTGTATTGGCATTAGAGGGTTGGTGAATTATGAAAGACTTGTGGAATGCAACATTAAACCACCGGCTTATATTATATACACACTGGCTATAATCCTGTTGGAAATCATGCAAGTGTTCTATCTGGACTTGTCTGATGGTCTGTTGCACTACACAGACAAGTTCAAGTACATGAAAGATGATCAACACAATGTGAAACCTGATTGCATGACTGCCATTATGGCTGCCCTTACATGTGCACCATTTGCAGTAGAAAAGCTACAAGGCTAAAGACCAAGTGAAGACAGAAAAAGGCAGAAAACAAACTTTGCCTTTGGGCTGGCTGCATACTCTTAGAACATCCACAGAAGGGAATTGTGAACTGCTGTTTAATTCTCTATAACTCAAACTCTGAGAAAGTGCTGCCATACATCACAGAGACTTGATTACATGTGTCATTACAGGATTAATGAACAATTATTAACATAATCCTCGTGTGATTGCATTGACACTATGTTTTCAGTGTTAGTTTTCCATCCCTCATAACTTTTAGATGATTCACCATACATTATTGCATTGACTGACTTCATAAATACACAGGTGTTTTCAATGTTATTGCTGTTCCTCATAATGAATTTTTTTACTCTTTTCTTTAACTGCTCATGTTCTCTTTTAGCTTAATGTTGCTCCTTATTGCTGTAAGATGCCACTCAACTCCCTCTTGTCAAACTTGAATATGACTTAAATCAGTGGTTCCCAACCTAGGGCTCGGGACCCCTTTGGGGGGTCGAACGACCATTTCACAGGGGTCGCCATAAGCCAGTGAAGAAAAAAGCACAAATGGCTTGGGTCTGGAGGAGGAGGGGGGGAGTGAGTTACAGTTTGATAGCTAGGAGGGATTGTCAGTCAATAGCACCAGAGGCTGCAATTGGCTGAGGGTTCTCTATGGCACCTGTGGCAATGGCCTGCCAAAGGGGGCTTGTGGCCTCTTCCAAGCAGGGCAAGAGGTCAGCACAACATGAGGAACTGTATTAAAGGGTCATAACATTAGGAAGATTGGGAACCACTGTCTTAAATGTACTGGACTGTATATTGTCCCTCATTACTGTAAACCACACTGGGTCCTCAAAATAAAATAAAATAAATAACACAGGTAAGGAACTTTCAAAATCCTGATGACCTAAACCTCTTGGTCCCAGGAGAACAATCCCTCTCCTATCTTCCCTAACATGTGTACAGCATCATCTTTCAAAGGGACAAAGGGCACTCATTCAAATATGAGGATGCACAGATATTAGATAGAGAAGATAGGTAGTTCAAGAGAGGGATCAGGGAAGCTATTCATGTGTGTATTGAAAATCTCTCTCTCAACAGAGGTTGGGGAACACAGGCACAATCTTCCTGCTACTTATCAAGCGGATGTTTCATCAATCCCTAGACAAATCAGAAGCATTTCACACCTTCAACAGTGAGGCCATAAATAACAACCCATACTTAATGGTTGTTGGGAAAGTTTGCATAGGTGGGACTTTAAGCACCTCAGGCCATTGTCCAGCTAATGAGCCTATTCAGGCCACTGTCTAACTTATGAGCCTAATCAGACCAGGGTGATTTGAAACCATGGTGAACTATAACATCAAGGATTTGTCACTAACTTTCCTCAGACTAATGAAGCTGCTTGGATGAGTAGCAAAACATCTCGATCTCTCAAGAAAAGAAGTCCAGTTGCCATGACTCAACTTCCAGATACCAACACTGTACTTCCTTTCAGTTATGCCCCGTTAAATTCTGATTGTACACACGGGCATTCAAGTATAAAACCTGCAAAGCCAAGAATTAGGGTTTGCAAGTTAATTCCTGGGGTATCTGTGAGAATTCTTAGGACTTTGGGACATCCCACCAGCCACCTCCAATCAACTGGTGCTGAGAAACAGGGATTGCCATTGCCACTGACAGGAGGGATTTGCAGGGAGGTTTGCCCTCTCCTTTGGTAGGTGGATCCCCCCTTTTTGTGCAGCAACCCTTAACCTTCTGCCACTCAAAATAGGCTGTGGCAATTCAAAGAAACCCTCACTTCAGTTCCCTTATTTGGCCTCTTCTTCAAGAACAAACAGTGCAGACAAGATGGCTCCTCAGATGAGCAAGCAAGAACTGCAAACAGAAGCAGTCAAGCCATCATCTTCGCTCACTGGCTATCTCCCTGTAGAACTGGAGCCCTGCTGTTTGCAGTCACATTCCATGCTTACATTTCCACATGGGTAGCTGTGTTCCACTGTTGCAACAAGGCCAACAAATAATCTTGTGGAGTCTGGCATAAGGTTTTGTTGACTGCAGCAATTTTTTTTTGGGGGGGAGGGGGATGTCTCTGAATGGGTGGGTTGTGGGCCATGAAACCTTAAGGCAAGAAAAACCCACCAGTAGAGATGGGCACGACCAGGAAAAATGACGTTTCGAGTTGTCGTGTGTCGGAGCCGGCCTGTTTCGGCTCGTTTCCGTTTGTTGTGAAATTTTTCAAAAATTTGTCGTTTCGTTTGTCGTTTTTTCGTCTGTCGTTAGTACTGGTTTAGGGGGGGGGAGGGTAGTGGGCTCCTGGAGGCACCTCTCTGGGGTGGGTGCCTCCTCTGGCCCGCTAAGAAGGGAAGGCATTTAGTGGGCTCCTGGAGGCACCTCTCTGGGGTGGGTGCCTCCTCTGGCCCGCTACAAAGGGAAAAGTACAGTAGCCATTGCGTTTGCGTATGCGTACCAGTGGCACTGGCAGAGGCACCTCTCTTTTGGGTGCCTCTACTCTGACTCACTAAGAAGGACAGCATACTGGCGTACTGGTGTACGGTGCACTTGGGCTGGGGAGAGAGGATCTCTCTGGGCGCCCTATGGCTCACCAAGAAGGGAAGTGTACTTGCGTAGTAGTGCAATGCGAGTACAGATCTGGCTTAGGTTTGGGGTTAGGGCAAGGGCTAGTCTTAGGGTTACGGGTAAGGTTAGGGTGAGTTAGTGGGCTGCACCTCTGGGTGCCTCTGACCCACTAAGAAGGACAGTGTACTGGCGTATGGGTTAGGGTTCGGGTTCAGGTTCGGGTTAGGGCTAGGGTTAGTGGGCTTTTAATGCCCTCTCTGGCACACCCAGAAGTCTCAGTCAAAACCTGGCCATGCAATTGGTGGAATGGCTCCAAAAAATTGCATGGTCCCATCCCATGGCCAGCCCATCATTGCACCTGCGCAGGTGTAAAAAACAAAAATAAAATAAAATAAAATCAATGGAGACATTTTATTGCAAGACAAACCCACTGTTGCTACTGTAAAAATTCAGGCAGTTAAAATAGCTAATTTTCACATGTTTCTGTGGTGCTTTTGGTGTGTTTTTGGACCACGATTTCAAAATAAATATTGCGGTCGCCGACTCGCCATTTTGGATCCCCCGCCCGCCCGCACCGCATGGCATGGCGAGTTGGCGACTTTGGCGAGACGACGAGGATGCCTCCCACCAGAGCAGCCCAGGACAGGAGAGGGGGGGAGGTCGGGGATACCCCCCCAGAAACCACCCCTCTGGTAGGTGCCCTCACTCAGGCAGGCATATTTTCGCCTGCTTTCTTGGCCAGGAATCGTGTTTTTTTTAAAAACTTTTTTTCTGTGCCGCTTGGCATCGCGTGATCGCCGCGATGGCATGAATGACAACGACAAATCAGACCCAATTTTTCTTTTATCAGTTCGAGTTCGAGTTCTGGTGGAGTAATTGTCATTATGGAAACGATGAACGGAAACGGAAACGAGAATTTCACCAAGTCGTGCCCATGTCTGCCCACCAGACTTTAAGGCATTACAAGACCCCTGTTGCTTTTATGCTGCATCCACACTTATCTGTTCTTGAGAACCAGGGAGCAGGGCTCACAGAAACCTCGCTGCCTCCATGGGTTTCTCTCCTCCCTGGAGGCTACGGAAGGCACAATCCCAGAAACCACTGGGCACTGGACAATTGCATGCAGTAGCCACTGCTTTCCACACCCTTTGTCTCTTCGATTCCAGTATAGTAAAGCGAATCCTTGGTGTGGAGAAGGTGAACACGAGCACAAGGATAGTCCTAAAGGCATGGAGCCAGTCCTCCGATTGCCAAACTCATGAATTAGAAGGATTTGGCAAGAATAAAATTGATCAAGGAAGACGGCGACTTCCAAGCAAAGGAGGCTTATCGTTTCATTGTGTTTCTGCTTTTCCTTCTGCCGTGAACTTCTTATTCAAGGCTCTTGGCGCAACCCCTTCTTCCCCGTCCCTGAAAGTTATTTTCCCCCTCCCCCCCTTTCTCTCTGACGTCAGTGCTCTTAATCCCGCCCCCGGGAAAGTCGGGCGGGGCTTGAGACAACAGCGGGGTGGTGGGGGGAAAGAGGCGTGTCCAATGGGAAGAGGGGGCGTGTCTCTGCCGCGGCGGCCGCGTTGAGGGGGGCTCCAGTCGGGAAGCGGCCGCGGCCGGTGGCGGCAGAAGACGACGAAGAGGACGACGAGGAAGGCAACGCGCGCGCAGGACGGTTGGCTGCCTGCCGCCCCACCGACCGTGAGGGAAGCTTTGGCGGCGGCGGCGGCGGCGGCGGCGGGACAGGGCAGAGCTCTCTGGCTCGTCGCGCGCAGGGGCGCCCATGGTGTGGCCTCATGTCTAAGACGCTGCGGAGGAAGCGCCACTGGCTGAGCAAGGTGCAGGAGTGCGCCGTGTCCTGGGGGGGCGGCGGCGGCTCCGGGCCGGACCCCGAGCTCCTGCGGGGCGGCGCCGAGCGCGGAGAGTTCCCTTACCTCGGGGCCCGCTTGCCGACGGTGTCCGAGCCCTCTGGCGGCGCCGGCGCCGGCGCCGTCTTGCTGTCGGGGAAGCCCCCCGCCCCCGGGGACGTCCTGCTGGAAGTGAACGGCACCCCGGTGAGCGGCCTCACCCACCGCGACACCCTGGCCGTCATCCGCCACTTTCGGGAGCCGGTGCGCCTCAAGACCGTGCGGCCAGGTCAGTCCGCCCGCCCGCGGGGGAAAGTCCGCCGGGCTTCCTTCCTTCCTTTGCTCACCCCTTTGGCCTCTTGGAAATGAGGAGGGAGGAAGAGAGAGGAGTCTGCTCCCCCCCCCCCCGAAGTCGCCGCCCTCGGCTCCACCCATTAGGCGCACCTGCCCCTGTCTTGGGTCCTCTCCCGGTCTCCATTACCAGGTTCACCTTTCCGCACCCTTTCATGTTCCCACCGTCCTCTTTCCCTCCCCTCCCCCCCCCCCAAACCTCCTTCCCGTTATTCGTAAACACCTACTCGGGGTAGTAGTCTTCCCCCCATTGTCCTTCCCGTTAAAGGGCTCCTGCTCTCTTTCCTCTGTGCAATAAATAGAAGCGTACAACTTGCCTATTCCCTTCCCAAGCCGCATCTCCCTCCCTCCTTCGCGAGATGAAGCCCTATTTCTGTCATATCTTCTGTCCTTTTAGGGCTCCTATCCCTCCACCTGTGCCACCTTTTACCTCTGCACTTGCCAAAGCGCTCCTGCCTGCCTGCCTGCCTGCTTGCCCGGTTTTCCTCGGACATCTCTGGCCTGCCTTTCTCGCCGTCGTTTCTGATCCTGCACACGCAGCTGTCGGCGATCTCGGTTTTTCTGACCCTGCTTTTCCACCCCCGCCCCCTTCATCGGCTAAATCCTTTCCTTGAGCAGACCTGGCTCTTCCTGTTTACTCCAGTATCCATCTTCCGCTTGAATGTTACTGTCATTCCTCAAACATTTCTACTTGCAAGACCAGCTTTAAGCTAGAGTGGGGGGTAATGGTGCTTGGTGATAGGCAAACGACCTTAGCTTGGTTTTCCAGGTGTTCCAATAAGGGCAGTCAGCTTGCCCAGTGTTAGACAGCCTAGTTATCTTGCTGGTTTCAGGCAGCAGCTTGTCTGTACAGCGGTTAATTGCCTTATGAAATTCACAGTGTTGCTAAAAATCAGAAATGTTTGACTTTTCACACAGTTTCTCTTAATCCTAGTGTTACCAGGTTGCAGTTTTCATTTGTTACCTTGATAGCTCAGTGGAAAAATAAATTGTAACACTATTCTGATGCCATGCACTTCTAAATTTGGTGCAAAGCACAATTCTTAATACTGTATTTCGGAGTTTATTTGCCACTTGTTTTCAGTGCTGTAGGGAAGCTTTTAGTTGTCTGTATCTTTGGAGGAGGGGAGCTGTTATAATTGTACTTCATGCTTGAGCAAACAGGTTCTGGCATATCTGTGGCGTAGACCCTGCAGCTCTTTCTAGTACTGTATAACATTGGTGTTATAAGGAACCTAGCCCTATACTTGATTTTTAGCAGCATTGAACTGATATTCTTCTGTGGGGAAATAACTAACGTGTGCTTAACCTTCTGTTTCAGCCATTCCTGTGGTTTCTGTAATCCAGCAATTTCTCTGCAAAGCTGGTTGTTTGTATATGCAATGAGAGTGAAGTTTATAGAACACTGAGGTTTATTGAAATTTAATGTTACTCTTGGGAAGGCTTAGTGAATGAACATGATTAAATATATCATTTAGGCTAGATATCTGCTTGGTGGAGATGAGGCTTACATTTTTATCTGTGTAAAATTAGCATTTTTGCATGGCAGAAGGATGAACAGAAGAGGAAGGTTAAGGATGGTGATCTTGCTTTTCTTTGTTCGGTTATTTGAAAGATAGACTGTTTAAGAGGAAGCTTGGACTGCCTCTTAAGTCACTTGAGTACTTGTAAGGATAGATGCAACAATAAAATTTGTATTTTGCAGAGCCTTTCATGATAGATTATCTAAATTTGTAGCAGTGTAGCATCAGAATTCCTCCTGTCATTTTAAGAGCAATCCTCAGTTGTATTCAGACCACACTATAGCAACTATTGCCATTTCTAAAACATTTGCTACCAGGCAAAATGTTTACTGGCTCAGCGAACAAAAAAAATAAGTACTGTATAGCTTTTGACATGAGCATATAGTTTTTTAGAACTTCTAATACTGTATGATTAAAAATGTGATCTCTTTTATTTTGTGGTTGTTCTTATTTCCATATATGTAGAAAACCATGTTATGCCTAACATGCTTTCATGTGGAATGAGAAGAGTAGCTAAATATCTAAAATAAGATTTTGTATGTTGTGTTTAAAGTATCATATGAATATAACAATGTCTCTAGGGCAACAAGATAATTTTGTCTTGTTTAATTCTGAATGATTCTTATAGAATGTATGTTCAATATCTGTCTTTTCTATTATTTGAGAATTATGCAGGAAATTTATTTTTTAATAGAAAAAAATGGCAATTATAAAAATAAGAATTCTGCTTTTTGCTTGTGCTCTTACATCACCAGGTTGACTTTGTAGTAAAATGGCTTGTAGTGATTCCTTTTAAGTCTGCCACAGTTTATGTGCAGTGGTATATAATCGATATATGCACTGAAATTGAGGGGGCAGTTTTCAGCAGAAGACAACTTAAAGATACCCTTCAGGAAATTATCATAATTTATCATTCAAGTGTTTTATATGAACATAGTATGTTCTTGATGAAATAAGCTGGATTTAAAGGTAACATTAGAAATGTTCTAAAGTTTGAATACCCAGCTCACTGGAGGGAGGGGGAATATGTAGCCTACATAATTAAATTGTAAACCATCCAGAGCATGCTTTAATAAAGTTTAAGCACTATGGGGCAGTATTTAAATCACCATATTTTGCTTTTCTTTGAAAATAATATTTAAACTTTTAGTACCAGAAAACTGTTACATAAGAACTTAAGAAGAGATACTGGATCATAGCAAAGATTTGTATAGTGAAATGTCCTATTTTCCACAATGACAAGCCAAATGCTCCTGGAAAAGCCCACAAGGGCTATCTATATTTTCATACTTTGGGAAAGCATTTTAATCTTGGAGTTGAAGTTCTAATTTGTATTTCTGTACCTTTTCAGTATGTACGGTATTTTTATTCTGCTACTTACTCTGTCACCAAAGAGGTTTTTCAAGAGGCCCATTTAAATGGTGATTATGACTCAATTTGATACAAAACAATCATAGTGCCATAACTGTTAGGAACCAGGCATTTAGTTCCTTAGATAATTCCTTTGTGTAGCACTTCCACACATGAATACATCCGGGGAAGGCCATAGAACAGACCCAAGTGGCATTCTAGTAATATCAATAGTTTTGTTCTTCATGAATTTGTCCAGTTCCCTTTTAAAGTTATCTGAATTGATGGGTGTCACTGTAGCTTAAACAGAGGAATCTCATAGTTCAGCTCTAGGTTTTTAGCTAGTTACGTTCATATGTTATACAGTACATCTTTCCTCCTTTCCCTGTTATCCTTATTGCAGTGATGACAGATATAGGTTAGGCTCAGAGGAACTAAAACTTGGCCATCCCAATCCTAGTTCAGCACTCTAAGCTACTACACCACACTGGCTGCCTACCCAAAAAAGTACTTTTGTCTGTCCTAACTCTCTCTCTTTATTCATCATCACCTAATTCAAGTGTTACAACAAGGGAGAAGATAATGCATTGCTTTGCATTTGCTGTAAATTGTATTTGTTATTGTAATGGCTGTTTACCCAATTAGGTAGAGAGGCTTTTCAAGGTCTTTGCAATCCTTTCTTCTTTTAACTATCTTAAATAATGTCAGCTGATACATACATGGCAACCTCACTGCTTACCTCTAACTCTGTGGAACAGCTGATAAGGTAATTTTGGGATCTATATTAAAAATAGAGGTACATGAGGCACTTTATATTTCTTGGGTATGGAAGCTTAGTTTTGCAGTATTGTTAAAAGACCAGTTACTTCGCTATTAAGTTTATCAAGAACTCAAGTGGATGCTATTTGCATTAGGACTTCTTAGTTTTTAAAGGAACATGGGGGTTCCTGCATGGCAGGGGGTTGGACTGGCTGGTCCTTTAGGTCTCTTCCATCTCTATAATTCTATGATTATATCTATTCACTACTTTGTATTCTGTTCTTTGAATTCCAACCTTGAACATGTATGTTTAAGCACAGATATTTGGCTACCATCTTCCACAGTGAAGACAAATAGAAGTTGATTCCACTTCTCCACAGTTGTCTTCTGCACATTTTCTGTTATGTTCCATTAGGTTGCTTCTGGTGTAACAATGGCTCTATGAATTAGTGGTCTCCAAAATGTCCTGTTGAGCTGCCTAGATGGTCTAAACACGTCTGATCTCGCCTGATTTTGGAAGCTAGCAGGGTCGGCCCTGATTAGTACTTGGATGGGCACCCACCAGGGAATACCAGGTGCTGTAGGCCTGGAGTAGGAACTGGCAAACTACTCCAGTATTCTTGCCAAGAAAACTCCATGGATGTGGAGTCATGAAGGGTCAGTCACGACTGTAACGACACAACACACACACACACACAATGTCCTGTCATTAATAGTCCTAAGGTGGTGTATGTAAACTGATGGCTGTTGCTTCGTGTATTGAGCCAACCTATCTGGTCTTCTCTTCTGTTGCCTTCAACTTTTCCCAGCATTATTACCTGTTAATATATGCCCAAAGTATAATAGTCTCACTGTAGATATTTGTGTTTCTAGAGAGAGTTTGGACCATAGCATTTAGTTGTTTGTCTTCCTGTTGGTCCATGGTATCTGTAAAGAAGTGTTTCCCAACCTGGGAATTATGACTCCCAAGGATATCACAAAGTGTTTTCTGGATAGTTGGAAGTTGCCTTGTGTGTGTTGTAGCCCTTTTCAAACACTTTCCTTTTTAACTTTTTGGAGCAAGTAGAGGTACCACTGTATTATTTTTGACCATTTTCTCTCTGGACTGATGATTAAACAAAGGAATTGAAAATATTTTTAATAATTTCACTTTCTTCCTTCTCAGCATTGTAATTGTCCTGTAGTCATGATTTCAGCATTCTTGAATATTCAATTTCAGTGCTGCTTTTTCACATTTTTCTTTCATCTCCATTAGTATTCATTGCAAGTCATTGCTGCTTTCTGCCAGTAATATAATGTCATATGGGCATCTTATATCATTAATGTTTCTTCCATCAGATTTCACTGCTTTTGTATATTAATTTATATGTTCCACATATAGAGTTGAGATATCTATTTGCAGTCTTGACACTTTTATCAAAGGGGGAAATCATTCTGTTTCTGCATATTCTGTTCTAACATTAGCTTCTTGTCTGATGTATAGGTTCCACATCAAAACAGAGTGGCCTAACCACCTAGAGTGGCCTCGCCACCAGATTGGCAGTAGAAAAATATAATGAATAAATAAAACAATTGTTGTTGCATATTGATTTTTAAAAATGATCCAAAGCTTTTCATGTCTCACATGATCAAATATTTTGCTATAATTTATAAACTGTAAAGTGATTTTCTTCTGAAATTCTTTGTTACACCTCAACAGCCACTATTTATTTGGAGCAGGATTTCTAATATTTCCTCTTCTGAATCTAGCTTGAATATTAGACATTTCTTCTCAATGTATTGTAGAAAACTTTTTATGTGTAGATGTGCAAAACTAAGCCATTGCAGTCATCCTGTAGTTATTTCAATCTTTAGCATCTCCTTTCTTGGGGATTGAAATGTATATTGAGAATTAGCAGTTTGTAGTCCATTGTTTTATACTCTGCATGACATGTTCTTGGTAAGATTTTGTCTCTGTAGGTTTGAATAGTTCTATTTGTATCCCACCTACTTTTGGTAATTTATTTCTTCCAAGTACTTTGAGAGCAGTTTTCACTTCACTTTCTAAAATTGCAGACTCTTCACCATAGCTGCCTTCTTCAAAGTTGTTTCTAATCATAGCATCTCTTCTGTGTAGTTCTTCAGTATATTGTTTCTATCTTTTTAATTTTATCCTAGCAGGATAATATTCTCTCCTACTTACCTTTCAGTATACATATTCTAGGTTTAAATTTCTTGTTATTTTCTACAATATCCAAGAAATTATATCGTTCTTCCTCTTTTGTTATTCTGTTTCTTTCCACAGTTCTTTTTGTCTCTGTGTAAAAGTGACTGAAAAAATGCATTTAGGATTGTAACGATATTTTGGTCATCTTTTGCTTTGTTTCCATTTTGTTAACAATTATTAGAATTTCTTCAGTCATGTGCCTAGGCTTTTCTTTTTGTTTGACTGTTGCAATAACGTTCTTGTATTTCCCCCCGATAATGTATCTGATTTCAGTTCATGGTTTTTTGGGTTTATGGTCAGTTGAATTTGATGATACATATCTGTTCTTTAAATGGACTTGAAATTCACCAGTATCGTTATTTAATTGTATTTTGGCAGTATGCTTGTTTAAGTGTTCTGAAAGTTAATTGTATCATACAACAATCAGATTAGATTTGGAGGTATGTACATTTTACTGTCTTGCTATCTCCTCAATTAACTTCCTGTTTCTGATATAGTTAAATGGTTATTATTGTTAACAATGTTGTTAATAATTATTATTAACTAAATGATATACTCCTTGATTATTTTTTAAAAAGTTCTTATGTGGCGTTATGTCACTACAAATATGAAGTGAACATAGTTATGAAATTACATTTCTGTATGGCTTGGAAGTACCGTAGTACAAATGACTATAGAGACCTAGAAGAACAACTTGAATGTCTGTCAAATTTATTTTTCTAATGGGCATCTCTCTCACCTTGCCTTGATGGTTTTAATTCGTATATATAGGAGTTATCAAATAATTGCATTAATTATTTAGCCTCTTAAGCAATATGCATTTCAAATGTCAAGATATTGCTAAGCAGTGCTACTTGCAATCATGCAGACTAATGATTTATAATCATAAATTTGAAGCTAATTATAGTTTCATTTCTACAGCACAATATGAACATTTAGCAAGAATTTTTGACAAACCTGATATGTTATATGATACAACTCTTTTTTGGTGAAATATATATGGTTTTATTTTGCTATAGTACTTTGTATTAATTATTAGAGATTAATAAGCTAAGTAGCTTTTATTTCCTATTTTTTTTAAAAAAAAATGGAATGTAGGCATCTGAGTCTTTGATTAACTCCTGTTCATAAAGGTGCAGTTTAATCTATTATGTGATAGCACTGCAGTGTTAGTGAACCTATGGCATGAGTGCCAAAGATGGTTAAATTAGCGGGTTTTGCATTGCAGTTTGGGCACTTGGTCTCTAAAAGGTTCACCATCACTGTACTAGATGGTGGAATATACAGGAATGGGGACTAGAGTCAGAAGACTCACTGTTATTTTCAACTTAAATTGTACCTGTGACTCAAAGCGGATTCAGCTTGATTTATTTCAGTGACTTGGACTTGACTCAGAATCCACCTGCCCCTCCCTTTTTTTCTGAGGGGAAAAACTTGTTTTTAATAGGGACTTGGATTTGGGACTAGGACTCAGAACGTGGTACCAAGAATTTGAACTTGAACCCAAAGACTTGCCCAGTTCTTGACAATAAAGAGTATGAGAGTCTCCCTTGCAGCAGCAGGCAATAATTTCTGACATCTACTATGCATGCCTGAAATAGTAGATAATAGCAAACTACATATATACACATACACAACCTACAGGAATCATAAAAGGTGGCAGGATAAAGGTCTTCACCTATCTTATGTTAGAAGCAAGAAGCCAGAGTAGATCATTGCCTACCTAGCAGGCAACGTTCTTTCATGTATGCTTATGAAGTAACTCCTTGGGAACCATGTTGATTAAATGGAATTTTGCATTTAATATTTTGGGGCTGCAGTATACCATGGATAATTGAAACCAAAATTGTGCATATAGAGGTGTGGGACTTTTGGTGTGGGACTGCTCTAGTTCAAATCTTCAGTGTCTTGCATGGACGTATTTGTGAAGACACAACTCTAAAGGAGTCCAGAAATGTGGGTGTGCCGTCAGCTCCTAAGCCTGAGGAAGCCACTGAAGGGCGAATCATGGCGGAAGAAGGAAGGGAAGGAGTTAACATGCCTGCTCTGGCATGTGAGAGCCATGTGAAAGTCATAAGACAGGAATAAGAGGGTGCGGAAATTGGAGGGGGGAAAGGTGCGGGAGATTTGAAAGAGAAAACAATGTCTAAGGGAAAGGGATATAAAAGGGAGGAGCCAAGGGTTTTACCCTCAGATTGGGACTATGTCTGGATGGAAAACCCAGACACTGGCAACTGGGAGAAGTTAATGATACCCAAAAAGGCGGCAGAAAGCTATTGAAGACAAGCCCATGACCTGGGTTGTTCATATTGGGGCGAACGAGAGGCTTGGGAATATAGGAGAAAGAGGAAAGAGATCAGGCTGTGATTGAAAAGAAAAAAAGGCTTTGCCCTCAAGACAGGAATTGAGAGCGTTGGGGAGCTCACCAAGTGGTTGGGCATTGAAACCAGCTGTTCGGCAGGAACGGGTCATCTTAGAAGGGAGAGGATGTGGTGGGGGATGAAGACCATGGACCGTGGAACCAGCCCATAGAATTAGAAGGAACAGAGATGGATGAGAACCTGGACACCCATGGAGGGCAAGTGATATGGACAGAGTTTCTTTTGGAACTGGAACCAGAAAATGTTAAGGGACAATCCCTCAAATCCCTTCCTCACACCAGAAGGGTCTTCTGAGAGAGCCCAACCCAAGTTGGAGTTATTTGTTTCAAATGAAGATTTGTTAAATAAACCAAGTTCTGTTTTACCACAAACAAATTGTTTATTGGAAGCTGATCGTTCATGTATCATGTTTGATACGACGAGAGAGACAAGTGACCAAGACTAAATTAGGCATCTGCCTTTTAAAGAAAATTTGCGATATATGTTTTGTAACAGCAAAATGGGACCATTAAAGATGCCGAATGCTCCCTGTATTAACTCAGATTTTCCTGCTCTCCAGAGCTATTGCAGTAGAATTCTCATCATCTCCAGATAGCATAAGCAGTGGCAATATTGGCTAGGACCAGTAAGAGTTGTGATCTTGTTGGCTGGGTATGATGGGAGTTGAAATTTCTCTCAGACAACCATATTTACAGTTTTGGAACATCTCTAGGAAGAGGAAAAACCTTGAGATGCTTAGTGCAGGGAAGTGTTGTACATGTAGCCCACACATCCCATCCTGTGTCTACTTTTTCTATTTAAAAATAGGTGTCTACCACCTTTTTACATGAGATGGGTAGACTGTTAAAATACATTAACTCGCCACCATCATATTTAGCTTGGCTTTTAAACTCCACAAAATTGAATATGAAACAAAGAATTACTATGTTGTGTTTATACTGTGTAGTGTTAATTGCACTACCCCCTGCCAGTGACTTCTTGGAGTGAGCTTGGAAAGAAAATCAGGAACTCAGTCTGGATAAGAGTAAAAAAAGGAAGAAATGTGGAAATGTGGGGTAGTGTGAGAACTCAAGAACTAGGAGCAAAAGATGTGTGTGATCAGTACTTTAAACATTTGTTTGAGCCTGATATAAAACATGTTACAGTAACCCCCCGCCTATTGCGGGGGTTAGGGACCCACCCGACCTGCGAGACTCACCCGACCTGCGGATGCAGGTTGGGTGGGTGGGCACAATTTGAGTGGTGCACGATCTTTGGAAAGGGCTCCGGGCTGCGGAGACAAGCTCTTGGCTCCACCGCCGAGAGCCCTTTAAACATCGCATGTTTATACTAGACGGGCCGAGAGCCCTTTAAATAGGGCGAGCAGCGCATGATATTTGGAAAGGGCTCCCGGCTGCGGAGCCAAAACCTTCCCCCTTTCCCTCAAGTCCTTTCGGGGTATTGCGGTCCCGCGATATAGCGGGAGCGCAGTATATGAACAGCGAAAGGGCAGGGGACCACTGCAATGCTAATTAATAAATAATATAATAATAGAGAGAGAGCTTAATTTTGAGGAAGTTTTGGATTGGCCACAAAACACAAGCCTTAGCTGGATGAACCTAGCTGGACACAACTTGCTGTGGGTCTGCATAACACCTCAGTTACAGTAGCTCCTCTGGCTGCCACTCCATTTCTGGGCAATTGGAAGTACTGTTCTTAAGCTATAAAGGCTGTAAATGGCTTGGGTCCTACCTATCTAAAAGACTGCCTCTCACTCTATGAGCCTGTCTGGGCTTTAAGATAATCAAGGAAGAGCCTTCTTTCTCTCTACAGGAGAGTGACTTTTCTGTCACTGCTCCCAGACTCTGAAATTCCATCCCATGGGAGGCCAGGCCTGCCTCATCTTTACTTCTGCAAGTGAGCAAAGACCTTTCTCTTCAGCTAGGCTTTCCCTTAGTGGCTGAGTTTCTAGGAGTGGTTTTAAAATGAGATGTTTTGCATTTATTTGCTTCTAAATCTGTTTTAGTAATGCTTTACCTAACATTCTTAATATAATGTTATTGATATCTTTAATACAATGGACCCTCGTATAACAAATGGTTTGCATAACATAAAATCTGTACAACATAAAAAATTCCAGAGATAGGGGAAATTTGCTTAACAGAATCGCTATGGGGTGAATCTGTACAACATAAAAATGGCTGCGATTAGGGATTACTCTGTTTTCAATGCATTCCTATGGGAAGTTTGTATAAAGGAAATTTGCTTAACATAATTTTATTGGGAATGAATTAATTCCTTTATACAAGGTACCACCGTATTTGGATACTTCACTGTTTTGGTGTTAATATTGTGTTTAATTGATGTAAGCCACCTTGGCTCCTTGATAAGGGAGGAAGGTGGGGTAAAGATATTTTAAGTAAATAAATACATTTTGAATTAAACCAAGGCATCTTAATTCTTTGTTTTACAGTAATCTCAAATACTTCATACATGTTTGCTTTAAATAGTTTTTGCTCCTAAAGTTGAACTTCACAAAGCAGTGAGTGGTCTTGGAAAATTTTGTTTTAACTTAATCTTATTTTTTAAACTAGGTTTTGCTCTCCACAGTTCATTTGAACTAACTTTATATAATTAGTGTCCCACCATGTTATTTTGTATTTTCTGATTGTTGCATATAATTGCTTTTTCTTTCAATACACTAACAATTTAACATTACAGTATTTTTAACTTAATCTGTTTTTGTGGAAACATAATGCTGTACCTTTCATTGTTTTGTATACTGTAAATATCTGGCTGCATAGCCAGAAGTTGGGAATTAAAATACCTGTTGTGCGTTCCAGGAGAGAAGCCAAACTGTGCAGTCTTGGGCGAACAGCACAGTTTGAAGATACAACCAAAAGAATGGAGTGCTAAACCATTTTTGAGTGTTCTGTATTTGGAAAACTCCGAAAAGGGTCATCCTAGGTAAGGATTGATAATAATATGGTGGACACAGCTGCCAGGTGTTAAGCTGGAGTTGGCCTTCTCCAATGATTGAGCTCTTTCCAAGAGCCTAGGATGACTGGATGCTGTTCCTAATAATGTCGCCATTTGTAGTTGACTGATATTGATTTTGTTAATGCCGAGGGTTTTCAGATGTTGATCCAAGTATTTTGGGATTGCACCCAAGGCACCTATTATTATTGGTATTGTTCTTGGTTTCTTATTCCACAGCTTTTCTATTTCTATTTCTAAGTCCCAATATTTAGTTGTCTTTTCTAACTCTTTGCCGTTGACTCGTGTATCTTCTGGTATTGCCACATTGACAATTTGTTTTCTTGCTTGTATATTATCATAATATCTGGAGTATTGTGGACAATGTGTTTATCGCATTAGATTTTGAAATCCCAGAGCAAAATTGTATGGAACTTTGTTAGTGCAAATGTAAAACACTGCTATTTATTTCCTAGCTTCTGTTTAACACCACCACTCATTTGTGAGTAGGGATTGTACAGTATTTTCATTTTGAATGTAGAATTTAATTGACTTTTTAATTTCTAGGTACTGCATGAGCTGTGATCCCCCATAGAAGCTTAAGAAGAGTAGTAAATGTTCTCAGTGTTTTTTAAGTTTTCAAAAAACGTTCTGAGATCGGTTCTGAGATATTGTGGAGCAATGTAGCTTAGCCCTTCAGCTTAGTGAACACTTTTCACATTAAGTTGTCTTCCATGAATACTTGCACATTGATAAGATGGAGTGTGACACACATTTATCTTGCATGCATAGTGTTAGGCTATTGTGTTGGTCTTCATTTTGTGATTTTCTGTGGCTGAATATTATCTGAAAGGGTAAAGTGCTGAATAACAGCATTTCTGACTGCTCAATGTTTTGAAAAACACAGTTAAAGTCTGTAACTGTATGAATGGACAATTAATGCCTTGTTGTGGATTCTATGGTATATTATTTTCCATAATATTAGAAGTTGAATATCTGTTTTATACAGACATATTTGCATATTTGCTGCAAATGATATTTTTTGTGGGGTTTTTTTCTGGCACCATGGTTAGTATGGTCAATAAATATGCTGGTGCAATTTTAGACTAGTTCTAACATGCACTTCAGTGGTTATGTATATATGTTATATTCTCCATTAAGTAGCTTTGGACTTCTAGTGGTATCCAGAAATTCCTCTTGTTAACAATAATACTCAGTTCTTGCAAAGTCAGGGCTGTGGCAATCTTTAGTGAGTCAATCTATCGCTTATTGGGGCTTCCTGTTTTCCTGCTGATTTCTTTCTCCCAGCATTATTGTCTTTTACAGTGAATTGCATATGGTAGCAATTTTTATTTCAGACTTAACTAGACCTAAATCCCACTCAGTTGCCTTTCTAACTGTCCATGGCAACTTCAAAGCTTTCCTTAAACACTACATTTCAAATGAATCATTTCCCCCAGTCCGCTTTCTTCACTATCCAGCTTTTACATCTGTACATAGTAATCAGTGCAGATGATCTTCACTAGAAAAGAGGATGAACTGCTAAAATGGTTCATGCTTCATTAGGGTTGATGAACCTCAGATGTCCCTGCATTGAACTGTCAAACCATGAATCAATTTGTTGGGTCTCTTTAAAAAAATGCCCTTCAATTCCTTCCCACTGCCCCCATTGCTTTCCTATCTTGTCCTGCTGCCTCCACAGAAACAAAATGTAGGCTGAAGGGTTGTAAACAGCAGTAGTGTACCTGTCCAAAGGGAAACCCCCCTGCCACTGTTTGTAAAGACAGCAGGGGAGGGATTCCCTTCGTCCAAATAGACTCCCACAGTCTGTCTGTTGGTCTTTTACTACATTGAGCCTAAATTCTGTAGAAAAATGTTGTTTCCCATGTTTTATTTAAAACATTTACCTCCCCTGGCTAAAATGTCTTTGAAACAAGCCTCTGGTGAAAGAATTACCCTGTAATTTTAACACCTTGTGACGCATTGTAATCTAGATGCTGCCATAAACTTTAGCATACCCTCTAACTAGGTTCTTTGTAGTCACGATACAACATTATGAACCAGCTTTGCAACCAATGGAGACATATGGAAAGGAGAAGTAGTGCCCCTCACTATTACTGGTGAGAGTAGTGGCAGAAAGGGTTGAGCAATTAACTGGTCATACCATAGTTGACATGGGGTATATAGGGATGGCTCTAGGCATAGGACAACTATCACCCTAGGCATGATATGCCCTCTGGGGTCAGCAAGGTTACTCAAAATGTGTATGAATTCTGGGATTTATGTGTCTATGTACTGTAAATAAGCTACTGCTGTGCCAGAGTTTACACTTTCATAAATAGTTGGATCCTGTGCCTCCTATTTAGTGGTTCCTCTGTGAATGTGTCTTGTACCCTGGGGTGCCGCTGAACTGAAATTTGCAGTCACAAGCTGCTCTATTACAGTATTGGGATGTTTTTCCTAATCCCTGGCTGCCTTAAAACAGGGCTGAAGCAAACCTTTGATCCCATTGTTTCCTCTGGCAACAAGTACCATGTCCAAAAAGATGTTAACACAGCAGTCCCTTGGCTAAAAGGTCTGCATGTAGAACTGAAAATCAGTTGCACCATCTCCCCTAGATTTTATTTTGAAACCCCACAACAGTACAGTATCAGTTATTCCATTTGAGCAATCTATAGTTTTTGCTCAAGATAGAAACATATAGAGTAAACCAAGTTGACATGGTAATTATATATACATATTATATTGAATATGCCTTGAAATCAAGGACTTACTGCCTGAGAAGCTCAAAGCTTTCAGGAATGGTTTGCATTTTTAGTGTTCAGGCAGTCAACACTTTTTTTATAAAAAGAACAAAGTTCTGTAATTACAATCTCATGTGTATTTCATCAGTTTCATTTACAGATTACTGTTTTTGGGGAGGCAGGTTAAGCAAGCTCAAACTTACTCCTGATGGGATGAAGTATTGTGAGGCAGGAAACGTAGCTGTTGGCGATTGTGCAGCCTTGATTTTGGAGCTTATGCTGGATGTTCTGGTAGCTTTACTGGCAGGGTAATTGTACGCTTTTTAAGAACCATGCCCGGTATGCTGCCTGAGATCTTACTTGCAAACTTTAGACTGTTCCATTGGCATATACTGTACAGTACTACATCATTGCTTTTTTGTGCTGTCTTTTACTTTGAAAACAGTCCAGTAACTTGAATTAATTAAGAATATGGCAGTCAGGTTAATATTTGGAATTCAGATAGCAGCCTGTTATACATTATGTACAATGGCTGCTTAGTGCAGGTCACAGTTAGCCCTTACTGGCATAAAACAAAGTTAATTCATGGGTTATCTGCAAGTTAAGACTTCCTTCTTCAGCTCTGCTTTTGGGCCTGCAAACATATGTGGTCTCTTCTGATATCTTAGTGTTTACTGAATACTGATTTGTTTCAGCATATCTGTGGTTTTTAATTTTTTTAACCATTTTCTGTGACTAGCTTTTAAATTTGCTGTTTTGGAGTAGGTTTTATTTTTTTCTGCTAACCCGTAAATAGTGTCATATTATTTTCAATATTAAACAGATGGAAAAGGGGGAAAATAATAAATCATATTCTTTGCATGCATATTGAGACAGAGATTTCAATAACAGATGACAGGAAAAAAGCAAAAATAGACTGCATGGGGTGGGAGTTCTGATTACTTAGATATGAACTGTTGCACAGAGAAAATGCACCAAACCAGGCTAATTATGCTTTCAAAATTTGGGTGAGTTATGGGGACATGTGAAGCCTTAAAGTACCCTTTTCTCATTTCTTACAGTGGGCTGGCATGACATGGCTAGATGCTACTCGGGTTTATTACATTTATACAGGGCATGAGCTGTTATTTTTAAACTTTAGCTTTAAATGTTTTCTGCCTCCATTGAGCTCCTAGTTTCCTTGGCAGAGGATCTGGGAATAATTGTAGAATTTAGGCTACAGAATGACAGCTCACACTCTGTGCTTGGAGCAAGCTGATTAGATGTAATTGCTTGGACTCAATTCCAAAGAGAGAGAAGATTGCTTATACTGTATCATCATATGTTTCAGGATTCTTCGCATCCAGTTGAATTTCAGCTGGTGACAAAGCAATGCTGTTTTTAGACCAAAAAAAAAACAAAAAAACTCCTTTTGTATTAAGAGGAACCCCACCTATTAGTTCACATTGCTACACCTGTTTGTCAAAAAGCAGATCCCTTTCCTTGTCAAAATATTGTGGTGAAATAGCTGCAGTTTTTTTGAAAACTGGCAATCAGTATGAGACTGGTTTTCTCTATTGTCTTGTATTTAAAAAACTACCCTTTCTTTTGGCTTGCAAGACCTGGGAAGCATTTTAAGTACATCAGATATGTTGTGCAAGCCTGCCTTAGAAATTGAAGGATGCACTATTAACAGAATGCAGCGTTGGAAAATCAAGACAGGTTTAAAACACACAAGTATGCCTAATATATCCATTTATAATCTAGTTATTTTGTTCCGCCTTTTGCTTTATTGGAATACAGATCAAGAATGGTGATATTCTCACTCAGCTTTTGATAAAATGCCTATTAAATTTAAAAAAAACTTAGTTAAAATTGTAATCATTGAATATGTATTTAATACAAAGTGGTTGTGGTAAATATTGCACCAAAATCTGTTGAAGTGGGTATCATGTAATTCGTAATGATAGAATTACAGCAGTACATAAATGTAGGATACTTGGGTTTGGCATGCCTTTTAAAATGGTTTGGCATCTGATTTTTGGCATCTGAATGGCAAAAATCAGTGTTGGGATATTTCAACTTCCCAGAAAGAAATTATAGAGGGTGGATATAAAAATCAGTTTATTTAAATAAAAATCAGTTTAAGTCATTAAAATCTGATTTTAAATTTTAATCTTACCCACTCTTTTACATAGTGAGATTTGCTAGGAAGATGGGTGAAGCAGATTTTGCTGATACAAAACCATTGATCACAGGTGTTAGGGACCCAACCTGACCTGCGATAAAGGGAAATCTGTGTTATGCAGATGCTGTGTTGGGTTGGGACTGGGGGTGAGGGCCTGTTTGGGGCCTCCTGCACTTACCCCAGGCCTGGGGCTGCCCTGAGTGGGCCTTCGACAGGCTTCCCGGGCCTGTCGGAGGTCTGTTTGGGGCAGCGCCAGGCCTGGGGTAAGTGCAGGAGGTCCCAAACAGGCCACACATCTTGCCTTCATATACAGTACTGCGGTCCTGCGATATATCGGGATCACCGTATATGAGCCGCAATATAGTGGGGTGTGATTGTAACTTCTTATTGACTGGCTACCTGAGTTGGGGTTTTTATGCATTGTTGTACCTTACTGTTTTGAAGTGTTTTGGTGTTGCTTTTATTTACTGTTTTTAGTATGGCATTTGTTTGATCTTTTTACTATTGGTACTGTATACTCATTGTTAGCTTTAAATGTTGTCTTTTAATGGTGTATGCATCCTTGGGTTCTTTTTAAAGAGAAAGGCAGGGTAAAACATTTTACATTTAAAAAATAAATAAAATGTGCTTCCCAATCTTGGATCCACAGATGTTCTTGGGACTAAAACTCCCAAGAAATCTGTGGCCAGCACAGCTCATGGTGAAGACTTCTGGGAGTGTTAGTACAAGAACATCTGCAGACCCAAGGTTGGGAACCACTATTCAAGAAGTCTGAATGGAGCCAAAATCTTTTCACTACACTGTATGTATTAAACATCTGGTTTACTTTACAGGCTTGTCAATAACCAAATTCTGGCTTCGCCAGAATCAATTGCTTCCTGAAAGCACAAATTATTTGTAACTAAACTTTGAATCTGAGTACACTTATTTTTATACAGCAACTGACTACTAACTGACAAAGAAGTCAATAATTTAACTGCCAGCATAATTATGGAATAAGCACTTTAAATACTCATTACCTGTGGCAATAATGCCACTACCACTTATAAATTTAGCTGGCAATGATAATGCAGTCATTGTGTTCTGTATCCCATTTAACTGTGTCTCCACACCACAACTATGTATACTGTGTATATAGAAACCTGAGGTCTAAATATTATGTGCCATGTGCACAAGGAGGTAGATTATACTTCAAAGAAGCCCACACTGAAATAAATCTGATAATTTTAAAATTATTGGACTATTTTAAAATTATATATGAATATTTCAGTTAGAGAATGCAGCTGCTTGAATTTTAAGAGAAATATGTCTGTGAAGATTAAGAGCAATAGGCCATTTTAACACATTTCTCCAGTTGATCTGGTCAGGATTATCTGAGGGAATATCTTCAGTGATCCAGAAGCTGAGTCATGGCAGCTGGAATTCCTTTCTTGCTGGATAGAATCATTTCATCTCCTACCAACCTTCCTCAGATTGAAGACATTACGTGGATGAGTAGCAAAATGTATTGATCTAACAAGAAGTCCAGTTGCTACGACTCAGCTTCACGATAACCTCACCAGGGTGATTGAGAATCTTCACAGACAGACATATTTTCAGTCATATAACCCCCCCCCCTCAATAAATCAGTGAAGTCGTGATTCTAAACTCCCTACCACCTACAAATACCAGTATTCTCTGTGTTGTCCCAGGAACGGTGAAATATAATTAATTCTTTTACTTCAGTCTTTCAAAAAGCAACTTGTAATATTTCCATTGCTATGAGATTCAAGCTGGAGTTACTTTATTTCTGCTGCCGACACCTGTCTCTGTATTCTTATTAGCTAGACTAACTTAGTTTTGTTAAATGTCTTTGAAAGTTTGAAGGGTAGTGTTGAAACGAGGAAGATACATATACGTTAGTGCTAATATTTTAGGTAATTAGTAAAGCAAAACATAAACATCTGCACCAAAATGTTGCATTGTGGAGTATAGAAATTGATTTCAGGAGGAAGAAAGATGTACATTTACCATTGTACATAAATGGTGAGGAGGTGGAGAGGGTTGGTAGCTTTAAATAACTGGGCACTTACATCTCAGAGGACCTCTCATGGACTGCAAACACCAATATGGTTGTGAAGAAGGCACAGAAGAGGCTGTATTTCCTGAGAATGCTCAGGAATATGAATTTATCTCAGCATCTACTTCTGTCTTACTATCACAACACCATTGAGAGTGTCCTAACTTATGGCATGCTATCATGGTATGGGAGCAGCTCTGTAGCGGACAAAAAAGCTCTACAGAGTAATTAAAATTGCCCAGAATGTTACCGGGCTCCAGCTACCAACCCTGGATGACATCTTCACATCTTGCTATTTGAGGAAGTCACACAACATTCTGAGGGACTCTACTCATCCTGCTCACAATTCCTTTGAACTGTTGCCTTCTGGCAGAAGATACAGAACAATTAAAACTCGGACCACACGTCTTCTGAACAGTTTTTATCCCAGAGCTATAATTTCACTTAATAATGAACTCAAGAACCACCAGCAGTGAGCACTTAGACAGGATTACCTAGCCTGTTGTGTAGATGCTTGTGTTTTTTGGGGTGGGGGTGGGGGAGTGTTCAGGGATTTTTATGTGTGTGTGTTGAAGGGTTTTTTTTTGTTTTTGTTTTTTAATGTGTGTGAGAGTGTTTGGAGATTTGTGTGTGTGTGTGTGTTGAATCTGGTCTCTGGGTGTCTGAATTTCGTTGTATGCATATACTGTGTATATACACACAATGACAATAAATTATTATTATTATTATTATTATTATTATTATTATTATTATTATTATTATTATTATTATTATTATTATTATTATTATTATTATTATTATTCCTGTTCAGGAGGTAGCCTCACTTTTTTGAGGACCTTTGATTCCATTTCCTGCTGACAGCTCTGTCCTTCTCACAAATGATTAGTATTCTGTCTATTCTGTGCCCACAATCCTCATCGGGCTTTTGGAGTGGGGTCTTCTTGGGTTTTTTTTAATTTATCTCTGCAGACCTTTACAAATCTTCAGCTAGTAAGTATGTTTCAGAAGACAAATATGTATGTGTACACAAAGCGGGTAATGCCAGTTAATTGTTTGGCTGCTGCATGTATCCCAGTACATTTTCTTGAACTATGAAACACCATGAAGTTGACAGTTCTCCTTATGCTTAACTCAGGCTTGTCCAAACTTCGGTCCTCCTGATGTTTTGGACCACAACTCCCAGAATTCCACGCCTGTATTTCCAATGGCAAAGGGCTGTGGGAGCTGTGGTCCAAAACATCTGGAAGGCCGAAGTTTGGACATGCCTGGCTTAACTGAAAATGCTCGCAACCTTTCACTTGCAGTATGCCATTCTCAGTGATAACTTGGGAACATATATACATTTGATATTGCATAGCTTATGCTGACTTATTTTCTTTACCTCGGAACACTTCTGCCATCTGCATAGATTCAGTATGTAGCATGGTTTTAGTCAAGGCTTCAAAATCCAAAGTGTTTGTAAATTTGATGCTGGCAGTTAGAAATATATATTGAACTATGTGCAGGAATCACATTTTAATTATTAATGTTAGTGCTTACAGAGTAGAAATTATTTAAAAGCCCTGACATTGACTAGTGGAGGTAAAGCCAAGCAGCTGTTCTGAAGTGGTTAGTGAAAGCAGGCATGAGGTTCTAGATTCTGTTATGTGCTAGCTTCTCTTAAATACTGTACATTCTTAAAACAAGTATAGCAAGTGTGTTGCAATCCATTAATGCTCATACTGAAATAAAACATTAAAGTACCACAATATCTTTGTATTTATTTTGATTTGGTTTTTGTTATATTTATCAAAACAGGTGTACATGACTACCTCTTTGAAGAGCTGTACTAACACTATTTCAGCTAACATATAGATATAACTGTATAAACTTGAAATAGTAAACCATTAGCTATGACCTTATGTTTCAATCTTCATTCCAGTCACACAGGCAGTTTGGCATTTCTAAAATGGAAAATTGATCCTGCAAAATTTTCCCAGAATTTTATATGCTTACTTAGTGGTCAATATGTCTTGCCTGAATTTGCAAATACTGTATGTATATACATGAAAAGATTTTTAGGCAAAGTTGTGTATTTCAAGTTCTACTCTATGTCAAATAATTGTAAAATCAGTTCAAGTGATTTAAAATACATCTTACCATAAACAGTAAAATACAATATAATAGATAAGCACAAGTATATAAATAAAAATACAATAACTAGTAAATAATAGATAACAAAAACATAGAACAGGAGCAAGATGGGCTACAGATAAAAGCAAAATAAATACATAATAGCCATTATTAGAACAGATTACTATCTGGGGAAAGCCTTTTTAAATAACCACGTTGTTAGATGCTTCTTAAAGACTGGGAGGGAAGGTGCCAGACAGATCTCAGGAGGAAGTTGGTTCCAGAGCCGAGGGGCCGCCACTGAGAAAGCCCAATTTCTCATCAAAGATTTACGGGCCTCCTTCAGCGACGGCACCCTCAAATGTCCTACCTGAGATGATCGGGTGTTATGGGCAGTACTTTGTGGCAGGAGCTGTTCTGCCACATAGCAAGGTCCTAAACTGTTTAGGGCTTTATATGTCATCATTAAAACCTTGAAATCAATGCAGAAGCGAATCGGCAGCCAGTGCAGCGCGGCCAGTGTGGGGGTTAACTGCATGTAGTTTTCTACAGATAGTGTAGTAAAAAATCACAGAGGCATGGCTTTTTATATGGGATGCCCAACAAAGTACCTATTAAATCACAGCATGTTATCTGTAAACACAACGAAGACATGTTATTAGCAGGTTACTTTGGCTGGATCTATTGCAGAACATGGATCTTCATGATATTTAATATTGTGACAGTTTAAGAGATTATTTTCTGTGCTGTCTATGTTCTGTTCTGTCAAATGGTTTCTGACTGATGGAAACCCTATGAATTAGTGTTCCTAACAATTTCCTATTATTAACAGCTTCTGTCAGCTCTTATAAACTCAAAGTTGTCACTTTCTTTATTGAACCAATCCATTTCAATTTTGGTCTTTTGTTTTTTGCTGCTACCTTCCACTTTCCCCAGCATCTTTGCATTTTCTAATATGTCTTCTCATCATATCCCTATAGTACAAGACCTTCAGTGTGATCTTTTTGTTTGAGTTTGCAGCCAATTTGCCCTAGCACCCGCTTACAATGTCTTCCTGGTAGTTCATGATACCCTGTGAAGTCTTTTCTAATACCACATTTGGAACAAATCAGTTAATTTTGTCAGGCTTCTTCATTGACCAGCTTTCACGCAATAATGGATATAGTAACCAGTTACACCTTATTACACCTTATTGAACATTTCAGATATGTTTTAATATGTCGCCTCTCGCTTTCCTCCAAAGTAGTTTATGTGAACTCCCTATGTATCCGTACAACCTCCCTGAAGTATATGGACTTCTTTTCTTGAGAGATTGAAACGTTTCGCTGCTCATCCTAACTGCTTCATGAGTCTGAGGAAAGCTAGTTGGTTGAGTCCTCCATTTATAGTTTTTCTGGCACTTCAGCCATGTAGGGAATGACCAGGTTCTTCTGTCAGCTCTGGATTTCAGGCTGAGACTTTGTTCTTCTCGTTCAGCACACTGCTTTGTTGAAGGCCCACTTTGGATATCCACAGGCCTTAAGTGCTGTCTTCAGGTGCCTGTCCGCTGCTTCTTGGCTTCTTGGGGATGCTCTCTGCTCTGTGGTTTAGGGTCCTGGTGACTTCTAATTTGTGTCGTTATGGATGGTGGGAGTCAAACAGTAAGTACTGATCTGTATGGGTGAGAAGCCATTCATGAGAGCGTTGAAAACCCCTCTGTCAGCAGAGGTAGGGCGCTCAGGCACAGTCTGTCTACTGCTTAACCAGCAGGGTGGCTTTGATTTAAATCACTACTCAGTAAGGCTCGATTTAAATAATGATTTTCTACATAAATACTCATTTTTCTGGAGTTGTTTTAATTTTAATATTTACAACCAGATGAAGGTTTCATTTTTTAAATAATAACTTTTCAGATTAGTTTTATAGTTATATCAGAAAATTACTGTTTTGGTGGTTATATACCATTAGAAATACATAGATAGATAATTGTGAAGTTATTGCAAGGTGAACTATCTGCAGTTTAATAGGTTAATATTTGGACAATAGGTTAATAGTTTAATAGATTAATATTTGAATAACTGTTATGTTGTACTTTGCTGGAAGGAGAAAAATAATCATTACCTTGATAATAACAATTCAAATAGTTTAAACAAAACAATAACATTATATAGCATTATGTATAATTTGTATTTGCTTAAACATCCATGTTTCTTAACTGATGTGGTTAAAATATCTTTTATAAAACGTAGACTGACAGTCTAGATATTCTCAAACTGGGTCTCATTTATGGCCTGCTTCTATTAAAGGAAGAGAGTGCGAATGATAACCTCCAGGCCTCTATACACATAAAGATCTCAAGATGTAGAGTACTGTGCTGAAAAGGTTTCACTTTCATTTTACTGCTTGCCCCTCCCTCCTCAAAATTTATTCCTTGTGCAGACCTATTCCATTCCAAACAACCTTCTAGCCATTGAACTTCTTGAAATGTAGCACTTAAAAGGTAAGGGGATGATTCTGTTTACATAGATTTGCAGAGGAACAATGGGATTAAGGTATTTTTCTCAATTCTGAGGTTTATTTTATAACATTTTTGCTATGAAGGAGGAATGTTATCGTTGCAGACCCAAATGCACAGTTTTTAAAATAGCAAAACCAAGCATCATTGATAGTATCTTCTAGATAGAAAAATTCCCCCAAATACGGTGGACCCTTGTATAACAAACGGTTTGTATGACATAAAATTTGTACAACATAAAAATTCTGGAGATGGGGGAAATTTGCTTAACATAACCACCTATGGGGCAAATCTGTACAACATAAAATGGGATTACTCTGTTTTCAATGCATTCCTATGGGAAATTTGTATAAAGGAAAATTTGCTTAACATAATTTCATTTGGAACAAATTAATTTCTTTATAGAAGGTGCCACTGTAATCAGAAACCTCTGGGAGAGCATGGCATTGTGAATGCATTAGTATAGCCTTATGCTGCATAATTAAAAACTAATTTCATGATGAATAACCTTTGGACTATAATGTATTTGAACTAGAACACGATCTTTAGAGAGATTTTTCCTCAAAAATTCAATTTAAATTTATTTATTTTTTAAAAATCATTGATTTTTATCCACCTTGCTTACCAGGCAGTGATTTTAACAATACCCAGACAGTTCAAAAATACCTAATGCCTCTACCACCAAGGCCATAGCTAATGATCCATACTGTATGAGTTTCACCACCTCAGGCCATTGTTCACCTAAAGGCCTATTGAGACCGTTATCTACCTAACAAGCCTATTCAGGCCATTGTTCATCTTATGAGCCTATTTCAGACCAGGGTGACATGAGATCAAAGTGAGGACTTGAAACTAGCATTCCTCAGACTGACAAAGCTGTTTGGATGAGCAGTGAAACATTTCAGTCTTGCAAGAAAACAAGTCCAGTTGCCATGACTCAACTTCCAGATAAACTCACCTGGATGACTGAGAATTTTCACAGATATCTCTCTATATAATGTTTATCAGTTGAACCTGAACTCTGGGGCCATCCTACTTTCTGACCCCAACATTCCTTTAACTTGTTTCTTCACTTCAAGTTAGTTTTCTCCTCACTCTTACCAAGCTGTGGTGATCTTGTCCCTCATTCTCATCAGCAGCTTCTGATTGGGCCTCTGGCATATGTGTGTGTGTGTGTGTGTGTGTGTGTGTGTGTGTGTGTGTGTGTGT
>JAHTLZ010000129.1:70027267-70079923 GCA_023846285.1 Phrynocephalus versicolor
GAGAGAGAGAGAGAGAGAGAGAGAGAGAGAGAGAGAGAGAACGTAGCAGCTAACCCCACAGGAGATGATAAAAGCATCCAACATGCTAGCCAAGGGGAAAAAAGGTTCTTAATCATTTGGTATAGAAGTTTTGGTCTAATTTGAGGGCTAAATCAACCTTGTCACTGCCAACAAGAAATCTTATGTTTTATATGATACCATTGAGATACCACCATGAAATTTGGAGTGACTGGCTACAAGATATGTATCTTTAAGTGTGAACTTTTTGAAAATTTTAAGAAGTTCAATTTTCCAAAAATTCAAATTTTATATTTATTTAAATGTGTAATTTTTTGAAAATCTACAATTGCATCATGTTGTATATCAAATGAAAGCCCTATTCATACTCTTTAAAATGACACCTGTCCCAGATCTGTAGATACCACTAGTATCTATTAAATGATATTTGAAGTTATGGTGGCTAGTAAATTTTGGCCATTTTTAGCCATTTTGAAAATGCAATATCTCAGAAATGGGTGGACCAAAAAATCTGAAAAAAAAAAAACATTTTTTTAAAAAAAATCTCATAGTAAGGTACCAGTGTACTGAAAATGAACCAAATCAGTGACATCAAGGTTCCATGCATTGGTTGATTTGATATGGAATGACCCAAAGTGCACTTTAAAGACATGCGGAGCCAGAACACACACACACGGAACCTTTCCCCCCACAGTGCAATGCAAACATGGACAAAAGAAAGCAGAAACAAAATGTCCAGCCTGTTGCTACCAAAAGCGCAATGGAAAAAAATGCAAAGATGGACCAAAGAACGTAGCAAGCCAAACCTCAGGTCGTTCCTGCAAAAAGTGCAATGAAAAGCAGTGCAAATATAGACCAAAGAAAGCAGCAAGACAAACCCCAGTTCATTCCTGCCAAAAGTGCAATGAATCGCAGTGCAAAGATGGTTAAAAGAAAGCAAGGAAACCTCAGCGGATCCAAAACCCGTTGCAAAAAATGTACAGAATGACTCCAAAATATGATGAAAAACTGGTCCAACTCCTCCCACCCCTCCACAAACTATGGGGGACACAATGCATCCTGGGTACACTTTTTTTTATAAAGTGTAATGGAAAATATGTTATCTGAGGCAAACCACAAGAAAATTACATTATATATCCCTATTCCTAGAAATTTTGTTACGTTATCTGAGATTTTCATTAACAGAGGCATTCGTTATCCGAATTATTACTGTATATGCAGTTGAAATAGCATATGTCTCTGTGTGTTGATTTAGTGCTGTAATGGTTGTATCATCCACCCTTGCCTTCAGATTTAGTCCACATACATCCAATTCGCCATGCCTCTTTGGATACTACAAATGATATTCTCATTGTGCACCATAATCAGTAACATTCATAACCAGTGAAACAAGCATGTGTATAAGATACCCAAGGCGAAATTTGGAAACTACTCCAAAATTCAGTATGAATCTGTGATATGGTGCTCTGCTGAGCCCCTGATGTTGATATCATTTGGATGTTTGGTAAGTTCACAACTATTGTTACGGTTCTGACTGTTGTGACACCCTGGCTGTTGAATGCCTCCCAACCTTTTGGCTCGTATCTTTGTTAGCATCTAAAAGGCATCAGGTGGAAATCTGTGGGGATTTTTTTATTTCATTCACAAAAGAAGAATGTCTTTTATTCACTTCTATCAGGTGAAATCAGATGAAGATTCATTCCAAGTTTATAAAATTTTAACTAATTACTGTAGATCAAAGGACAGATTAGAGGACAGTCCTTCAAAAAATAATAATAATAAAAAAAAATCACCAGTTCAGGTGATTGGTGGTCACCAGGGTAAAGCAATTATAGATTTTAAAAAATGTCAAGATTTTTAGGGTTTTTTAAATTTATGGTAAACTTCTAGCTGTGCTTTTAAAAACTGTACTGGACTTCTAATGTCAGACTTTTTTATTTTTGTGCTAGCTTCATTGGTGGATTACTTATCTTGGATGTTCAGTTAATGGAAATATGGGAGATGATAAAAATGTTTAAAACTGTGTGTTATTCTGGTGGCTGTTTGACAGTAAGGCCTTTTCAAATATGTCCTTTTGATTTAAAAAGTTCCTGATAGGATAAGTTATTTGGGTTTTTCTATATTGTTGAGATCATTTCCTGTTGAAGCCCAACTTATCACATGTGAGAGACAAAATTAATGCAGTAAATGCACACTTACTTAGGAGTAAGTGTCAATGAAGTATTTGTTACTTTTATGAGCAGTCATGTGTAGGGAAGTACTGTACTGTAAAAATAGAATATGAGTTTTCTGATGTCCTAAGTAGGGGGCATTTGTTATTCACTTAACTGAATGAATTTTGACAAGATATAGAAATGATTTAGATTGTTGGGAATTAAGTTTTGATAGCTTTGAGCAGTTGCCTTATGTTAATTTGTAATCTCTGTTTAATTTTTAGAAATTTATGAAGTATGTCTGAAATCTTATAGTTCATGTATGCCATCACAGTACATCAAATATATGTGTTTGGTATGTGTGCAGAATTTGCTTTGTAACATTGTAAAGGTCAGGGGTCCTCAAACTAAGGCCCAGGGGCTGGATGCGGCCCCCCAGGGTCCTGAATCCAGCCCCCAGGACCAATTGCAAAAAAACCCAGCTACCCCCTGCTTTGTGAGCAAGCCAGCCTCTGCAGCTGCTTCTATTGCTGAGGCAGTTCAAAGCAGTGAGCTATGTCGCTTCCCCCACTCACCCATCCATTGCCCAGATGATCGGCACAATGGCTAGTGGGACAGTTCAAAGTGGGATGGCCACGGCAAGGTCCCCCGCTCCCCTCACCCGCCACCTAGAGTGGGGCAATTTAAAACAGGAGGGCTGCGGCAAGGTTTCCCACTCCCTCCTTGGCCCCGAGGCCCAGCCCCTGTTCCTCCTCCACCCCGCCTGCCTGCCTTCCTTGTGTGGCCGCCACCTGTGTTATTCTGGTTTTGAGGAAGGCAGGTGGAGGCAGCGCCAGCCAGCCTTCCGAGCCAGAGCAGCCACTGCAGTGGACTAGTGAAGGGATAGACGGCGGATGACCAAGGGGGAAATGGAGCTACTTCCCACCCACCCAGCCCCCTCTGAGCTGCTGCCTCGCTCTGTGGAATGAGGGAGGGGAGGAGGGAGCCCAGCTATAGTCAGAGGCTGAGGCCACCGCCACCACTACTGGGTTAGAGACCAGCAAGGAGGAGGTGGCAGAGAAAGAAGAGAAGGGAAGGGAAGGCCAATGGTCGCCCGGGCCTGGTTCCTGGGAGGCTGGCAAGGCTGCATTTCTTCCCGGTTGGTGATGGGCAGGCTGGTGATCCTACAGAGCACCAGAGCCTGGCTGGGCTTGGCCAGTGAGTGGGCTGTGGGTGGCTTTGGGCAGGCCTTCCTGCCTCCCCTTTCTGCTTCCCAGCCCTTGCTCCCTTCCTCCCTCCCTCCCTTGCAGTTCACCAAGTTGGGCTGGGCCGGGCCAGGCCAAGAGAGGAGGCAGCTTTTCCTCTGGGGTGCAGTGAGGACGTAATGGCCAGGGTGCACGGCTGGATCCACGCACAGTGGTGCCAACCTTGCCGTGCCTGCTGCTCCTTGTCCTGAGTGGCCACCTAGAACAGTGGTGGCTAAACTTTGGCCCTCCAGATGTTTTAGACCACAACTCCCAGAATTCCAAGCCTAGATTGCCAATGACAAAGAACTGTGGGAGTTGTAGTCCAAAATATCTGGAGGGTCGAAGTTTGGTCACCACTGGCCTAGAGAAGGTGATGAGCGGCCTGAGTTTGCCTGGGCTGCTGACTCCTTCCTGATGCAGTGAAGGAAGGAAGGAAGTAGAGCCACTCCAGCCGCTGCCACTGGAGGATGAGCAGGAGGAGGAGGCGCAGCAGAGGGATCCCAGCAGCAGCACCTCAGGGTGGCAATCCGGAGCAGGAGGCATTGCTGGGAGCCTGGAGATGCACTCATCATGGGCCGATTTGGGGGGGGCTGCCCTTTTGCCTGCCCCCCTTTTTTTCTATGTTGGCCCTTTTTTTTGGACTGTGGTCTGGCCTCCAGTGGTGCCTGGGCGATGGTGGACCACCCCACAGTTTGAAAACTTTGAGGACCCCTGGTATATGTTAGACAGTGGTGGCATATCTTTGGCACCCCACATGTTTTGGACCACAGCTCCTAGAATTCCAAGCCTGTATTACCAATGACAAAGAACTGTGTGAGTTGTGGTCCAAAACATCTGGAGTGCCAAAGGCTCACCACCATTGAATCTACTACTCCTTAATGTGCACACTCAAATGGGGTACAGTGGTGACCAGTCTATAGTTCCTTCACTGTCACTGTATTTTGATATTAAAGTGAAGAAAGCTCCCCTCCTTCCACAACTGCTATTATTACATTTAGAACAAATCAACCCACTTAATGTTCCTGATAGCTGAGGGAAAAAATCTAAAATTGTATTTTGATCACCTTCTACTGCTTGGATGTGAACTTGCTTGGTAAAAACATATTGTTCATGTATTCTGCTGTTTGTCTACAAGCTTGGTTGCCTTGAAATAGATTTGTTGTACTTGACAGTGCTTTCAAATGACATGAAAACTGTACTGTAGTATACCAGACTTGTAAATGCAAGCTTTTAAATGTTTTTTCCATCTGATCTAACTGCTCAAACTTTTTTTAACAATTTTCTGGTAAACCTACTGGGTTGGGATGTTCATTTTGCTGCAGGCTGTAATTGTTCTGGATATATCATTCTTTAACCATTCCGCTTTCCAACTGCAGGAGTCAGGATTTTATGTACTGACAATCTAGCTGTATTTCTAATCATTTTCCTCATTTTATTAGAATACAAAGTTACAATGCTATAGCAATATCATTGTTGTGCTGTTGGGGTCCACATACTCGGTCTGCTGTTGGAATGAAGTCCTTATTTTCTGGCTATTTAATTATTCATAAATACTACTAGTAGGGAACAAATTCACCCTGTTTCAGAGGAACACTGGGATAGATGTGTGCAATTTCAAAGAAAAGAGGGAATGCTGTTTTTTTTTAAAAAAACAACACATTTTAATTTATTTTCTACACTAAGCCAAATACAGCAAATGTTGCCTGTCTCCTGTCGCACTGCCAGTTCAATCACAAATTTTCCCCAAATTTCAGCCCAGTGTAATATCTTCTTTCCCAACATAAAGGAACATACTTTCATACCATCTCAGCCATATTCTATATATCTTTACTTACAACTATTTTCTAATACAAAAATATATAGCCTGTCTAATTTCAACAATATATTCAATCTCAGTGTTTAATTCTTCAATACTAAATAATTTAGGATATATTTTAGATAATTATATACATTCTAAATGTCATCCACTGTATATTTATCTATTTTTCAAGGAGTACATAATTTCAAACGCCATCTCTAATTCAAGTTAGTGTTTTATGGGCTATTATAACAGAGCTACCTCCTGGTCTATAGGTTTCACTTTATGCATAGAAGTTCTTATATGTACCGAACTACCACTATTCCTTTAAGGATCTAACAAATTAACATTTATATTTCAGGTTGGTTTTCTCATTTTTATTTTCTATTACTCATATCATGCCAACCAACTACAGTAGCACCCCCGTATCCACTGATTCACCATCTGCAGATTCAGTTATCTGCGGATGGCAAATGGTGGTGGGGGAAGGGACGGCGGTGGCACCCCAGCCTGGGCAGTGGCTGCAGAGGCCACATTGCCCGCCTGGGACATTGGTAGCGGCGGGGGAGAAAAGACATGCCCAAGCTGCCCGTCTGAGACCTCAGCAGTGGTGGCAAAAGAAGAGGCATGCGTGCTGCCTTCCCAAGACCTCAGCAGTGGTGCCTGATGAAGAGGCACCGGTGCCTCCTGCCTGAGTCCTCAGCAGTGGCGGCAAAACAGGAGGTGTGCGCACCACCTGTCCGAGTCCTTGGCAGCAGCGGTGGATGAAGAGATGCCTGTTCCACCCGCCCGAGTCCTTGGCAGCCATGGCAAAAGAAGAGGCACCCGCACCACCCGCCTGAGACCACAGCAGCAGTGGCGCATGAAGAGGTGTCTGTGCTGCCCACCCGAGTCCTCGGCAGCAGAGGCAAAACAAGAAGCGTGTGTGCCGCCCGCGGATAATGAGGCGGATGCACCGACCGCCTGAGTCCTCAGCAGCGGTGGCAAAAGTGTGCATGGCACACACCCAAGACCTCAGTAGTGGCAGCAGAAGAAGAGGCACCTGTGCCACCTGCTTCTTCTGCCCCTCCTCACTGCTGCAACAACTGCAGAGGAGATTCCCTCCTCCATGTTAAGAAGACTCCCATCCTGGCCTGGTGCTAAGGACAGGGCCAAACGGGGGTTGCAGGGCATGAGGGCGGATGGCCCTTTGATGTTTGTTCACCCCCTCCTCGCTCACCACTGCCACCCTGAGCGTTAGCTCTTATCTGCGGATTTCTGCATCTGCATAGGGTCCGGAAACGATCCCCCTTGGATACAGGAGTCCTGCTTTAGTAGCTTTAGAAAGTCAAAATACAGAAAATGATTTTTTTTTTTGTAATCAATTCACTATGCCAGAAATTCTTTCTGAATTTTCTCTTTCCCTGCCAAATTGTTCTTTTATTTTGATAGCAATCGTGATAGTTGCTCTGCTGCTGAAAGTGTCCCAAACACTTTCTTTTGTATCCATATTGAGTAAAGCAGATGTATTTATCTTGCTTCTTGAATTATCCTGCATCAATCTTGTTATATTGGTCTGCAGATTAAAATCAGCTCTCTTTTCTGGCTCTACCTCCTGATCAAGATTAATTTCAGGTTTTTTCAGTTTCAGTTCATCCTGCATAGTTCTTGTTGTACTTATCTGTAGGTTAAAATCAACTGCCTGTTTTGCCTCTCTGTCCTTATCAGGGTTAAAAATCTCTGTATCTTCAGAGGATGGGTCTGTCTGTGATGTATAAATGTCTGTTTTTTTGCAATCTGCATAGGATTATATTGACAAACTCTTATTCTGATAAATTTTCCCAATTCATTATGTTCTTGTAGTTCACAACAGTTGATATTGCTTGTAATTGTAGTTTCTGCCACTTAGTTTCCAAAAGGGAGGGGTATAGAGGGAAGTGACTGGCTTGAAAAAAGGAAAACCCAAAGAGGCGGGGAACAGAGATTCTTCAGCAGTTATTTTCAAAACATGGAGCCAATTCAAGATCAAATAAATATTCCTTTGAAGAACAGCTTTCCCACATACAGAAAGCAGAAAACAAAAAAGTTTCCACAAGAGTTTTTTTTTCTCTACCAGCCCACAGAAAAGCAATAGGCAGAAAGGCAAATTCATAAAATAAATGTGAGAAAGATCTCTTCTTCAGATACATGCTTGTCTTTCTGAACCTTCACATCTCTTTGCCAAAAAGCCACTTCCACTAAAGGGGGAGTTTGGTGCTTGTTTGAAGAAAAGATTCCAAATCACGAAGGAGAAGCTTCGCATAGAGTGACAGAGGGATAAAAGCAGCTTTACTCATGACACACCAGATATTTACAGCTTTCTACAGTTCTCCGATACCGACAACTTCTGCCTTCGCCAAATGCCATCAGTTTTTCTCCAGTGGGAGATAAGGCATCTTTCTGCTTCCACAGAAGTTCATCGCCCCTCCCTGTGTGGTCTACAGGCACTACCTTTTCTTCGTTTCCTCCCCACAGAAACTTACCCTCTTAGGGTCTCTTTTATCTGGAGGAATTCAACTTGATAAGCTGCAGCACTTACCAAGTTGTCTTGCTGCGGTGTAACCAGAACCAGAACTCAGGGAATGCTGTTTTATGATTGGCAGTCCTCATGTGTGATGCTGCATATAGTCCAGAGCTGCTGCTTCTCTATGTAAGATACCAATTCAAGAATTTAATAACTTAAACGTGAATAGGATGAATACTCCTTTTATTATCCAATATTCTTATGCTTAAGGGCATATTTACACTGGGTTAATTTAATTGCACTGATTTAATGAAGTGCTGGAGTTGAAATGTGTCTTGTCTTAGAGCATGGACATGTCCAGTCTTTAAATGAGTGCTAAGAGTGCTGCCAAGTACGGTAACAATCAGTACAAAGCTTCCTCTAATATTTTTTTCTAAGCAGAGTTTTATGTTACTATGGTAGGGATATATATTTTGCTATCAGATAGGGTAGAAATTCATATTTTTATATCATCCTATTAAATACTTTTGAGAAAAAGAATATAACATTTCTTAGTTTAGTGAAGCTATGGAGAAAATAAGAGAAAGCACAGAATGAGTTCAACAATGAACTTTTGCATGAATGCAGCAGTAGCTGAATTGTTTGATAGCGAATAGGAGAAAATTCAGTGCTATTTAGTCAAGCATTAAAAATAAGTGAGCACATTTAAGGCAGAAATTGGAATAGAGCTAGCTTTCATGTCTTTATATAATCTCATGTAATAAAAAGGTCAGCAGATGGAGGGATACTGCTTATGCTTAAAAAACAATGATTCTACATATGTGAATACTTAAAATTCTACTTTAAAAGAAATACTACAGACACTAGTGATGTTCCAAATAATACTGGAATCTCTTGTTGTATTAGTTATGGATTCCCACTCCTAAATTGGATTAGTAATAGAAAAATCTGGCTGGTTCAAAGATAGTTGCAGTGAGGTGAAATATTAGGTTCATGGAATGGCAATATGGATTTTATACAGTAATACCTTTGTTTTACGAGCATATTCTGTTCAGGAAAGTTGCTTGTAAACCAAAATACTTGTCTAAATCAAATTTCCCCATAAGAAATAATAGAAATGCAGATGATTTGTTCTGGGGTCCCAAAGACCACATACTATACACACAAAATGGCAGCATTCACAAAATGGGTTGGCTTGAAGTTCATACCCACACCATGGTTTAGGTACCACACTGCGGAATCTGCTCTACCTGCGACTATCAACTGGGTTTGGGTCTGTATTTTTAATGTGACAGTAGTAAAATGCAGTTTGTAGCCCTATGTACACTTGAATAGATGTCCCATGATTAGAAATGGTTTGACAAAAGAAGAAAGGATGTTGAAAACAAACTGAAGAAAAATATAAAGAAAAATAAAACAAACTCCTAACCTGCACCCTCCTTTGAAAAATTTTGTGGCTGGTGTAAGGGAGACCTTCTTTCCTCACTCCTTTCCCGGCTTTTGAGGCTTGCCTGATATGGAATGTTCCAGACAATCCCACACAACCCAGCAGGAGGAGAGAGAAAGAAGAACAATAGGCTCACTTGTGATCAAGTGACCTGCTCCAGTGATTGTATTGCATGACATTACTTGGTGATCAACGCAAAATTTAGAAGAAATGTTTGCTTGTCTTGCAAAACACTTTTAAACCGAAGTACTTGTAAACTGAGGTATTTCTGTACAGTGGCACCTCTACTTAAGAGTTTAATCAATTCTGAATGCATGCTCATAAATTGAACAACTCCTAAGTAGAGCAGCCGTATCTAAAAAAATCAGATAGATAGATAGATAGATAGATAGATAGATAGATAGATAGATAGATAGATAGATAGATAGATAGATAGATAGATAGATAGATAGATAGAATGTAAGTGGAGCAGACTGCATCTAAAATATGTAAGGTAGCAGTTAAGATGCCAATGGTTTTCCGCTCTTAGCCAAATTGCTCGTAAGTAGAGCCTCTTGTAAGTAGAGGTACGACTTTATATGTATGGTGATAAATATCTGATAAGCAAAACTGGTGTGATTTTTGAGACTTCTTTAAAAGACATTAATTTTGCAGAAAATGTTACTGAAGGAATTTGGCATTGGCTGACTATTTGAAAAATAAGGTTAATAAACATGGAAACGGTCATGTAGGGAGGAATTGAAAGCTCATACTTGCAGGAGTAATGCTTCACTTATCAGTGCTTTTCCTTTCCATGTATGAACAATTTCTGAGGTAATGCCACTATCTGTCTTTGGAGATCCAATTCCCTACATCATATCCTTTGGAGACAGCAACATACTGCTCCCTACCTGCTCACTTTGACCTCACTAGTCAGTATAATATAACAAGCTGTGTACCACAGTCTGTTACGTGACCGTTGCTAAGGTGTGTCTCTACAAAAGCTCATGCTGTGATAAAACCATTAATTGTAAAATTTGCATGCAGCTTAGCTGCAATAGACTAATGTAACTATTCCCCATTAATTATGGGGAGGATAATATTCTCATTTGTTTTTAGCATGAGGAACACAATAAGGACATAATTAAAGTATTTAATAATAATAATAATAATAATAATAATAATAATAATAATAATAATAATAATAATAATAATAATAATAATAATAATAGGAAGAACTAGCTTAGTGGTAGAGCATGTTGTTGACATGCTAAAGACTCCCAGGTCAATCCCCAACATCTGTGGTTGGCCTGCCAAAGTCTTGTGTGAAACCCTAGGGAGCTTGTGTTGTTTAGTGCAGATGGGAGTGCATTAGGGGTAGAGATGTGATGGCCCAGAAGAAAACTGGAAACATTAAAAAAAAAACCCAGCTTTTCCATTTTTTTCTGAATCCTTTTTATTTTTTTTTCTGAAAAATTGGAAAAAAGAAAAAGATTATGGAATGTTTTATTTTAACATGATGAATAAAATATTTTAAGACAATGTGTTCAAATATTTTCCAAATCATTTCTAAAAAATATGAATAGTACCAGATTGTTCTAATTTCTGTACACAGAGGACAAGCAAGTTCTAGGTTACAAATTGAACTCTCCAATGCAAGAACAAGGTGCATTTCTTCGGTGCTGCTATTGTCACAAGAAAAATGATTCTGATTCACTGAAACTTAGTCCCACACCCTTCTATACATTTCCCTCTCTTCAATTACATTTATGAAAATGAGATTTTTATTTTATTTTTATTTAATAATGATTTTTTATTTTTATTTATTTAAAAATTTTAACGATTAAGATTTTTATTTTATTTATTGAGAGGAACTATGAATAATTGTTAATTCTGGATTTTTTAAACATTGTCTTGTAGAGCTTATTTTGTTCCACATAAACTAGTAAACAGTTCAGGAGACTGTTACTCTATTTGTTACAATTACAAATAAATATTATCTAAAAAGTAAATTCTGTTTATAATAATCATTTGGATACACAATTTTAATATGCTGGTTGTGATAATTTTATGCCAAGTCACGTTGTCCATAGTCATATTTATGTTCCTAAAGTCACAGCATGACTTTCAAGCTATAAAGGGGGGGGTGCTAATGTAGCATCTTTTTTCAATTTTTCTGAAAATTTCCTTTTTTTTTCTGGGGGGAAAAAACATGGAAAAAACCTGGGTTTTTTTCTGAGCTTCAACATTTCCGGAAATTTTACATCTCTAGTTAGGAGTGCCTAATAGTATGACAGTAGAAGAGAATGTTCTGTATTTCTGATATTTGAATGATGCAGGCAGATATCATCTGCAAGTTTATTGTTTTCATTACCAGTCAATAAATAGGTAGATAAGTGTCCCAGAAGGGGAAATTGCGTAACTGCCACATTGAAAACTGTGACTGAAATCCTGTTGGCATAAATTAACACCATATAATATCAATAATATCAATAATATCATCTGGGTATGGAAATCTTTTATTTAGTTCTATTAAACATTTTCTATTCCCCATCGTCACGTTCTAAGACTTCCTAGGGATTCCTTTGCCCTTGGGAAGCCTTCGGAAACCTTGGAATGGTAGGGGCAGCCTTTAATATCAGAAAGCCACTGATGGTGGTCCTATTATCTGAGACAACAGATACAATATACAATAACCATGGACCAAATGATGGACAAATCATCATAACCATGGAACAAATCATGTTTCATGCCACTCTTCTCCAAGACAGAACATTTGTTTCTAGAGCAGTTTCATTTTGTTTCATTACAAAATGAATTTTAAAGTAGAATGTTAATAAATATGCAGTGGAAAATTACTGATCCCAGGCATGCGAATTGCAGGGGTGCCTTCTGCAAGCGATTGTAGGTGACCCACAAAGATTTTGAAAGGTTTGGGGCTTAGGGAGCTGAGTTATGAAGCTCCAAAGGGGGTGCCCCTAAGAAAAAAACCTTTCTAATTGGAAACAATGGGAAGTGGCAGCAGCACCATCGCTCGCCTGATCAGCTTCTGATTCCATGTTTAAACCATTCTTTTAGCATTCATTTTCTGGAAGAACAGCTCTTCCAAAAATGGTGCCTCTGCCTTTGACTCTCAGTCTTAGACAAAAAAACTGTTAGACCATGTTGCTGCAAACTATCCACCTTCCTTATTTCCATATATGACACAGGCATATTATACCAGTGTCATATTGAATTTATCAGAAGTTCATAAGTGAAAATCACCCCTAAAGACAATGCCACTGAGCTTTATTATTTTCCACCTCTGGCAATCATTTTCACCCCCACATAACATTGCTAGCAGTTTGGAAAGAAAGTACAGTATATGTCTGCTGGGTCAACAGCAGTAGGCAAAGTTCTCCTCTTTTGTAGCGATACAAACTGCACAACACATGGATTGGGTGCAAGCACCTCTGAGTCCCAGGTGTGTTCTGTGTGCCTGTGTCTCTCACCTGGGATCAAGGCTTTTATTGGTTACAGTAAACAAGCATCATGAGGGGTGGAGTGAGAAGAACGACATAGAAGAGGCTATCTGCTGGTGGTCACGTAGCTATGAATTCCATTAGTGGGGGGAGAGCTTATCTGAGGGTCACAGGCAGTTGTTTGTCCTGCAACCCCCTCTCACAGGCTTTCTGGCTGATCTGAGGGTAGGTAAAGACTGAGTTGGATTCCTGAGTACAGTAACCCCCCGCCTATCACGGGGGTTAGGGACCCACCCGACCCGCAGTGGCTGAAAATCCGCAATATGTGGATGTGGGTCAGGTGGGGTCTGGGGGGCGAGCGGCCACCGCCGCACACAGTGCAGAGCCGCCTAGGAGCAGCACACGGTGGCGGCATTGGGGGATCAGATCTCCCACTGCCACCACCGGGCGCTGCGCAGAGCCGTCACGGAGCAGCACGCGGTGCCGGCGTTAGGGGTTCAGATCCCCCGCCGCCACCGCGTGCTGCCCAGAGCTGACATTGCTCCCTGAACGCCTGCAACCCCCAGGGGAGGGCAAGCGGGCGGGGAGCGATCTTTGGAGAGGGCTCTGGCTGCGGAGGCAAGCACTTGTCTCCTTGCCGAGAGCCCTTTAAACATCGTTCCCCGTGCACCCACTACCCCAGGGGAGGGCTGGCGGGCAGGGAGCGATCTTTGGAAAGGGCTCTGGCCGCGGAGACAAGAGCTTGTCTCCGTGGCCCAGAGCCCGTTAAACATCACCCGCCTGTGCCCGCACCTCCGAGGGGAGGGCAGGTGAGCTGCGCACAATGGCTCCCCTTTCCCTTAAGCCCTTTCGGGGTACTGCGGTCCCGTGATATAGCGGGACCGCAGTATGTGAACCACGAAACACCGGGGAACCACTGTATATGGGCTTAGCTATGGAATCCATTACTCTCCATCTGGGCCCTTTCCGCTCAGATAGAGAGGTGAGTGGTTCCCAAACGCCTTACCCATGCAGGCAGCTGGGCTCATGTCCTTCTCCCTAAGGGGATTTCTCTACATCCCCCTCTTTTCTTATTTGTTTTAAGAGCACTGAGTGGCCAGTGTGGTCTTGGGAGCCGAGTGTGTGAGATGGGCTGCAGGGGTAGCAAGCCTGGTTGCATGGTTGTCTGCCTCTGGGCAGCAGGCCAAGGCTAAAATGGAGGGTCTATGTCTAGGCCTTCTCCTTCCTGGAAAGGACATGAGGTTAGCAGTTTGTGAGACTTGTAAGGGTGCTTGGCTCTGGGTTTTGTGGGTGTGTGAGATGTCCTAGGGTTGGCCTGATGGCTTCTGAGTGGACCTTTGTGGCAACCCACCCCCACCCCCATGCTCCGTATGGAGGAGGCCTTTTCAGCAGCTTGGGAAGTCTAGGGTGTAAATTATAGGCTATGGTGTGCTACCTAAGGGTGAAGGCTTATATCTGGGGTGTTTGGCTACATAGGTGTTGTGCAATTCCCCAACACCAAAGTCTGCAGTACAATATTCATACATCCTTCTGGGTTGAAACTCTGGGGTACAGATAGGGGTAGGTAGCACACATAGCATGAGGAACAAGTTACATGAACGCATAGAGGAACAATAATACATGAATGGCATGACAGAACAGTTACCGCTCAAGAAGTAACAATGAGGGTACATAACATGAACTTGCATGAAGTTATAGCATAAGCATATGACCTATATATACATGAACTTGCATGAAACATAGAACATATGACATGGATACATGAAGGATAGCATAATGCATGAACCCATTATGTACATATTACTATGATACATAAGCATTGTCTATCTAGGGATTACAATCCTGAGGAAATGAGTCCCTACTAAACTCTTTTAGTGTGCTGAAATTCTTCCTTGTCATTGTCCATTTGTCAAAAGTTTGTGTTGGAATGTTAGGAAAGTATTGTCCTTGTTGTCGTTGTGGTACTGTACGCATACAGGGTGATTTGCATAAACGCTAAGAGTTCACAGGTTACTCATAGTCAGCTGGGATCCTAGAGGGCATCCAATCTCACCCTCTGAGGGTTGTCTCTGCAGTTGAGAGGTTGTGGTTTCTACATTGGCTCTGTAATCTGCTGGTGATTGCTGCTGTTGCATGTTTCTGAGTATGGGTGCCATGCAGAGGCTAGGCTGCCTCTGGTGTCCTCACACGGCTGGTGATTCTCATAGACCTATTCCTGTGCACATATAGGAAAGGAAGAGAGAGGGAGATGGGGAAGGAGAGAGAGAGGGAGAGAGAGAGAGAGAGAGAGATTCTTTCTGCCAGGGTTATACGTGATTGGAAGCTTGCACAAAAAAACTTTGAGGAGTTTGAGTATGTTGCTGTTTTCCCAGTACCTCTGTGGGGGGTTCTCTCCCCCTTTTGCTTTTAAATCCATGCGGCAGTTCAATATCTAATATAACCCTGGAGAAAATTCCTTTTGACTCTTGTTAGAGATTTGAAAAGAAAAACATAGACTAGTTACATTCATACATTCTTAATCTAAGTAGTATGGTTTTTCCTGCCCCCAAAATGTCCAGGGTGCTTGGGTTGCTTGCTTGCGCCAAAATAGATGGCACATGGGACTTGAAGCTTCTGGTTTGCTTTTAGCCACCTGAAGCAGATTCTAAGCTTTTCCATGCAGAGGGAAACAGATAGTGGTTATTGATTGCCTTTTCCTTCCCAGATGCAAGCAAGGCTGACTAAAAGTTGACCTTGTTTTCACAAACATTTTGGAATGCAGTGTTTCCTGCTGGTCGAAATCTCTGCCATACCACTGCCCTGCTTTTGGGATGTCTCAGGTAAACCGTCTGAGTTTCCCAAAAGCAGGGTATCTGCTAATGTATGTGCTGGGTTGCAATTCCTCCCACCCTCCACCCACCCCTGAATCTTGGTAAGCCAGCATTCCTAAGGGAAGTGGAAAGCAGACCTACTGTTCTGCACAGAGGGCTTATCTCTTTAGCAAACATGATCACCCCCACACCCTGCATCCCCAGGCACTCTGTGTAGGGGTGGAATGGAAAAAAACTCTCTCTAACCTCTCTTGGTAGGCTTTTCTGGAACCTGAAGTTTCCTTGCTAAGCATCCCCTTTGTGTAGGATACATTGATTTCCACTCTAAAGGAGTGATTTGTAAGCCAGAAGTTTGCTGTTTGTGGGTGCTGGGAAGTTTATTTAAAACTTCTCCTAAGATCTCTTTTTCTTCTGAATGGAGATTTGAAGGCATTACTTTGTCTTGGAAATCTGCATTACTTTGATTTCCATTCTAAGGGACAACTTCATGTAAATGGGGAGCCTGCTATTGTACACTTGGTGACTCCTTGTTAACATGGGGAAAGGAGAGAGGGAGAGTTGCCTTCTGCTGTTGTAAATTTGTGCTCAGTGCTTCTTCCCCCTCCCTCTCCCACTCCATCTCGGTTGGGTTTGGGTGTCTCCAGACATTCCCCAAAGCTGCGGATGAAGGGAGAGAGAATGACATTTTTTGCATTTGTTGCTGATTTCTTTTCCCGGGGTGAGAGAGGAGATCCCCTAATCTCTAACGACAAGCAAGGGATATTTTACAAATGGACTGGCTTTTTTGCTTTGCTGCTGGCTTTTCCCATTTCCTTTGAGATTCCTGGGATCTCTGTCTTTTCCCTCCTGATTCCTCCTTCTGGGACATCGTTCCTGTCTGCATGCTGGTGGGCAGAGGCTGTATGATGATTGGCATTTGGATGGTGATTTTCAAAAGCGTTAAAAGGGAGGCAATTTCTAATTCTGGCACAGATCCCCTAAACTGAATCCTGTGTCTGAGCCTGAGTGAAAGCTGCTGCCTGCAGATGCTTTCCCATGGTTTCTCATGACTGGTGAAGCCCTGTTTTCTTTGCTAAAATCTCAAGCCCTGTTTCAAATCCATTGTCGGAAAAAGCAGGTTCCATTCTTACCTGTGGGATCCTGAGGAGGATGTTGGGGTGCACCACGTGGCCCTTACCGGGTGAGGTTGAGTGAGGATAGGGCTGGTTCCGTTCTTGGGAGGGTCTTCACATCTCAGTCAGCCTCTGTACACCTTAGCTTGTCATGTTTGGTTTAACTTTTGCTCATCACGTAGGGGTCACCATATGCAGTGATACAAACTACACAACTTATGGATTGGGTGCAAATGGGCATGTTCTGTGTGCCTATGTCTCTCGCCTGGGCTCAAGGCTTTTATAAGGGGTGGAGTGAGCATCATAAGGGGTGGAGTGAGAAGCATTGACATATAAGAGGTTATCTGCAGGTGGTCATGTAGCCATGAATTCCATTGGTGGGTTTGTCCTACAACCCCCTCCCACAGTCTTCCTGGCTGATCTGAGGGGAGATACAGACTGAGTTGGATTCCTGAGTATATGGGCTTAGCTATGGATCCATTACCCTCCGCTCAGATTGAGAGGTTAATAGTTCTCAAAGGCCTCACCCATGCAGGCAGCTGGGGTTATGTCCTTCTCCTCAAGGGGATTTCTCTACACTGTTTCAAAAAAGGTAGGGATTTTCTTCTGACATGTTGCCATTACAAAGAAAAACTGATGCTTTTAGCACTGTACAGTCTCTAAGTTGTCAACAAGTACATAATAATTCCATATGGTTATCCTGACAGTTATTCTTCTGTTTTCATGTGGGTAACTAGTTTGGGGCAATAGGTTTCAAAGATATATATAGTAGCACCCTGTATCAGCTGATTCACCATCCATGGGTTCAGTTATCCATGGACGGCGAGCAGGAGTGCAAGGGGCTGGACCTGGGGTGGTGCAGTGCCCAGGCAGTACTCCCCTGGGATATTGGCAGCAGTGGCGGAAACAGAGGAAGTGGACACATGGCTGGGGAGAGCCTTCCTGTCTGCAAGAGCAGCGGCAGCAGTGGAGGAAGCTGCCGCATGGCCCAGAACAGCCTGCCAGCCTGCCTGCGAGGCACCTGTGGCAGTGGAGGAAGCAGCCCCGCGGCCTGGGAGAGCCCGCTCACCTGCCTGCAACAGCGGTGGAGGAAGCTGTCATGCAGCCTGGAAGAGTCTGACCGACCACTTGCAACAGTGGTGCCAGTGTTGGTGGAGGAAGTGGCTGTGAGGCTGGGGAGAGCCTGCCCACCTGCCCGCCCACCCACCTGCATGCCTGCAAAAGTGGCGGCGGTGGAGGAAGCGGCCGTACATTGGGGGATAGCCCGCCCGCCTGTAAAAGTGGTGACAGTGGTGGTGAAGGAAGTGGCTGCGCAGCTGGGGAGAGTCCTCCTGCTCGTCTGCAAGAGTGGAGGCAGAGGAAGAAGCAGATGTGCAGCCTGGGAGAGCCCAGGCGGAAGAGGTGGTGGAGGCAGCGCAGTGCCATGGCAGGGTTCACCAGGGTGCTGGTGGGCTCGCCCACTGCTTTTGCCCCTGCACCCTCGGAATAAGAGTGTTCACTCTTATCTGTGGATTTCATTATCCATGGGGAGGCCAGTAACTAAGTCCCCGTGGATGCAGGGGTCCTACTGTATTCCTGAAATACTGTAGGGAAATATCATAGACATTTTCTAAAATTTGTCCTGGGACAAGGCATGTATCAAAGTCCACTCCTTAGTAAAGCACAGGGTTTTTACATAAAGCACTGTATTTACCTACCTAGATTCTTCTGAATGAGTGATCTGAAATGTCCAGGCCTCAACAGTCTTGCATTAACTCTTCTAAACTCAATGTGGTGGCTTCCGGAGAGCAGCAAGTTCTGCTTCCTAGCGTGGCAGGAAATGATTGTCCTCAGGAAGGAGCTACTCTCCACATGGCCTTCTCTCCCCTCCCCAAGCTCTATGGTTGCTGGAAACAGAGGAGAAGTTCCTGAGAAGGAGGAGGAGGAGGTGGGTGCCACGAAGGGAGGGGGAAAATGCTATGGAGCGTGTATAATGGGGGAGAGGTTGGAAGTAGGGAGGAGGGGGCATTGGAGATGTGGGGAATTGGGTCTCCTTTGGATCATGGTGTAGGAGAAGAAAAGGAGAGGGGGGAACATTGACCTCCCCTTGGAGGAATCAAGCCGATCCAGGGCCAGACAACCCCTCCTTCTCTCCCCCCCTCCGAAAAGGATGGAGAAAGCAGCAGGGAGAGGAGGGGGAGGCAGCAGAGGTGGCTTTTTTGCTTTTTTTCCTCAGACTTCTGGAACGGATTAAGTGGTTTCCCATTCATTTCAATGGGAAACCATGTTTCGGATAGCATTTTTTTTTCTGATAACTAATTGCCTCTGGGAACGGATTAAATTTGTTCTCAGAGATAGCACTGTATTAACTTAGTTGCATACTTTGAGACTTCATGCCAACCCTGCAAGACAAAATATCCAAACTAACAGCATAGCCTTTCTGGCTAAGGCACTTTCTTTAGCCACATACTTCAAAAGTAGCCAGTGGGTATTTGCAATATGATCTTGAGTGCCTCTTCCCTTCTGGAATCCATCTTGAGCATCAGGCATTTCTCGTTTCTTGAATTAAGATAAGTGCCTTTCTGCTTTGTTTGCTACATATGAGTTCCAGACATGTTTTGTTTTGGTGTGTGATTAATATTCTGCTGGATGCTTGCATAAAGGCTTTTCATTTCCTCTTCAGTATTGGTAGCTGGAACATAGACTTTAATAATGGTCAAGTTGATAGATTTTTCATGAAGTCTGATTGATATGATTCAGTCAGACTTTACATTATAGCACCTAATTTCTTGTGCTGTATCTTGCCTCAGTATTAGAACCACTCCATTTCTTCTGAGTGTGTCATTTCCAGAGTAAAACACTTTGTAATTGTCTGACTGAAAGGGTCCCATCCTCATCCGCTTTAGTTTGTTATGGTTAATTGACAAGGTGCCAAGGACCTATTTGTGTTCCTAATATTGCACCTGCTTCACTGAGATGCAGCCTGGCACCATATTCAGCTACCACTGCCTTAACAGTGGATTCCCTCCAGAAGTCTCTCTGCCCGCATCACCATTGGTTCTTTTCTTCTGATGCAGGTGTTACTCTTGAAGAGGCAGGATGCCTCTTGGACTGATGCCTCAGGTGTGAACCTTCAGCCTTGGATGACCCTGCTAGACGTTTAGACTTGTAATGCAAGTCTATCCTCTTGAAAGCATTGCTTGTGGTTTCTCTGACGTACTCAAATCCCATCACTGTTTTAAAGTGTGTCAATAGGTATAGCCTACCCTATATCATGGTATTTTATCGTCACTCAGTGGAGTGAATTAAGGAATAGGAGGACAAATTATGTACCTGTATCACCATTAGAAGTGATCTGTGTATCCATAAAACTTGCCCTCTTTTCCTCAGCCTAAGATTCACTGATTGATGATTTTTCTGGAAGACCTTGCTTCAAGGAACTAGTGGGCTTGCTGCATTTCTGCAGTAGAACTAGGGTTCAGGGACTTTACCAAAATCTACTCAGCTACTGGAGTTTCTGAGAAAGGTATAGGACAGGCAGCTGATGGAGCTCAGGAAATTTGTTGAAAGGAAATTAAGCCTTTTCCATCTGTCTCTGAATCAGAAGTTGAAAATTTCTTATATTGCATATATAATTATACTATAAAGAAAGATGCCCTAGGGTGTACAAATAGGTAAAATCAAACAGTTCTAAAAAAGAGAGGGAAAAATCAGGAAGCACACAATGTTTGGTTGTTTTTGTTGCTCTTTTTGGATGGTTGTTTTTTTAAAGGGGTTTTCACAAACACAGAGAACTAAACATACATTTAGACTTACTTGGAGCTCCTACTCCTAATTTTATATCCAGAAACTCTTCATAGAACTAATGTTTTGTGCATCCATATTTAAGTATTTGTGCCCAGTTTTTGGGATCTCACCCTTCTGGTATGTGAAATTATAGTGTTTGCTTTTTTGCTTGTTTTGAAGAATATGCCTGAAATCTTGCATGGTTGTTCAGATGGTGTAACTTTTGAAAGTCAATTACTGTAAGACAAGAAATGTCTATGCATCAGATAATGCCTACTAATATACCCTCTAATTTTCTGCTCCACTGTGCAGGGCTCTTTCCAGGTATATGTGTGTGTGTGTTACTCCTGGGCCCCACATGGGTTCAGTTAAGATCAAAACAAAAAGCTGTTCTCAGGTGTGTGGGGGAGGAAAAGTCTTGCACAGAGGGGTCCAGAGGCACATGTACCTTGGAGCAGGGGTCTCCAAACATTTTGTAAGGGATGGCCAGATTTGGTGAGGTGAAAACGACCATTCAGCCTAACATTCTTTGACCCATTAACATTAACTGCAAATGAACTGTTTTATGGAATACTAAAATAAACAAATAATGTTAGACCCTTCTCAACTGTTAGAGAATCACAACAGTGGAACTAGTTACCTTGAGAGGTGGTGAGTGCTTCAAGGCTGGAGGTATTGAAGAGAAATTTAGACCATGCACAATGGTGGTGGTGGTGGTGGTGGTGGTGTTTCCTGGGTGGAGACTCCACAACTGGCAGGGAGGCAGAGGTCCCCAAAGGCATGTGTGTGTGTGTGGGGGGGGTAATTTCTTACTCATCTGGAGCAAGATAGGAGGTTTGTGCGAGGCTGAGTCACTTAGGAAAGGCCACAAGCTGCCTCAGTTGAGGAGGCAAGGGCCTGCCCTGGGACACAAGCCACAGAAAGTGGGGAGGCCATTTCCGGAGGAGGACCCACATTCGCCCACTGCAGGGTGCTTCTCAGAGTGCAGTGCAGTACAGGCAGAGATTCCACAGCGGCTGTCTACTGGGCCTCCAAGAATGGCCACCGTGTGTGCACCAGGGGCCAGCCAGTGTGGAGCTTGTGCCTGTGAAGCCCCTTGCAAGGGGCCTCTGCTGGGGGAGGGCACAGGGAAGGGACAGCAGCCACTGCCTCGCCTGTCCAGCGTGCCTCTCGGCGGAGGAGCCTCCAGGAGCCCACTTCCTATGAAATGCCCCCCTCTTTCCCCCAGCAGAAGCCCCCCACACACACACTGCCACACACCTTGTGCTGCTCACCGCGGAGGTGTTTGACTAGGGCCAGGATGGCTAGATGGGCTTGTGGGGGCTATGGAGATGCTCTGGCCCTGGCCCTCCAGCCCTGTGAGGTAGGCAGTGGAGGTGGCGGCCATGTGCAGAGCTGATGTCTTGGAGGTTGGGGCATCACATGAGAGGAAGCCAGCCATTCAGGGCCAGCGGAGGAGGCGGACGGGGGGGCACAGGGTTGGGGGTGACTAGGCTGTGAAGATGCTTCGGCCCTGGCCTGCTCCAGCCTCACAGGGTGGGCAGCGGAGGAGGGGATATGCTTGCCATCACCACGCTGATGTCTGAGGCTCTGGTGGGCAGCTGGGCATCGCGCAGGAGGAAGCTGGCCATTCAGGGCCAGTGGAGGAGGAGGAGGGCAGGTGAGCGAACAAGCAAGGGAGCAGGGGGAGGCTGTCTGCTGGGTGGCGTCATTGCCATGTCTGTCAGAGTCTTCTCCACCATGGTCTCCGCCGCCTTGCACGTGGAACGTCCGCCGGCTTCACCCACTGGCCTGCTGCCACCGCTGCCCCCCCATCCTGTCTGGGTTGCCAGGCAGCATCACTTGGGAAGGCTGGGGTGTCCGGGGCAAGCCACCACCACCCGTCAGAAGCAGGGCATTATTTTCCTTGAGCCCGGGTCCCAGAATCCCGAGTCATCCGGAAGTTGTAGTCTGCTAGGAGGAGAAGGAGGGGGAGGAAGGAAGGAAGGAAGGAAGGGGAGGCGGCCTTCCTCCCAACTTCCCTCCTTTTGTCTCTCCAAGGCAGGAGGAACCCGAGCAAGGAGGTGAGCATGTAATTGCTGGCTGCTGCCACGCTCATCTGCTCACTCTCTCCTGCCCCACCGAGCCTTACGCTGGGCCACTCAAAATTTGAAAACAGGCCGGATTTGGCCCACAGGCCGGACTTTGGACATGCCTGCCTCAGAGGAAACATTGATGCCTACAGAGATTTTTCAAATTATTTGCAGGTTACACAGTTTGCATAACTATGTTACAGGATTTTAGCCTATAGGAAATAACAGTGACCTGTTTTCTAGTGGAGGTGTTGGTGATATCTGAAGCAGACTTCAGTGGTACAAGTTATTGAGGATTAATGTCCATGTGATGTCCTCTAAACTAGAGCACCGCTGGGAAATATCCATACTCTAAAGTTTTAGATTTGCACTAAATAATCGCCTCCTGATGCATGTACTGTACTTCAGAGGAATTTCAAAATCCTGTTATATAAGCGGGAAGCAAAGTCCCATTTTAATCCAGCAGTCATGCTTAATTGCTTGTTTTATTTTTTTCCTTTTAATCTAAATAATTCTGAAGACACTAGCTCACCAGAATTGCGAGTAAGAATAAAACTTGGCTTCATAAAATACTTCTTCGTGTCACATACATTAGCTTGATGAAGAAACTATTATCACCTTGACGTAGATAATACTGCTGTTGCAGTTCATTAATAAATGTATGAATTTGTCTGATCTAATTCAATTCTGTTTGCCAAAAGTGAGCAACAAATATTTTCAAGACTTGGATTCTTTGTGCTTGAAAGCAGAGCCACCTATTTTTTTTGCCACTTAAGCATTTAATGTGATTTATTTTAGGAATGTAGAAAGCTATCTTATACATAATCCCTGTTCGATATATAGTTCAGCATGTCCATACTGACTGACTGTAGTTCCCAGTTCATTGTTGACTGAATTGTTTGACTGCCCATGGTCTCTCTATAGAAGCAAGCAGTATCCTTTGTTCTTACCAAGTGTTAAATTGAATTCCACTGTGATGCTGTATGCACTTGGAACCACTTTTTGTCAAAGTAAATGAAATGAGGTATTAACTCACATTTTATAAAAAATTAATGAGTACAGGGAACAAGAGCAGCAACAGTAATTCATCCCTTGACTAGTGTCCTCTGTATGCTTACTCAGATTAAATATGCTTTAAAGCCATAACTTGGTGGCAGATCAAAGCACAGAATGATGGTCCAGATGGATAATTAGTTTGGGGTGGTGCCACAAATGTTCCTTTTTACTAAGCCATGCCAATTAAACTTGGTAGACTTAACACCAGGTCTGCTGTGCTGGTTAAAACCTGTTGCCAGACTATCACTTAATTATTAGAATAACAGCCCATGTTTCTATTACAACAGCAGTGGGAATGTGTGTGTGTAATAGATGTTCCCATCGTTTAGTGAGGATTGTGTACCCAGTGTAATGTTCTAGATAGAATGACAGACTAGGATTCAAGAGAAAAGGGTCCAAACCCTGCTTGACCATGGAAATTCATCAGGTGAGTGGAATTAGTTAAAAAAAAAACACTTTAATTTGAAAGCCCTGTTTGAGTTGGTGGCATAGTGGGAAATCAAACTCCAGATACCTAAAGCACTGACCTATCCAGCCTGCTAGCTATTTCATAAAGTGAGAACATGGAGATGATTTTAAATAAAAACTGTAGTCCTCTCTACACGTAGAAATAACCTCTACTGCATTCAGTGGGGTTTCCTTCTGAGCATACTGTATAACCATGCCTAGTATACAGGACTGTTTCCAAAAGGTGGTGGGAGGTTTCCCCCCATTGTCTTCCAGTGTCCCTGAACTCCTTGCCCTCCCCTGCATCTGGCCCTTGAAGTACCCTGCTTTTAAGTCTGAAGATTACACATCTCCATCATGGTTTGTAGCCTGTGATGGACTTTTCCTCCAGGAATCTGTCCAATCTCCTGTTGAAGGCATCCAGGCTAGATGCCATCACCACATCCTGTAGCAGTGAGTTCCACAGACTAACGACACGCTTGGTTAAAAAAAAATTATTTTGTCTGGTCTCACTCTCCCAACCCTCCATTTGAGTGGATGTCCCCTAGTTCTAGTATTTTGAGGGAGAAAAGTGTCCCTTCATACATTTTACTCATGCCCTGCATTGTTTTGTATCTCTCAATCATATTCCCCCTCAGACATCTTATTTCTAGACTAAAGAGCCCCAAATGTTTTAGCCTTTTCTTGTAAGGGAGGTCTCCCAGCCCAGTAATCATTTTAGTTGCTCTCTTTTGTACCATTTCCAGTTTCACTATGTCTTTTTTGAGATGCGGAGACCAGAATTGTACACAATACTCCAGTGGGGCCTTACTATCGTTTTGTACAATGGCATTATAATGTTGGCTGTTTTATTTTCAATCTCCTTTTTGATAATCTCTAGCATGGAATTGGCCTTCTTCACCGCTGCCACACACTGGGTAGACACCTTCATTGAGCTGTCAACCAGCACACCAAGATCTCTTTCCTGATCCATCACATATAGCTCAGAGCCCATGAGTTGATATTGAGTTTTTGCCCCAATGTGCATTACTTTACATTTTCCTACATTGAAACGCATTTCCCATTTTGCAGCCCATTCCCCCTATTTGAAGAGATCCTCCTCCTCTTCCTCCTCCTCCTTGTGTGTTGCGTCATTACAGTAGTGACCGACTGTTTGTGTCCATGGAGTTTTCTTGGCAGGAATACTGGAGTGGTTCGGGCATCTAGGCAGCTTCTCTGGTTTTTATCACACAGAAAAGTTTCGTGTCATCTGCAAACGCATTGAGGCTTCTGAGCTCTGCCTGCCTGGCGGGTCCTCCACGAGGAACAGGCAGCACTTCTAAAATGCTACATTGGAAGTCTGGGATTTCAATCTTCTTAACAACCTGAATTTGACTGACTGCTTTGCCTTCCCAACATGTACCATGACAATTGGCTCCTTCCAAGTTCGTTCTTTCTAACAAATTATCTAGATGTCTGGTTATGCCTGCAACCTTTGCACCTGGCAGGCAAGTGACCATATGGTTATCATGCACATCACAAATCCATCCCTCTGTGTTGCTAATAATTGAATCACCTAGTACAAGGAGCCTCTCTCCTGCAACCTGTTCATCTGCCTTTTCCTCAACTATATTAAGGGAGAGGTCTTCAGTTTGTTCCTGTTGTTTGGAACAGTAACAAGTCAACCAGTCAAGCTCATTTATACACTTTTTTATATAATACCGTTATGAAATAATTGTCAGTAAATGACAATAATGATCATGGTGAAGACACTTTTCAGGCTTCCTTTGCATTTTAAACACTTCTTGTTTGGAGCTTCAGCCCATTTTATAGCTTCATGTCATGTGTGCTTCATGGAACTTGTTCTGGTTCTGGAAAAATGAATTCTCAGCAATGTTAATAGGCAAATGTAAGCAATATAATGAAAGTCCCAGCTATTGTTTCTGAGGGTCAGTCCAAGGACAATTCTGTTTTATGTCTCTTGCTACCTGGTGCAAGCTGGTATCATCTGATGGGAGGTTCCGTTAGGTAAACGCTGAGATAGTTCTGAGTCCCTCCAGAGAGGCACATCTCTCTGCTAGCTGTTTGCCTGGAACTTTTGCAAGCAGACAGACAGCAGAATGGTCAGGTACAATTAAACTGAACAATGTTGTCTTACCCCCTTTCCGCGTTTGGAGTATTCTGTAGCATTCTTCTGTCCCACCAAAATTTGTCCGGTTGTTTCCTGCAGAAAAAATGAATACAAAAATAAAAGGTATATGAGTAAATTAACCAATTACTAACAAGGAATTCTTTAGTACATAGTGAATAGTTCCTTGGTAGTCAGGCACACATGTAACACAATTGCCCAACAAAGGGAGATGAGGAATTTCCAGAGCTTCAAAACATGGCAGTAGTGAGTCACATCTCTGTGGGCAAAGTTCTCAGGGTTAGTCATAGTGAGGTCTCAGAAACTGCCTTGAAAATTCTTAATAATGTAAAATAAATGTAGTATTTTGAGTTTTGCACTTATGCTCTTATTTGGTGATGTGGGTTAGTAGTATAATTGATACTTTAATGTGAAGGTCTTTATTTCAGTCACTGACCAGATAAAATACAAGATACATTCCACATAAAACCAAAATAAAAGTGTATAAAAACAATAAAAGCATGCACAAGACAAGCATAATACAATGGCAAACCCTTTGTATAAGAGCCAGAACAGGTAAAATCTTCCCAGCCCAGTAGGCCCAATAACAGAGTAATCATCTCAATAGGTCTAGAATTGTCTCCAGCCTGGGACCACGCCCATGCTCCAACCCACATCATGAGAAGGGCTAGGGATAAATGCACAATGGACATTGCCAATCATCTGACCTCGCCACCTGAAGTGGGCAGGGATGAGCGATGCCTCATTGCTGCAGCACAGAATTTAGCCACCACCTCAGTTACATCTGGCTTTTTATCTCCTAGCAGGTGTTGAACACAAAACTCCCTTGGCCTCCCCTGAGTTTGCTGCAAGGTAGACTGAAGAAGAGTCCTCCGGATATCCCGATAAAGGGAACACTCCAAGAGGACATGATCAGTAGTAGAGATGGGCACGACTTAGCGGTATTCCCGTTTCCGTTACTCGGTTCCGTTACTCAACGGAAACGGTAACGGGAATTACTCCGCCAGAATTCGAGGTCGAACCGACGAACGAACAATTTGGTCTGATTTGTCGTGGTCGTTCCTGGCATCGCGGCGATCCCGCGATGCCAAGCGGCACAGAAAAAAAGTTTTTAAAAGTAAAAAAAAAACCCCGATTCCCGGGCAAAAAGCAGGCGGAAATATGCCTGCCGTGCCTCAGGGCACCTACCAGAGGGGTGGTTTCTGGAGGGGTCCCCGGCCTCCCCCCCTCCTCCATCCTGGGCTGCTCTGGTGGGACTTGCCGCAGGCTCGCAGCAACAAGCCGCACGAGTCTCGCCGCCGGCCGCCGCAATTCAAGCGCAAGCGGCACAGCACAGGAAAAAAGTTTTAAATTCTCCCCCCACCCATTCCCGGGCCAAAAAGCAGACGGAAATATGCCTGCCTGACTAAGGGCTCAGGGCACCTACCAGAGGGGTGGTTTCTGGAGGGGGGGTCCCGGCTTCCCCCCCTCTCCTGTCCTGGGCAGCCGGACTCGAGTCGCCATGCCATGCGGTGCGGGTGGGGGATCCAAAATGGGGCGGCGACCGCAATATTTTTTTTGAAATCGTGGTCCAAAAACACACAAGCACCACAGAAACATGCAAAAATTGCTATAAACTGCCAGATTTTTTACAGTAGCAGTGGGTTTTTTCTTGCAACAAAATATCTCTCTTCTCCTCCTCTGTCCTCCATTGATTTTATTTATTTTTTATTTTTTTTACACCTGCGCAATGATGGGCTGGCCAACTGGCCATGTGGGAGTGGACCATGCAAATTTTTGGAGCCATCCCACCAATCGCATGGCCACTTGGCCACTGAGACTTCTGGGATGTGCCGAAAAGACCACTAAACCCTGCCCTAGCCCCCTAACCCTAACCCTAATCCTTGACTCCTTACCCATACGTCACAGTACACTGTCTTCTTAGTGGGTCAGAGAGGCACCCAGAGGTGCAACCCACTAGCCCACCCTAACCTTACCCGTCACTAGCCTAACCCTAGCTCTTGCACTAACCCATCTTAACCCTAAGCCAGATCTACTTGCCTTGCACTATGCAAGTACAATTCCCTTCTTTGTGGGACACGGCGGCTACAAGAGCCTTAGGCATCACCCTATGGCTCAGGGTTCTGCCTGTCCACACTGGTCTCATAGTCTGCAACTGGTATGCATATCCATATGGCTATGCATGCCCTTTTGCAGCAGCAGGTGAGGAGAGGAGACCCCCATGTTGAGGGGTCTCCAGGAGCCTGCTTTCCCTTCCTAGTGGGTGAGGATAGGAGGCACCCACAGGTGCCTCCAGGAGCCCGCTTTCCCTTCCTAGCGGGCCAGAGGAGGCACCCACCCCACAGAGGTGCCTCCAGGACCCCGCAACCCCCCCAAACCAGTACTAACGAAAACGAAAAAACGAACCGACTAATTTTTGCGATTTTTCGCGAAAAACGGAAACAAGCCGAAACAGAACCGGCCCGACTAACGACAACTCGAAAATTTTTTTTTTCAAGTCATGCCCATCTCTAATCAATAGTTTCAATAGTCTCCTCGCCACAAGGGCAAACACGTTTATCCACTGGAAGACCCGATACTTTAATGTGTTTCTTTGATGAAGAAATACACATGTTGCAGTTGTATTTTTAGTCAACAAGGAACGTTTAGTCCAACTTGTAGTGCAGCTAGAAGAAACTAAAAGGGCAAGAGTCATTTAATATATAACATAGCGGTTGTAGCAGTGTATTAACGCAGTCAAACCACTACACCTATAACATTTTTGAGGTCAACTGTTATTTATGGTATGCTTTACGCTAAAAAATAATAATCCATAAATGTTGCCATTTACCACTGCTAGAACCATTTATTGCCTTGGGTGGGAGAAACTGGCATCTGTTACCTTTTTGAAAAGATGAAACAAGATTATGTTTCTCAGTTGAAAACATATTTCCAGAGATAGTTAAAAACAAACTCTGGACTTTGTACTTTAATGTTTCCTGTGTGCATAGGAAATTTTCTTTCTGTAATTATTTTTCAAAACAGAATTATAGCATTTTTGAGTGTCTAGTATTGACTGAATTAAGTGCTGAATAGAATTTATCAATGATTGTTGTGAAGAGAAGTACACTGTTCCAGATAACATTATGTTTAGTGAACTTTAAAAAACAAAAAAGGAAATGAACTGTGGTTGTTTTGACTTGAACAACAAAAACAACCAGTTTAGTGGTTTAATATTGTGAACTAGCATGTTATTAAATTGTTTTTAACAATAGATTTCTCAAGCATGGGATTCATCAAAACAAGATAACTGCCTCTAAGATAAAAAAGACATCTTACTGATTTAAACTATCAGTAGCATGAACCACACCTGTCAAATCTCTTTCAGGTTTGAGGTCATTGAGGGAGTTACAGAGATATACTGTCTGTACAACTTCAGTTCCGAATGCAAGCAGGGTATTGAGGGATTGAATGCTTTCCCCATTGGGAGAAGGAAAATATGTGCACTTGTCCCTGACATTTAATTTTATCTGCACTCATGGGCTATTTTGTCTTTCTCTTTTTGATGGAGAAGAGAGTTGTAGAATTTGCTCATCTGAAGTAGTACATAAGATTTGCAACAAGATACCCCATTTATATCACTATTTTAAAAATATTTTTCATGTATTATCATGCAAATGCAAAAATAGACAATATCTTTATAGACCACTAAAATCATCATACAATAAATAAGTGTTTGTGGGGTAAAACACCAGGGTGAAGAACTAAAAAGTCCAAAAGTACATGACATGATGGATTCTGCCAGGAAAGTTGCTCTTACATGTTAAGTCCCGCAAGATGGGTTTCACCAGGCATGTATCTTAGATGGAAGTCAAGGGTGTGGTTGTTTTTTATAGTTACACCTTAGGCAACTGTGAAAAGAATGCAATAACCCAATTATCCAAACAAAGAAAGCACAGACCCTTTGTGTACCCACACCTCTCTCCATTTTGCCTTTATTCAAAACACACACAGAGAGAACTGGGGTTATAATTTAGTATACTCACTAGGTTTAGCCAACTGGAATCATTTTAAGCCAAAAACCATGTTGGTTCTGTTGCCACAGTGGATTTATTTATTGAATGTCTGTTTGACATAATTTCTTGAATAAGTTTCTGTCTCAGTAAGTCAAAGTACTTGACTGCAGTGGGCAAACTGCACAGTCTACTAGAAGAAACTGGCAAACTATTTCTGAGTTCTTTTTAAGTAGGAACCCCTGGAAAGCATTGTGGAAGTTAGAATTGGCTTGATAGTACATATTATTATTAACAACAAAGTGCTATCTATGCTAGATGAATTGTGCAGCTTGCACTTACCTGAATACTTTTTAGAGCTCTCATGTTCTCTGGAAAGGAGCATAGCAGGTGTGGTGAGAGCTGAAGATTTTTAAAAGCCTTGCTTTGTGTGTAGAAAACAGCATGGATATCCTAAAATGAAATTGGTAGTCCTTCCTGTCTAAAATAGGAAAATTGAATGTTTCTATCCTTCCTCTTCCTTCAAGATCCTAACTGAAGTGCAGCCTCATTAGTCCAAGAATTTTGATCTTATGATCTTATGGCAGCAGCTTCAGAATACCCAGAGGTTTTTTTTAGCTGGCTAGAATAAATAATGTATGATAAAAAAATAATGTTTGATGAAAAAAAATAACATGGAATGATATGGCCACTATAGTGAGTGAATAGGCAAATGAAATTCAATAGCCAGGGTAACTGTTGCAGTATATAGATATGGTATAATTAAGACCTTAGATCAACCAGTTGAGAGATTGCAAATCAGATGCAAATGCATTTTTATTTTCATCCTCTGAGATCAAATAATCTGATAGTGTTGGAGTACAGTAGGAACCTCCCCCCCATATCCACTGAATCATTATCTACTGATTCAGTTACAGTAGGATCCCCGTATCCACGGGGGATCAGTTCTGGGCCACCCCGCAGATACTGAATTCCATGGATAAGAGCGAACGCTCCTGTCGGGGGTGACAGTGGGGACAGGGGAGATGGGGTCCTGGGAGCAAAGGCTTTCACCCCAAACCCCCCCCCCCAAATGCTGGGCAGTGCGAAGGCCTGCCGACCTGCCCAGCCAGAGTGGGTTAGTGCTGGGGAGTGCATTTGAAAGCTGAAGGAGGCCATGCGAAGAGTTTACACAGCTGTGGTGGCTGTTTCAAGGCCCCACGCTCGCCCTTCCTTCCAGACACTCAAGCTGGAGGAAGCCTGGTAGCTCTCATCACACTCCGGCCCACCTCCCCTCTTATCTCCCTGCTCCCTTGCCTGGTAGGAGGGGCAGCAGCAGTTGCCCACCTCTTCCTCTCTTCACCTCCTTTCTCTTCCCGAAGCTGCTCCACCTTCTTCCTCTGCTGCCACACAAGGTGCCAGTTCTCCAGGAAGAGCCAGCCAGCCCTTTCACTGCTCCGCGAAAGGGAGGAGAGGAAGAGAACAGAGGGAGAGAAAGGAGCAGAAGGCAAAAGAGCCCTTGGCTGGATGGCTGTCTTCTCCCCCCTCCCCTCCCCTCCCTTCCCCTCCCCGTCCCGTCTGACTCTGCTTCATCCTCTACCACTCCTGTGGGTGACTGGGTGCCCGCCAAAGAGGGAAGAAAGGTTTTTTTCCCCTTGGCCTTGCTGAAGCCGAGCAGCATAGAGGAAGGGGGAAAAGCCTTTCTTCCCTCCTTGCTGCCCCCAGCGGCGACTGTGAGGATGAGAGAAAATAAAAGAATAAAACTTACTGCCACGATGCCCGTCACCCTCCTCCTTGCCACCAGCCACCCGGCCTTTGAACTTCCAGGCTGGGTCCCAGGCGGCCAGTTGGAAGTTTTGAATTTCCCGCTCAAACTTCCGATCTGCCACCAAGGGCTTGAGAAATTCAAATTCCCTGCCCCACCCCTCCATAGGGTGTCTTGCTCTCCCGCCGTGCTGGTGGTGGTGGCAGCGAGCAGGAGGGCGGTGGGCGTTGGCAGAGTAAGTTTTATTTTTAATTTTCCTTGCCCCTTGCCTCCCCCCCCACTGATCACCAACCACAGATAACTGAATCTGTAGTTAGTGAATGTGCTCTTTGCTTTTTTCTGCCAGTGATGGTGGTTTTTGAAATTACTTCTAAATTAGATGCAACAGTTTTTATAATGTGTGAGACTTTAAGGAACTGTTATACTTCTATGGATCACCTAAGTTTATCAAAAAATCTTATAAATCATTAAAATTATATAACAAAATAATGTTTCATCAAAGCAAAATTTAGTAGTGCAAGATTTATACTAGACTAAATGTACACAGCTGTTCCTGAGACCTATCTTTCTAGGATGTATTTTGCTCTGAAATGTAAATAGTTTTTAAATAATGTGGGGGGCTTTTAGCCACTAAGATGTCTCATACATAGAATTACTGTATTTTTCCTCCTCTAAGATGCTCCCATGTATAAGACGACCCAACTTTCCAACTCAAAATTAGTTTCACAACCACATAGCTCTCAATTTTAGTCTAACAATTTTATAGAAAAATATAGTCTAATACACAGAAAAATACTATAATTGAAATACGCGTACATCAAAATAAAATATTTATGGACAGAAGCTGTGTCTGCTTAAGATGGCTGTAGAGAAGATGAAAGGAATTGCAATTGGAATTGACATTAGGAATCCAACATTGTTATTACAGCTGAGCATTTTATATTTTTGAGGCTACTGTGGTGAAAGTATTCAATATTTTTCTTTAAAAAATGTATCTCCTATGGGATGAACTGGATTTTTGAAGAAATGAGAAACTAAAGGATTACCTGATGAGGTGAGTCAAATTTTATCTGACAGAAGTTACTAGATGTTACACTTCATGCAGTTTTGTACGGCAAACAGCAAGTATAAATCATTTTAAACACTGGCAGATCATTTGGCAGCTGTGGGGGAGAATATGTTATGATTTGGCTAGCTGTCACAACATTCCTTATTTCCAAGGCAACATTAAAATAGATGGAGACTTCATGAGCTTCTTTTTGAGGCTGTTCATTCTGGATTTAAGACCACTACCTACCTACTGATGGAGGACCATGAACAAGAATCAGATCTTTTCTGCCTGAGATATTAGATAAGGTGGCACTCCCCTCCATTTCCTTTACTGAAGTCAACTGAATTGACAACTGAGTCTTATTTCAGTGCCAGCAATTGAATAATGCTCTTCACCCACACCCAGGGATAGCATGGCAGGATATGCCATGGGTCACAAAGAGTTCTGTCAAATAACAGAAGGAAAGTGTTCTATGAGTATCTTCTGTAAAATGCCACCCAGGGTTAGCACTAGTGTCTTCCAGTAAATGCTACTCTTAATGATGTGAATGGCTATAAAAAGAAGATAAATGCATAAAAAGTGTAGCAGTCAGTGGGGAAGTGTAACTGGAAGTAAAATATGACTTTGTGGATGGTTTGTGTATTTTATTAAAATTTCATCCCCTTGTGATGCAGAAGTTTTAAAAAAGCATATAATTTGTCCAGGTTTTGGTGACATATCACTATTTTATAAACAAATTGAATCATCTTCATTTTGTGTAATGCTTAATGAAAGTGATGAAACTGAAGAGTCACATGTCAGGTGCTTGGAATTAAGTATTTTAAAAAGATCTTACGTACCTGAACTCAGATTTGAAAAGCAAAGCTTCTTGGACCACAAATTCCAAAGTACTCCAGCCAAATTCTGACTGAACTGCACAATTCATTTATATAAAGTACGGTAATACCTGGTAGGATGAATGCCCCTTAAGTCAAAAAAATTGTAAGATGAATGAAATGTCCAGGAATAGGAAAACCACATAAGATGGATTTTCTTGTGGGATGCTTCGCAAGACGAATTCAATGCATTCCATGGAAAACTGCATTAAAACATGTTTTGTAGGATGAATATTTTGTAGGATGAATTGACCCAAAGAACGAATTAAATTCATCTTAAGAGGTAGCACTGTATACAGTTGTGAAAGTAATTTATCTGTTTTTTGGGCTCAGTTTTTTGTGAATTCTGCTAAACTTTTGTCTTCAAGACTGTTCAATTAGTCCATAATGTCACATGTCATAATGGTTGTGTTTTATCTAGAGACATAATTCTGCTAATATTCTACTGTTTTATAAAGTTGGTGTTGCCACTAGATGCCACTGTAATGCACATAGTGACAAAATAAAAGCATTAACAATCAATGAAAGAAGTAACTGCTGCTTTTTCTGTAATTCTCTACAGCAAACATCCCAGTTTTGTTATAGAAGTGCAGGTTTAAAGAAAAACATTACCAAAAATTACCAGTATTTGAGGATGATCAAAGAAAAAAGCAACATGGAAAGAGCAGCCATGTTAGACAACCTTCCCAGAATTTTTTAAAAAAATTAATGATAGTAGCTCTGTAAACCAAAATATTCACTCCTACAGAGTACAGTAGATGAAAATAAATCAACATAAATTGCTGTATAAAATCATCCTCAGATGTATTCTTGTAAGGTATCTTTTTAAGCCATCTGGAGAGAACATATATTTAAAGAATGCACTTTTGCTATTATCTAATAAAGAATGGAAGTGATTTGTGTGTCAAAATCCTTATGGATTAAAATTGTTAGCTACCTCCATGGCATACTTCTGTGCAGTATCTGTGAGGAAAAATGTACAGCAGCTGAAAGGCTCCTTTTTGTTAACAGTGGAAAGGTAAACAGCATAACATTCAGTCACTTCTACCTGGCAATTATGAGGTTGTGGCTTGACTTATCAACAGGTATGCTTTAATTAGGTAGCACTTGCTGCTGTAGAGTTATCTACCAAGGCAACCAAGGGAGCCTCGTTCTTCTATTCTAGCTAAAAGTCCAATTAAAATTGGTCCAATAATGCAGCCAAAATGCTTCTGAAATAAATACAAAATTTAGTAGTTATGCATCACTGAGAATGAAATTGATGCTTAAAATTATTGATTTGTTCTTGTTTTCAAGATAGGCTAGTTAATCAATATACACGACCCTTTACTTGGGAATGGCGGAGGATAGGTGAGTTATAAAGGGAAAGGATCTCAATTTAAACAAAAAATGACTAAAATACATCTTTGAATAAATCAGTGAATAAATCTGTGATTGAGTTTGGACAGTACTTGCTTTTTAGACAAAACAAATAGTGCATTCTGAGGCTGGTATTACGCTGTACATGGTATGAATACATCATGTTATTCCTAGAGGTCACGGATGATGCAATCCATAACAAAGCTTACATCACTCTGCTGAAAAAAACTGTCAATACAGTGTTGTGCTTTCTTATTGATCAGTGTTTGATTTTGCAAAGGATACATTTCTCTATAGCCAAAGGGACCATAGGTGCCTCATACTTATGTGAACAGCACAGATAACACCTGGTATGTTTTGGGTCAAGTGACTTAAAGTCACTTTCTTTTGCGTCACAAAAGTACTGTATAACAATCATGGTTAAGAAAGCCTATCACCTTTATTTTGGATGCAAAATTAGAGATCAGGAAAAGAGGTGGGTCCCACATATACGTTGCAACAAATATTTGCCAGTGGTTGAACAGGAAAAAGAAATCTTGGCTTTTTGCTGTGTCAGGTTTTGAAGAGAGCCAGTTGATAATACCAGCAATCAATGTTTCCTCCAGGTTTCATCCCATATGCATGGGACCCTTGCTCGTCTGTGAATGGGGACTGAGATTTCATATGAAACCAGAAAGTTAACAGGCATTGACCCTGGCGGCTGCTGCATGGCAGTGATGGGAGCTCTGTGTGAACAGCAACAATTGCCATTGCCAGTAATTGTTATTTTTGCAAAGTGCCTCCAGTTGGAAAAGTTGTAGAAGAAGAAGAAAAATGGATTGTGCCTCGTCCAGTCTTTTTGTTATTCATTGATAATCATGTCAGTAAAATTGATAAGTGAGTGGATGTTTTTACCTCACTACATCGGAGAAAAATAACTATGATTTGTATCATTAAATGAAATTGTGTTCCATAGTCCCTGACAATGTAGTGAAGGGATGAAATTGATTTACAACCAGTTTATTATATTCCTACAGGAAACCTGAATAAGTAGTAATATTACATATCAAATATGTTGTGAAGAGAAATACATTAATGTAGTTCCTTCATGAGTACTTTTCTTGCCTTCTGTTCCCCTGCAGTATCTTACAAAAGCACTACTGCAGTATTGAGTAACAAACCTTTGGATTTTGAAGTTAGGGGATAGAAATTTGGGTTAACACCTATATGTGCACAGTTTTCATGGATAGGATTCATAGAGGCTCAAGGTCTACCAGATGTTCCCTGGACTCACTGTGGATAAGAGAGAACAACCCCAAAAAACCCTGCTGTTTGACAGTAGCTTGCTTTATGGCTGCTGTTTTGTGATAGTGCCTTGCTTTACAGCTGCTGTTTGTGGCAGTAGCTTGGTTTGCGGCTGCTGAATTATTTATTTAATTTTTTCCTCTGCCATCTGTATCAAGTGGTTAATAAATGAGTGGATATGGGGGTCTACTGTAATTGCATGTCATCAAGTCAGTTCTGATTTAATGTAATCTCTTTTCAGGGTTTTCTAGGTGTAGATATTCAGAAGTGCCTTGCCATTTCTTTCTTCTGGGGAATTTCTGAGACTACAGCTTGCCAAAAATCATTTTGGCTATTTTTTCTCCTACAAAACATGGTGGAGGTTTACTCACTGAGCTGTCTAGCCATCTCATAATTTTTTAGGTTTGCAAATGAGAATGGGGCAGGTTGTATACTACTTGTGCTATTTGATTAGGTTACCATAAAAATCTGGAGTAGTTGTTTTGTGAGAAAGTGTGTTCTCTGGCTCTCTTTCCCCTTCTTTCTCTTTCTTTGAATACAGTACTGCAGACTTTTTTCCTCTCCTTGTGTAGGTTTGCTTTCCCATGTGATTAATTTTTCTGTTAACACTGTTCTTCATTGGTCCCATACTAATATGTTCTTTTTAAACTACATTTATGCATTTCAATCTCTTACAGACTTCCCCCCCCCCCCAACAAATAAACAGGTTTGGGGGACAGGTAAATTGGCTGGATGGGGGAAATAAGCAATTTCAAACTTCCCCTTTTGTTGTTTATTTTATTTTATTTTATTGCTGGTACAGGATTTTTCATTTCACAGCCTCACTATAACTAGCCTCTGTCACACCTTTCCCATTCTTGTACCAGAAGGCGAGAGGGAGGAGGAAAGACCTGGTTGAGATATGGAACAAAAATGAACAACATGGACACAATTGTGAAGGGATGGAGGGATGCTGCAACAGAGAACGAAGAAAACTCTTGCCAGGATTTTTGCATTATGGAAAGAATCTGTCCTCTAGCCATTTAAAATCTGGTTTGTGTGTTATAAGGATCAGTGGCATGTGCAATTTTAACCCTTTTCTCTTAATTATGTGAAAAGATCTAGATTGCCACTTGCTGAGTGTAGTAAACAAATTGTAGTCTTTCTTGCTTTCAGAATCCATTTACAGTGGTACCTTGTATAACAGACAGCTTGTATAACAGAAAATTTGTACAACATAAAAAATTCCGGAGATAGGGGAAATTTGCTTAACATAATTGCCTATGGGGAAAATCCGTACAACATAAAAATGGGATTACTCTGCTTTCAATGCATTCCTATGGGAATTTGTATAAAGGAAAATTTGCTTAACATAATTTCATTTGGAACGAATTAATTCCTTTATACAAGGTACCACTGTACTATATTCTGGCTTTTAGTAGAAATTACTTTTGGATACTAACCATTGGCATAATTTATTGATGTCTTCTTTAATGTACTGTAAATATAAAGCCGGAGCCCTGATGGTGTTTGCATAAAGTTTGTGTGACTTACTATGACAAACTGTGACTAATTATCAGAGCTGGATGCATCTTGGTTTAGCAGCCCGGCACATAATCTAAGTATGTGGCAGAGCGGTGACCCCAGCAACTTGTCAGTTGACCACTATTAGCTTCAGTAAGTTACCTGTGAGTTAACATGCAAACACCAGTAGAATTTGTATTCTTGAAGGTTTTCATGGCCAGGATCTGATCGCTGTTGTGAGGTTTTTTTTGGCTGTTTGGCCGTGTTCTGGAAAGTTTTTCTTCATGACATTTCGCCAGAATCTCTGGCCTGCATTATCAGAGGGCAAGGAGCTCAGGGAACTAGGAGTTCTCTCTGTGCTGTGGGGTATAGAGTGAGTGAGATTATGGGTTTTAAAGTTGTGGGAAAAGGGAATCTTGTCATATGCAGGAGAATATGTCTTAGTCATTGTATTGTGATGGAGGGATTAAGAAGTTTCACTGCAGTCGGGTGGAGCAATCCTTCTCTGTGGTTGATGGTTGTTGTTAGCTGTTCTGTTGTGTGAACTGATCACTGGTATTTGTGGCTGGGTGGGAATCACTGAACTTTGATCTTTTTGCAGGCTGTAAATTTTCATTACTGGAAGCCAGGCATGTTGATTTTTAGACTTCTTTTTTGTTCAAACTGTGCTTGTGTTTGTGGATTTCAATGGCTTCCCGATGTAGTCTGACATAGTTATTTTTAGTGCTTCCCAGTATCTCTGTGTCCTGGAAGGGGATTTCATGTCCAGTTTGTTTCAGGGTGTGTTGATGATTTTTCTGTCTCCCCCCCCCACCCCCGGAGAAAAAGTCGCATCACAGGTTACAAGCCATGATGGGGATGTATTATCTCCAGGCTTACAAAGAGGGTACTGCAAAGGCCAGATGCAGAGGAGTGGGTATCAGGAGACAGATAACAAGTCTAATGCATTCCCAGAGGCATTTGGCGGAACCACTGTGAGATACAGGCAACTGGACTTGATGGGCTCTTGGCCTGATTCAGCATACATCTTATGTTTTTATGGAAAAGAAAACAATAGAAACAGTTAAAAACAGCCAGACCCATGTAGACATGGGATCAATACCTATGGTTTCTCTAATCACAATTTGCTGTACAAGGTTCCTCTTGTGGCTTTTATCTCATCCCTTGTATGTTGTAAGAGAGGGCTTTTTCATGTTTGTTGTTTGAGGCCTAGATCTGCTTATGTTTTTAACCCTTTACATTTCAACCATTTTTTCTGAGTAGATAGTAGCAGTCACTGAGAGTGCCTTCTACCAGATCCATTTGGCATGCTGACTGAGATTTCCTGAGTAAGGTACTCTTTGCTACGATCAGTCATGCCCTTGTCACCTCCAGGTAGAGTTATTATAACATATTGTATGTGTAACTATGCAGAAAATGATCCTAGAAGCTTCAGTTGATATAGAATGCAAGAGATAGACCAATTTCAATGGCCTTGATATTAAAACTCAGCTAGCATGGGACTAGGTCTAAGAGGAGTTATTTGTTCCCATAGAAATGTGTTAAAAGTCTTTCTTAGATTCCCAGTAGAAAGCTGGTGATGAAATTATTCCAGTTTATAGTAATATGTTCTTAAAGCAGTATATGTTACGGCCCACTTTCAAGCATGCATTGTTTAGTTAATGAATTTTAGGATGTGTCCTTTTTATTGCTCTTACCACCTCTCTGTTTCCATTAACTGCACTTTTTAGTGAATTTACCCTTGTTTCTTAGTTTCATCTTTTTAAACTAAAGACATGGCTACACTAGCAGCAGGGAACAAGCTCGTGTTGGCTGTTTGAGAATGCTTGGCCTTGATGACCTAACCAAGTCTGACTATTTGTACAGAATCTGCTCCTGCCAATTGAGCCAATTCTGGATAGTTGCTTTTAAAAACTTGCTATTAAGATTTGGGGACAAAGAAAAACATTGTGATTCATCATGATTCGTGATTTGTCAAGGCTGATGACTTGACAGATTGATAAGTAGATGAATTTGTAGTGAAAATTCAATGACTCGACAAATCAATTCATCTCCCTCTTAAAATTCTATAAAAACGCTCTTGGCATCTAGAGGCTTTGCATGCCTCTCTGTCTTCTACAAGCTCTGCATGTTTCCCTTTGGAAACTGTCTTTTATCAACCAGGTTAGGGAAATTCAATCTTCACCAAACTTGGGCGGTTACTTCACGTCCGTTTTGTCTCTGTAGTTGTTGCGTTTAGGAGTGGTACAAAAAATGTTACTTCACGTTCATCTCGCTACAACTAAAATTTGTCTTGGCCACACCCCCGGAATGAGTGCTAAGTGAGACAAATCTGTATCTAGCGCTGGGGTTGGGTTTTCTCTTGTCCCTCTTCTGTTCCGCTTCTTGTCCCGGTTAAGAGGACGTGAAGTAACAACTGTATTGGTAACCTGGTGGGCATTGTTAGCGCAGCTTTTGTGTCCATCTAGTGCTTAGTGGGTGAAGTGACATATGTCATTAATTTCCCTATGGGAAAAACCATGCAACTCAAAGGTGTAAGAAAGAAAACATTATCAATGCTGCTGCATTGGCATATGAAATCCATAATATCAGTAAATCGAAATATCAAAAAAAATTATCCCCCCCAGAAAGGAAAACGGAAGCTAGACAAATTCAGTGTTTGTCACAGTAAAAGACCGTGAGGTAACACTTGTCACGAGACAAGTTATCACGACCATGGGAATACTGAAACAGGGACAAAACCACATGATTGCAACCAATGCTGTCACGGTACAAAACTAGTCACAGAACAAAGAAGGATGTGAAGTACCTGCCTTGGAGTGGGGATTGTAGAGGAGACTTAGAGGAAGCTACTTTGGAAGTTTGGAGTCTCTGGGTGCCTGGGGAGAACTTTACTGGGGTATTATTTGGGGGTACATAGTTTGGACATCAAAAGTTCCATCTTCACCAAACTTGGAAGGATGGTAAAGGAGAGTCAGGGGATGCTCCCCTCCAAGTTTGGTGTCTCGGGGGGGGGGACACACGACGTTTTATATCCTAATAAATTAACAAATCACAAGAATAACAGAAAATCCCAAATTCATATTCATCTGGGAACTCCATTTATGATGAATACAAATTGATGAGATTTAATGAATTGGTCAAATTAATCAAAAATGAGATTTTTTTTCCAGTTTGTCCATTTCTAATTACTGCCACTAATTGGTCACCAGGGCAATTAATGTAGTACTCCAAACAATGGGTCAAATAGCCCATGTACCCAGCCTCTGTGTTGCCTGTTCTGCAGAAAAAATATGATTTATTCATAAAATGAAGTGAACTTGAAAATAAGGCAAAGTGCAAGGAGAACAAAATGTATAAGAACTATTTTCACATATTCTTCTGAAGAAGCTTAAATTGTTAAAAGAATATAAGGTTCTATTCATAATTTATACGTAGCATGAGGGTAAAGACATTATACAGTATAACAGTTTGGTGCCAGTCTTCTTGCAGCTTTCAGTAAAGTGCCTGGAACTTATCATCCTGAAATGGAATGCATTGATAAATAGCATAGATCTGATAGTCTTGTATTTCTTACCTCTTTCAAGAAGCAATAGCATTGGTATCAGGATTTTATTATCTCTTTAGGTCATTTCTCTCTAGTAAACAACATATTTCGTGCTCAAGAGTGTTTCATTCCAATCTTGTCTACTCACTATAGACCACTCTTGAGTAAATATACTGGATATAGCTGTACAAAACAAACAGCCCTGTAAACACTACTTTGTGTAGCTTTTGATCCCACATGCTGGAGGACTTAATTATAACAGGATATCTGACAGCCTCTCCCCTTTAAGAGTTTGTTTCATAAAACTCATATTCAGGTTTCTGAAGGTGGGTTGGTCTAGAAAAATTAACCTATGGGCAGAAAAAGAAAAACTATATTGGTTTTCTAGGATAATATTCAGCATATGAGACTGAACATGCAGCTCTATTTATAAAAGGTTTCGGGAATGGATAAAGAGTGTGCTGTCCTTGTATCTATTTTAGTGACCGAAGAGCTTGTTCTCTCCATTTCTGTTTTAATGCTCTTTAAAAGCTTTGCCATTTGTACATGTTATTTTCCAAGCTGTGTTATGAGGTTAACTAGAGTGCATAATAAAAGCATGTATTGCCTTATTGCACTTCTAAAACACAAGACAAGGAGAATACACACTCACCTCCCTTGTAAAGCACTAAAATGCTTTGTGTCAGATTGGCTTTATTGATATATTGGTGGGATTATTATTTTTCTTTTATTTTAGATTATTTTTACCTGACCTTTCTACTTGGAAAAGGACCCAAGGCAGCCTACAGTAATGAGGGACAATATACACTCCAGTACAGTTAAGACATATTCAAGTAATTAAGAGTAGGAAATTGAGGGACATGTTACAGCATAAAACAACAATAACATTACATTAAAGCTACAAGAGATACGCAGATGATACTACTCCGATAGTAGAAAGTGAGGAGGAATTAAAGAACCTCTTAATGAGGGTGAAAATGGAGAGTGAAAAAATGGGCTGAAGCTCAACATCAAAAAAACTAAGATCATGACCACCGGTCCCATCACCTCCTGGCAAATACAAGGGGAAGAAATGGAGGCAATATCAGAGTTTACTTTCTTGGGCTCCTTGATTACTGCAGATGGTGACTGCAGCAACAAAATTAAAAGACACCTGCTTCTTGGGAGGAAAGTGATGGCAAATCTAGGCAGCATCTTAAAAAGGAGAGACATCACTTTGGTGACAAAGGTCCAAATAGTCAAAGCTATGGTTTCTCCAGTAGTGATGTATGGAAGTGAGAGCTGGACCATAAAGAAGGCTGATCGCCGCAGAATTGATGCTTTTGAGCTGTGGTGCTAGAGAGGAGTCTTGAGAGTCCCATGGACTGCAAGGAGATCAAACCTATCCATCCTGAAAGAAATCAACCCTGAATGTTCACTGGAAGGACAGATTTTGAAGCTGAGGCTCCAGTACTTGGGCCATCTCATGAGGAGAGAGGAGTCCTTGGGATGTTGGGAAAGATTGAAGGCAAAAGGAAAAGAGGACGGCAGAGAATGAGGTGGTTCGATGGTGTCATCGATGCAATCAAGATGGATTTGACCAAACTCCGAGAGACAGTGGAAGATAGGAAGGCCTGGCAAGCTCTGGTCTGTGGGGTCACGAAGAGTCGGACACGACTGAACAACTGAACAACAACAACAACAATATCTGAAAACTCTTTCAGGTCATGTTCTAATTGCCTCCCACATTTTAATTCTGCATAGACTAATATTAAGCCTATCAGGGGCCTGAACAGGTCAAAATTAGCTAATTCCTTACTATTCCTTTACCTTCCTTGCCCCATTCCTATTTGCATTAGTGTTCTGTGGCTGCTGGAGGCTACTAAGTGTTTTAAATTCTTCTTAAACTATGGCTGGGTCTCTGCTCCATCTCTGTTGTAAATAAACAAGCTAATATATTTCTCAGATATTATGTTAACGTTTCTCAGCATAACAATAAAAAATTAAATGTTTTTTGTTTTGTATCTTTAATACTAAAATTCATTGTTGCATGACCTTTCACAGATTACAGGCAATGTTCTGGAATACCTTTCCACCTTGAATGAGTTTATATCACCAGGGCCATATGAACTGATTCCGAGAGTACTGAGGAAATTGGTTAAACAACTCTCAAAACTGCTGTCCATTATGTTCTTGAAATCATGGAAAATGGGTGAGGTGCCAAATGATTTGAGGAGGCCTAAAGTTGTACATCTGAATGGTCATTAATTAAATGGAGTGGCTGGCTATACATACCTGAAGATGTATATTATTGCACTGCAAATATATTAAGAAATTGATTTTAATTAATCAATCAGTCAGTAGACTTGGTCTAGCACAATTTATTTTTTTATTGGATCTTTATACTGCCCATCTGGCAGTGAGGCCACAATTTAGTACACTTAAGCAACAGCTTTTTGGCCTTTATGTATTTGTGGCCAGAATCCTATTACAGTTGCATATGCTGTGACAAAGAAGTCCATGCAAACCACTTACGTGGCCACACTGCAGTGGCATTCCTTCCAGGAGGTCAGTGTGTTTTTGGCTGGAGATGGCTAGGGAAAATCTTCCTCTCTGGTCCCTTCCCTACACTCTGCACCACCCTGATTCCCAAGTGCTCTAGAGGATATAAGCAGTCATACTTTAACTTGAACAGTAATCTTGTCAGCCAGGAAATCTAAAAATGCAAACAAATATAAAAGGATCCAATACTGACCTGAAGTAAGACCTTGATTTAGCACCAACAAAACCTCTACCCCAAATAATCAGACTGTTTTAAAAATGTTACTATGAAACCATCGCAATTTAAGAAAACAAAAAAGCTAGCTACAGTCCTTGGCGCTGAGCTCCTGCAAACCCAAGCCTGTGGCTTCATTTAAGGACTCAATCTATCTTGTATTTTGTTTCTCTTTTTTCTTTCCTGCTGTATTCAGTCTTTCCCAGTATTATTGTCTTTTCCAGAGAGACCTGTTTTCTCATGATGTGCCTAAAGTAGAAAAGCCTCTATTTCTACTTTTTTGGGTAGAACTAATAGATTTAGCCAGTGTGGTGTAGTGGCTAAAATATTGGGATTGTTCAGGGCCCTGCTCACCCATGAAACTCACTAGATGACCTTGAACCATTCACAATCTCTTAGTCTGATCCACCTGAAAAGATTGTTGTGAGAAGAAAATGGAAATGGGAGAGCCATGCATGTTGTCTTGAGTTCACTGAAAGAAAGTTGGGATATAAATCCAGGAAAGAAAGAGGACTGAGCATAACACAGTGTCCTCAACATGTATACTGACTGTCTGGCAACAATGAAAAACTTGTTGGGGAAGGTAAAGTGAATGGTATTATCATTAAAGAATGTGTGGCTAATTGGAAAGTAAACAGGAACAGTACTGATTGCATTATTTTATTGTGACCTATAGAACACAATTACTCACTACAGTGCTCAGTTAGACTGTAGCATTTAACTATGATAAAGTTTAGTGATAGCCACCAACGTGGATGGCTTTAAAAGGTGATCAGATGCATTCCAGCAGAGTAAGGTCATCAGTGACTATTATTCACAAAGCCGTTCCAAATATTACCTTGCTTTAGAATGAGTACCAGTTGGGGATGAAGACAATGGTGTAACTGCATTCTTGTCACATAGGTTGCTATCGGGCACGTAGTTGACCACTGTGGCATCAGCACCCTGGGGCTAGTTATGCCTTTAGTCACATTTAACACAGCAATTCATACATTCTTACCGGCAGTGGCATTTAGGAATCAGTAAGGTTCCCTTTCAGCGTATCTTGAACAATAAAAGATTATGAGGAAACATAATTTGCAATGCCAGAGATGGAACAGACCCGTCATATTTTGCCTTAAAAGAACTCTAAATCTTTTAGAGTTCTTTACCTCAGAAGAACTCCAAAAAAGAACTCTGAAGTGGACACCTAGTGATGCAGATTTTTGCTAAACACTATGAATGATTCTAATACTACACTGCCTGAAAGAAAAAAATATATCTTGCTGGAGATACTTAGGTAGATTGTCATTCTGTGAGGGGTGGCATAGTTTCTTTTTTGCCATTCTACATTAATCAGAGGGGTGACCATCAAGATCCCTTTCAACGTGGTGTAGTAAATAGGGATGTGCATTTTGGATTTTTGGACTATAAATCCTGTAATTCTTTTAGAACACCTAAATTGTGCTCACCTGGAGAGAAGGCCCAACTGGCAGCATTCCTTTTATGAAAATATGATTTATCTGGAAAATTTAGGGATTTATAGTTAAAAAAAATCAAAATGCAGTAAATATTTGCAACCTTTACATGCTCTTGAACCTGGAACAACTAAGTGTAAGTGGCACTCAAAGTTTGTAGATAGCACATGATTACTGGAGTTTTTAACACTGGCACATATATTGCATGTTTAGATGACATTGTTACAAATAAAAACTATGCACTAAGATTTTCTAACATATGTGTTTGATAAACATCAATGTAAGTAAATAATAAGTTATGTTGAGGAAGAAGTAGATCGTGCACAACTGGGAATTTTTAGTCTTATAAAAGCTGCTTAGATGCCCTAAGCACAGCTGATCTCGCCTGATTTCGGAAGCTAAGCAGTGTCGGCCCTGGTTAGTACTTGGATGGGAGACCACCAGGGAATACCAGGTCCTGTAGGCACCTGGAGTAGGAACTGGCAAGCCACTCCAGTATTCCTGCCAAGAAAACTCCATGGACATGGGGTCACGAAGAGTCGGTCATGACTGTAACGACACAACAACAACAACAACAACAAGTCTTACAAAAAGAAGGTTGAGAGGGGATATGGTAGCCATGTTTAAATATTTGAAAGGTTGTCATATTAAAGAGGGGGCTGGCTTGTTTTCCATGGCTTCAGAGACTATGACTCAGAGCAGTAGTTTCAAACTGTAGGAAAAGAGACTCCATTTGAACATTAGGAAGAATTTCCTGAGGGTTACAGCTATTTAGCAGTGGAATATGCTGCCCTGGAGGGTGGTGGCGTCTCCTCCTTTGGAGGTTTTTTAGAAAAGGCTGGATGGCCATCTGTCAGAAGTACTTGTGAGGAAGGTTACTGCATGGCAGGGGTTTGGACTGGATGGTCCTTGAGGTCTCTTCCAGCTCTATGATTCTATGATAATCAACAGTTCTTTCTCTTCCAACCCTTGAATAATTCTTCAATGTGATAGTGGGAAGGAGGAGTTTAAAAAATCTGGTAGAGATACAGTAAGCAGCAAGATTAAATAGAAGTGAAAACATGTGAGCAAACTAATCAGGCTGATTGTTGGCTGTTATTGGCTAGCTACAAAATCATACATGTCATTCACATAATTTTTGAAATCATTTTGTACTTCAGTCATTTGGTAGAGAATAAAAAGAGTGATGGATTATATATTTTCTCATATGATAAATTAAATAGTTGCATAATCCTCTGTTCTTCTTTTACAGGCAAGGTCATCAACAAAGATTTACGTCACTATCTAAGCTTGCAGTTCCAGAAAGGGTCAATTGATCATAAACTGCAGCAGGTGATTAGAGATAACCTGTACTTGAGAACCATCCCATGTAAGTATTTAGCATGCTAACATAATAATATACTTTGTTATGTAGTGTATTGGAAATGAACTCCTACATACCTACTACCTAAAAATGATCCTAAACAATCTATGTTATATGGTAGCAAATCTTATGTGCATCCTGAAAGATTGTTATGTGATTCTGCCTTTCACTGGAAGTTTCTTGTTTCTCAGAGTCTCATGTGAAATTGGTTGACTATTGAAGATGAACCAAATAAATCTGCGTTCTACTGAAGCATGGCTTGTTTTTCCCTTCAGTTGCTATGTGATGAGCTGTATTTTGTACATTTTATTTACATTATGTCCTTATTTTCCTTATTTCAGGCTATATAATTAACTGCCTTATATTAAGACATAGGACTGGTCTATCTGGCTCAGTATTGTCTGTGCTGACTGGCAGTAGCTTTCTAGCATTTTAGGCAGGAATCATTCCCAACTCTACCTGGAAATAGTAGAACCAATTTTTTCAAAGGGAGCGTAATCCCATCGACCACAAACTGCATCCCTTTCCCCTGCTTTGCATGACCAGGAGCACCTCCTTTTTATCTGCATTAAGTTACAGTTTATTTATCTATGTATATAGTGTTCCCCCGCCCTTTTGCGATTCATATACTGCAGTCCTAGTATATCAGCCTGTTTCAGGCCTCCTGTACTTACCCTAGGCCTGGCGCTGCCCCAAATGAGCCTCCAATGGCCTTCCTGGGCCTGTCGAAGGCCCCAAAAGTGGTTTCCGGCAAACCAGAAGTGACTTCCAGGTCACAGAAAGCCACTTTACGAGCCTGTCAGGGGGTCCAGAAGTGCTTTCTGGCTAACTGGAAGTCACTTCTGGGGCATTGGAGACCTGTTCGGAGTAGCGCCAGGCCTCAGGTAAGTGTAGGGCCCCCCAGACAGGTCCCCCAGTCCCGACCCGACCCAGCATCTGCATACAGCGGATTTTCACTTAGGGTTAGGGTTAGGGTCCCTAACCCCTGTGATAGGCAGGGGGTTACTGTACTTCATTACTACAATTTATGGTTCTTAAAGCAGCTTCATATATGGAATAAGGAAGCAATGGTAGGATATAGAAATTTAAATTTAAGATTGTAAGAAAATGCTGGGGGTAGGCAAGAAGATGCTTGTTAATATATTCTATGAGATAGACTGGTGGTTTCAAGAGCTGGAATAGAAGTCCCTTCAGCCTTATATTTTGTTTAATTGTTTGATCTGAATAACTTAGAAATATACAGGTTTCAGTAAAAACCAAGCAACTGTACACGGTTTTGAGAGAGAGAGAGAGAGAGAGAGAGAGAATCCAAACTGATGGGAGATAGCTGCTGAAAAGGAAGGGAAACAGTGGGAGGGGGGTGGAGGAGAAGCCAAACTGGAAGGGATACCAGAGCAGGCCAGGGACTCTGCTCAGCTCATTCATTAACGTCAGTTTGGGTCCCCCCCCCCTCCACTGTTTCCCTTCCTTTCCACCATGATTTGTTCATTTTGTTAATTTGGGATTCAAAAAGTGCTGGGATCTTGTACATGGTGGCATCTTATTGACAGATAAATATGGTAAATTATCCTCCTCAGATGACTTCTGAACCAAATCAGCTGCATGCAGAAGCTTCATGTTTTTTTAATTTGCATTCATATTGCAACTTTAAATATTGAGTAATTAAAGTGGTATCCAAGCTACTGCAAAGATTACTATTTTGGTGATGTTTTTCAGCCCCTTAGGTAGTACAAGTAGCTGCAACATATTGTTGTAAGACCCTACTTCTTTAATGGGGAAAATATAATATGTAAATGTGTGTGTATTCTTCCTATAGAATATAAAATACAGACTTTAACTGCAAAAGTTAAATAGTTCAAAACCTCTTTTTGAGGTGATGTGTTTTAGACATAGGCCAATTTCATTTACACATATAAATTTTCAGCAGGCAAAAAGCAAGATAAAGCAGAGGCTATGGTTGTAGCTGGTCCTAATATTTGTGGGTCTTCTGTAAGAGCTGAACATTCTTTTCCAGCAGTAAGAGTAGACTGGATTTTGAAGGAGTAAAGACCAGGCAACAATATATAAACTCCTTGTTTTAAATATATTATTGGGTTTTATTGTGGGGAAAAATGTTCACACTGTTCTAAGGCATGAATTGCCAAGCCAACAGCCATCCCAAAGACAACATGGAGCCTGTAAGTTTTTATCTGACCCCACAAACTCACTTGCTATTTAGTCTACCTCTTTCTTAAGACCTCTGAAGATAACAGAACTTGGGTTATTAGGATTAAACATTATCTCATGAATGTTGATATATAGAAATTGGGAAATTAATTTCTTGTTTTTGATGTTGTGTGTGTGATAACTAGTTGATAAATGTATGCGTCTCAACATTTGTGTTTCTGAGTGTATGCAGGTTGTTCCCCCTCCCTCATGCCCTTCTGTCATCAGACAGACTTCTAAACAGGAATTATATCAATAATGCATTGTTTATTTATTTACAGAAGCTTTATTGTTAAGCTTGGTTTTAATCTTGATATATCTTAAGTGTATTTAATATATTTATATACTGTTTTTAAAATTGTTGGTTGATTTATAGTTTTTGTTGTTAAGAGACATCTTGGGTTCCTTGTTGAGAGAAAGGTGACATATAAATAATACAAACAATTTTCTGCACAGTTTGGTTACTGTCTTTTGTATATCTCTGCTTCGTTAGAATAAATAACTGTAGTTTGCAGAGATCAAGGTTTAGTGACATTTGCATACAGAATTGTGAGGTCTTAGGTTCAGTGGCTACTGTCTCCAGTTTCTAACACCTTAGTGTTTTTTTAAAAGGTCACCAATAAAGGGGCCAAATGGATTGCATGAGGGAGTTTGTTCCACAGATGAGGAGAGAGCATCAAGAAAGCCGGGTTTCTTGTATTTTCCCTCTGGGCCTCACTCAAGGTCAGCATCATCAGCTGACCTGCTTGGGATGTTCTTGTAGGGTGTTTAGATTCTGTTGGAAGTAGATGATCTGCCAGGTCTTGAGGTCCCACTTGAGTCAGCAATCTGGCTGATGTGCTCTGGACCTGTTGAAGTTTCTGTGGCAGCCTCATGGGCAGTCCCACATAGAGAGCATTGCAGTAGTCTAATTTTATGATTACTTCTGCATGAACCAATGCCTTGAGACATTCCCTGAAGAGAATTAGGCAAAACCTGTTATTTGTTGCAACACAAGAATAGTCACTTCAGCTGATTAGCGGATTTACCAGTAAAACTTCAGTGTGGAATTTGAAAAACAAGTTAGCATGCTGCTACTTAATTCTTAACAATTTAATTCTTCTTAACTGTCTCTGCGGCTCACATACAGATATTATGCCTTCACAGAGCCTCACTTTGGGTTATATGGCTCTTAATTGCTTTTTGCTGAAACCTTATCCCTCACAAACATTGTACATGTTTTTCCTTTTTATTCATTGAATGACCACCAGTGAAAGGACTGTTCATATTAATTTAGTAAGAGCCTGACAACAAAGGAAAAAATGAGGAAAATACTGTTTGGGGAGGCCCCAAACAGTCCCATGCAGCTTGCCCCAGGAGCCCTTTGTTTCATATACTGTGGTCCCACAATATACCTGGACTGCAGTATATGAACTGCAAAATGGCGGGGGGGGGGTGACTGTGCAGCAATTGGAAATAATGGACTTTGGCACAAATTTTATCAAGGTAATTGAGACAGTCTACAAGGAGCAAACAGCAAAGATACTGGTAAATGGGGACCTACTGGTAATAGAAAATGTCAGTATCAGGAAAGGAATTCGGCAAGGATGTCCACTCTCACTGCTGTTATTTATATTGACCTTGGAATTACTGAATAGAGAAGTGAGACAAGATCCAGAAATTAAAGAACTAGAGTAAAAGATGAAAACTATAAAATTCAAGCTTTTGCAGATGATCTGGTTTTCATCTTAGAAGACCCACTGGAAATTTGGAGAAGCCGCAGGACTAAGAATAAATAAAGGAAAAACGAAAATACTAGTCAAAAACTTAACAATTAAGTAAACAAAAAACAACTACTGGAAAAGATTAATATACAAATAGCTAAAAAAGTGAAATATCTGAAAATTATGTAAAAATATTTAATCGTTAAAATGGATCTGGATCTGGAGAAGTGGGAACATCTACAACTGTCATTACTAGGGAGAATTGCAACTATCTGTGCTGCTATTCTTGTTCCAAACCATGCCAGTGAAAGTAGAGGTGAAATACTTTGAATAACTAAATAATGTAGAGCAGGCCTGCTCAATGTGTTGACTGTGGGCGACCAGTAGCCCGTGGTGCCTCCAGGTCTGCCAGCCTCTTGACCCACTGCCAGTGGTGGAGTCTTGGGAGGAAAAACTTCCCCTTTTCCCCGCCTAGTGCCTCACCCTGGCACTCCTCCACTCCTCTTTCCTGTCGTCATGCATCCTTCAAAAATCTCCTGCCATGGTACCTCCCTGCCCAGGGACCAGCAGAGAAGGCGTCTGACGGCAACATGGAGGGATCTGTGGGACAGCGCCATCTGGCCCCCGCCTGCCCACCCTGCCCCAGTGGGCACGGAAGGGTGGCCACAGCCAAAGGGGGGGTGGGGAGGCGGCGGCGGCAGGTGAGGAAGAGCGGGTGATGCATTCCCCCCCCCACCAGAAGCACACAGGCTCCCTCCACATCTCACATCCGTTGCTGCCCATCCTGCAAGCTGGCAACATACGGGAGGACCTCGGCAATCCCCATCCCCCACCCACCCACTGCCTCCCGCTGTCTCTCCTCCACCCATGCAGTAGCTGCTTTCAAGACCGGAGAGCCCAGGTGGGCGGGGGGTGGCAGCATGTGCCCCTCCATGCAGTCCCCAAACCTGTTCCACACCATAACCTCCTGCCTGGCCCCCAGAAGGAGACTCTGCCCTCCCATCCAGGAGCACTGGCAAGAGGTGTGCGTGCATGCCGGGAGGCTGCAGTGTAAGGAGCTTTGCGTTGCAAGGTCCTGCAAGATTGCAGGACGTGGCATGAGGAAGGGAAGGTGGATGAGGGAGAAGCAGCTCACTGGGAGAAGGTGAGGGCTTGGGGCAAGCATATTTTGTGGGGTGGGCTTGTGGAAAATGAAAGAACCTGCTTTTCTGTTCCATTTGTGGCTGCACAACCAGTCGAGCCTTGGGCACTTTTGTTTTGTTGAAGACACACTGGGATCTTTTGTCCTCTTCCCCTGCCTTTCCTCCCTGCTTTCTCTTTCTCTACTGTAAGTAGAGCAGCGGTTTCCGAGAGGAATGCATTCAAAAATAATTAATCCATTCTGGAGGGAAGGATTTCAGTGCATTCCTATGTGAAGGCTGACCATGCACACACTTCCCTTGCACCTGCTCGAACTGGTGTGGGTGGGTGCAAGGGGGGCTCACGCATGCTTGCACAGATCGCCACTTCCAAGGGGCAACCCACATGTCCATGCACATGCCTCCCTTGTACCCGGCTTGAGCAGGGGAGTACGCCATGGCCCTTGAACTGCCCCACTCGGCTGAGACAGTGGGCTGGCAGACTGAGAACTTTGCTGGAGAAGTGGTGGTCCCTGGGATGGGGGAGGGAGGGTGGAGAACTTATCCCCTCCCTCTCTCCCTCCCTCCCTCCTTTCTTTCTTTCTTTCTTTCTTTCTTTCTTTCTTTCTTTCTTTCTTTCTTTCTTTCTTTCTCCCTCCCTGCCGTCTTTCTTTCTTCCTTCCTTCCTTCCTTTCTTTCTTTTTCCCTCCCTCCTGTCTTTCTTTCTTTCTTTCTTTCTTTCTTTC
>JAHTLZ010000129.1:70083400-70115412 GCA_023846285.1 Phrynocephalus versicolor
TCCACCACCACCCAGACACCACTGGGGGCCGGACCACAGTCCCCCCCAAAAAGGCCAACATGGAAAAAAAGGGGGAGGGAAGGGCAAGTGGGTGGAGCCCCCCATGATCAGCCCATGATCAGTGTGTCTCCAGGGCCCTAGCAATGCCTCCTTCTCTGGATCGCTGCCTTGAGGTGCCACCTCTGGAATCCCTCTGCTGCGCCTCTTCTTCCTCCTCCACCTACAGTGGCAGTAGCTGGAGCACCCCTGCTTCCTTCTTTCCTTCATTGTGTTGGAAAGGAGGCATCATTCCAGGCAAACTCAGGCCCCTCATCTTCTTCTAGGCAGCCACCCAGGAAGAGGAGCAGCAGCTGCGGCAAGGGCGGCAAGGCTGGCGCCATTGCACATGGCCACACAAGGAAGGCAGGTGGGCGGGGTGGAAGAGGAGCAGGGGCGGAGCCTCAGGGCCATGGAGGGAGTGGGAAACCTTGCTGCAGCCCTCCTGTTTTAAATTGCCCTGCTTTGCTGCATCTGGACGTCGGGTGGGGGAGTGGGGGACCTTGCTGTGGCCCTCCCACTTTGAACTGCCCCACTAACCATCATGCCAATGATCTTGGCAGAGGGTGGGGGGACTGGGGGAAGTGACATAGCCCATCGCTTTGAACTGTCTCTGCATCCAGCCCCTGGGCCATAGTTTGAGGACCCCTGTTCTAGAGCCAAGTACACATACATGGCCAATTGTTGATAAGGTATCATTCTAATCAGGCATCTATACTGTGATCATAACATGATCTCTCTCTCTCTCTCTCTCTCTCTCTCTCTCTCTCTCTCTCTCTCTTTCTCTGGGCAGTGTAACAGTCAAATAAATAAATAAATAAATAAATGGTTTGCCAGAAATAATGATGGGTGCTGGTGGTAGAGCTAGTGCACTCCCTTCCCTTGCATGATGAATCAACGTGCATGTGAACAACTAAACAACACTGTTCCTTCACAGAATTAAGAAAAACGGCTTCATTTCAGTGTCAGGAAAAACTAACTAAATACAGTGATCCCCGCCTATTGCGGGGGTTAGGGACCCGACCCGCGATAATTGAAAATCTGCAATATGCGGATGCAGGTTGGGTCAGGCCTGGGGTGCCTAGCTGGGGCCTTCCCGGGCCTTTGGGGGCCTCCAGAAGGCTCGAGAAGGCCCTCGCAGGCCTGTTTGGGGCAGCCTCAGTCCTAGGGTAAGTGAGGAAGGCCTGAAACGGGCCTTCCCCCCTTGCCCCAGGGGGCCTTTTTTCATATGCTGTGGTCCCGCAATATAGCGGGACTGCAGTATATGAACCGAAAATGGGCAGGGAACCACTGTACCATATTTTTCCATGTATACCACACTACTTTTGTCTAAAATCATTACGCCAAAAATTAAGAGGTGTGGTATACATAGAAGTAAGCCTTTCAGAGTGGGGGCTGGTTGGAGGAGAACCCAACTCACCTTGCTTTTTCTCTCTGTGGTTTGTTTTTTGCATGATCGGCTCTACCTTTCCTTGAGTTCTCCACCCCCACTGCCCACCCCCACTGTTTTCTTTCATTTCCCCATTCTAAACACTCTACTCTGCTTTGGTGGGTTTGATTTTTGTAGGATTGGGCTCTGTCTTTCCTTGAGTTCTCCACCCCCACCACTCCCCGTGTTTTGTTTTGTTTCCTGTCCTAAAGACTCCTCTCAGCTTTGGTGAGTTTAGTTGTTTTGCAGGATCAGGCTCCGTTGGGCTTGAGCAGCCCATTAAGAAATGCACTACAGAAAGAAAAAGAAAAAAGCCACACCTTTTTTTAGCGTGAAAAGGCATTTCTTAATCATGAACTCATCCACACAAAGAACCCAACACCAAAACACAAAAGGAGCAATATAGAATATGTGATCCAATGCAGTGAAGAGTGTGCAGACCTCTACAATGGAGAAACTAAACAGCCATCAAACAGCAGGATGGCCTAACGCAGGAGGGGACCAGAGTTAGTAGTATACTTCCACTTGAAGGACAAAGAGCACTCATTCAAAGATGAGGATGTACGCATATTAGACAGAGAAGATAGGTGGTTTCAGAGCGGGGTCAGGGAAGCCATTTATGTGAGTATTGAAAACCCCTCTCTCAACAGAGGTGGGGGGCTCAGCAGGGACATGGTTTGGGGAGGGCAAGGGGGCAGGACACCCTGGATGCAGCAATTAGGGGGCACCAAATCCTAATTGGCGCCCCTCACACCAGAAGGAGCTGGAAGGCAGCTGCAGACTTGCCCAGGCCCCCAGCCAGGCGACGGCGTCGGTCGATGCGTTGGGTGGGCAGGCGGGCAGAGAGCTCAGCACCCATCCGGCGAGGCAGGTGCGGCTCCGGCGGGTGGCCCATGCGGTGAGGGGCAGAGCGGCAGACCCAAGCGCAGAGCTCAGGCATAATCTGTCTTCTAGTTATCCAGCAGCCATTTCAACAATCTCAAGAGAAATCAAGAATATGTCACACTTTCACCAACAAGGGCATGGCTAATGACTCATACTTCATGGGTGTTGGGAAGGTCATAAAGGTGGGCCATTGTCCACCTAATGAGCCTATTGAGACTATTGGTCTCCTATGAGCCTATGTTCATTTAAGAGCCTATTTAAAACCAGGGTGACATGAGGTCAAAGTGGACTAAAAATGGAGGACTCGCAACTAGCTTTCCTCAGGCTAACAAAGCTGTTTGAATGAGAAGTGAAATGTTTTGCCATGACTCAACTTCCAGATAAACTCACCTGGATGACTGAGAATCTTCACAGACATTATTTCAGCACACAAAACAAACAAAAAACCATGCAGCATCACTTCACAGCCCTGGCAGTAAAAATGCAACAATTCAAATTAAATAGTTTATTTTTCTGGAAAAATTCATCTGCATTTTCCCCTATTTGATAGTTTGTTTTGCACCACAAAGAATGGTGTGCTGCCTAGATGCCCTAAGCATATCTGATCTCACCTGATTTCGTAAGCTAAGCAGGTTCGGCCCTGGTTAGTACTTGGATGGGAGACCACCAGGGAATACCAGGTGCTGTAGGTGCCTGGAGTAGGAACTGTCAAACCACTCCAGTAGTGCTAATAATAAAACTCCATGGACATGGGGTCACAAAGACTCAGTCACGACTATAATGACACAACACACACACACAGAGAGAGAGAGAGAGAGAGAATGGTGTGACTCTTGGTGGTATTCTAGTGACATATTAACTGGGGCATGATGTATTGGGATGGCTGGAGCACTCACTCTTGGGATCTTTCTCCCAAGTTGACCAAAGCATTTTTTATTTTAAAAAAACTGCTGAGTTTAGCTCTAGATTTCCTTAAAATGCACTGCATTGTTATATTAGTTTAATGCTAGATCACCTCTGCACAGATCCCCCCTCCCCCCTCCCCCAAGAAAAGATGAGAAAGAATAGTGAGGAATTACTAGGTGGGCAATATCAAAGAAAGGGCATTGTGAGCACATTTCAGGTTGCATCAGATTCAGGGCTGGTATGGACACTGGCACCAAAAATCCATGATCTTCCTGTGATCACTTAAACCAAATCAAACCATAAGACAGACTGCAGACCCAATTGGAGCAAACAGTTGGGCCAAGAACTGGCCCTCCTTATCATGAAAAGGAAGTTAGTTCCATTTTTCTGAAAACGATCTCTTTTAATTTGGTGTGTGTGTGTATTGTGTCATTACAGTCAGGACCGACTCTCCATGACCCCATGTCCATGGAATTTTCTTGTCAGGAATACCGGAGTGGCTTGCCTGTTCCTACTCCAGGCACCTACAACACCTAGTATTCACTGGTTCTCTCCCATCCAAGTACTAACTAGCATAGTTACTAACTAGGAGGGTGGAGGGATCGGTCGGTTAAGAAGAACTCGGGCCAGGCATTTACTGCCTGTCCCCTGTTCTGATCCCCTCACTCACTGCCAATACCTGGGTGCCATCCCTGAGGACAGTAGTGCAGGCCCTAGTGATCTCGAGGATCAACTACTGCAATGCCCTCTACGTGGGGTTGGCCTTGACCCTGGTCCGGAGGTTACAGCGGGTGCAGAATGCGGCAGCCAGGCTGGTGGTGGGTGCTCGGAGATTCGAACACATCACCCCAGTTCTGGCTCGCTCGCACTGGCTTCCCGTTGTCCCCCCGGATTAGGTTCAAGGTTCTAGTTTTGACTTTCAAAGCCCTCCATGGCCTGGGACCAGAGTATCTGGCGGAGCGTATCTCTCAAAGGTCAACTGGGACAAGACCCACGAGATTGGCGCAGGTGCACTCACTAAGGGTGGCCACACCCAGAGAGGCGCGGAAAGCACGTATGTGTGACCGCACCTTCTCTGTGGTGGGGCCTTCGCTCTGGAGCCATCTACCCAGTGAGCTGCACCTGATTGATTCCCTGCCTGCCTTTAAAAAAGCCCTGAAGACTTACCTCTTCAGGGAGGCGTTTGGCAACCTTTTTTTTTTGGCCCGCCATCTTGCTCCCTGCCCCTTTTTTGTTTTAACTTGTTTGTTATCTGCTTTTTTGTATTTCTATTTTTATTGTAAGCCACCCAGAGTTCCCTTTGGGAAGATGGGTGGGGTATAAGAGTAACAGATAAATAAATAAATAATACGTTAATGCTGATGCAGCAATACTGAAGACTTTGAATGAAAGTAGTTAACAAGAATGCTATATTTTTACTTCAGACAAGATTTCTTTACTTTCAGCTATTTTATAATAATGATTGATGTTTGCTTGTTGCTTTGAATTGGTTTGTTTTGTTTACTATTTGTTTGATTCTTTTTAATAGTTGTATTTTTACTCCTTTTACGCTTTAAATAGTATCTTTTACTTATGTAAGTTTCCTTGAGTCCTTTTAAAGGAGAAAGGTGTGCTGAAGTTTTAAATAAATAATAAATTGTGCTCACCTGGAGAGAAGCTGGGCTAGAATGCTTAGTGGCCCAAGGCAAGCTGAGCTGTGACCTAGGTGCCTACTGGAAAATGATGTTCCCTGGTGCTTGTTGAGAACTCTGAAATGTTAGAAGTGTATTATAACTATATTTTAGATATCATAAAATAGTCTACAATTTCTCAAATCCACTGGCAAGCAAGAGATAATCTGGCACTAGAACTGTTCTAAATTACAATGGTTCTACCCACCGTATAGTTATTTTGATTATCAGTTTCTATGTAATTTCCCCTCCAGAAATGAATGGTGAAGACTATGCTTTGAGGAACACCTCAATTGTAGTATATACGCCCCCATCTCTCAAATAAACAGACTTAAATAGCAATTCTCTCTCCCTTGTGAGAAGGTACTGTGTGAGTTCCTTAAAAGGAGCAAGCTTGGAGAAATGAGCCTATTTTTTATAGTCAGTGAATCTGAGGTTTACTTCTGGTTTTTACAGATTTCTTGTAACAAAATTCTCTTAAGTTTTCAGAAAAAAAGTTCTTCATAGTTTGCAAGAGAAAAATAAAAGTTTTAATTTCAAAGTAGCTAACATGGCTAGAATACTGGCAATCTAATACAGTTCTTTGTATTCAAGTCATATAATGATTAAAGAATGAAAACCATTTGTTCTTGTTTGTTATTTTTTTGAGAGCACACATTTTATTTTAAAATGCTACTTTCTAAGTTATAATTTAGTACCAAGCTAATATATTTATTTGTTGAACAACCTGCTATCTGAATGCATGGACTCAACCTCCAATTGTGTATATTAATGTTGTCTTGTTAAAATTGCTGTTTCATGTCTCTGTACAAATATAAATTCATTTTTAGCTTCATCCTGCGAACAATTGAAGAATCCTTCAGATTAGTTCATTATTATGTTCTGTATATTAGAAAATAATCCATCTTGGTTTTCATTCCTTTCTGTGCTACTCTTATGAACATTTTCTATGTTTTTATGGCAAGACATCATAGTATAATAAAAATTCAGTTTTTTAGAAAGCTGGTGATTAATTGCTTTATTTTTTTGGTAGCACTGTCACAAATTACTAACTTGTAATTAGTAATTCAGCATATGTAGTGACTTTTTTTGGAAAATAGAATATGTTTTTTATTTATTTCTTGTAGAATATAGACTGTCTTTGGCTTTTAAGGCTCCAGTCTTGTCCATTTTTTCCTGTAGCTAATCCCCATTGAACTTAATGGAACTTACTGTTTAGAGTGATTTAATTTCATGGATTGGATTGCATAATAGATGGTTGTGGAGGTACCAAGTGAATAAGATCTTTTGACCATATGAAAACCATTTCTGTTAAGTACAAATTAGTAAAGCATGTTTATGCCAGTGCTTATTGATTCTAATTAAAATGCTTATCTCTGCCAGTATCTCAGTAACCTTATTTTTTTTGTTAAAAAGTCAGAAATGCTTGCTAAAATTTCTGATAATTATATATATTTCTTTCTCCCAACCTCTTATCCTGGTATACACAAGGTAATTTTTATGGTACTCCTAAACCTCCAGCTGAACCCAGTCCATTTCAGCCAGATCCAGTGGACCAAGTTCTCTTTGATAATGAATTTGACCCAGAATCTCAAAGAAAAAGAACCACATCAGTTAGCAAGATGCAGAAAATGGATAGTTCACTACCTGAAGAAGAAGAGGAAGAAGAGAAGGAAGCAGTTAATGGTACTGGAGGTGCAGGTCAGTACGCACTCGCACTGTCACTCTCTCTTACACGCATGTGCACGTGGCGCACGCGCGCGCGCACAGACAGACACACACACACACACGTGTGCGGGCTACCTGGATGACTCAGTGAGGCAGAACATCTGGCTGTGGAGACAGGGTTTGGAAGCTCAACCCACCACTGTTCTTCCTGGAAGAAAAAACAGCCTGTTGCCTTGGACAAGCTACACAGTCCTAGAGTGCCCCCAGAAGAAAGCACTGTTACAGTGTCTGGGTACTTTACACATAGAAGCCCCTGAGAAGGGTAACCCTATATTGGGGTAACAATATATGCAACAAATTATGCAGTTCGTTTCAAAATGAATCCAGCATTCAGAAAAGCTAACAATGAACTAGAGCCAATGATAAATGTAAGTTTGATCACAACCAAGGCAAAATAATGGAAGTACAGTAGCCTCCCACCACAATGAATTTCATGTATTACGGTTTCAGTATATCACTTTTTTTCTTGAGAGAAGTAGGCTTCCAAAGAGAGGTTTTTAACCCCCTCCTGGCACCTCAGCAAACAGACCTTGAGCTACTGGCAGCAAGGTTTGAGGTGTCAGGAGGGGGTTAAAAACCTCCCTTTGCAAGTGGAGCTGGCAGAAGCAGCCCTTGCTGTGGTGTCTGCACATCGCTTCCAAAGAGAGGATTTTAACCCCCTCCTGACATCTCAGCAAACAGAGCTGGGGCTGCTCCTGCCAGCTGCATTTGCAAAGAGAGGTTTTTAACCAAACCCTAACACCTCAGCAAACTGACCTTGGGCTGCTTCTGCTGGCTGCTGTTTCCAAAGAGAAGTTTTTAACCTCCTCCTGACATCTCAGCAAACAGACCTTGAGCTCTGGCAGCAAGGTTTGCTGAGGTGTCAGGAGGGGGTTAAAAACCTCTCTCTGGACACGCAGCCGGCAGTAGCAGCCCAAGGTCAGTTTGCTTAGGTGTCTGCATTTTGCAGGTTTTCCTTTATCGCGGATGGATCAGGCACCTAACTCATGCAAAAATGGGAACACAAATAGAGCCACTGGAACAATGTCATTCAATAGCATATATCAAATCAGGTATTCATCATATATTACAGTCCTATTAAAGATGGTGCTAACCAAGATTCCCACTAACACACACACACTTCTGGTCTGCTCTTCACAGGCTTTTCCTCCCCCACTTACCCACAGAGAGAATTTTTGTTCCAGTCAGAATGTGTGTGTGTGTGTGGTTGTTTGTGAAGTTCCATGTCCCCCACCCAGTACATATGTAAATTAAAGAGGGGTGTGGATGCTAACATAGCCTCCTAGAACACACATTGTCACACACATTGTCATAATTTCTGTTTCAAATTTAATTCAGTGATTAAATATCTGTACTGCAGCTATAACTGTGCTCATGACCTACGGTTCAATCCCAGGTAGCATGGTTGACTCAGACTTCTATCCTTCCGAGATCAGTAAAATGAGTATCCAGCTTATGGGGTGGGGCGATGTGTAGCCTGCATCATTAAATTGTAAACCGCCAAGAGAGTGTTCTTAGCACTATGGGGTGATATATCATCAGAACACTTTGCTTTTTGCTTTTTCTCTTTTTATAGATTTATGCTTTCTAATAGTTAAAAGTGAATTACAATTGCTGGGCTGGCTATTACTATAAAAACAATTATTCTTATATGTTATTTACGATATATATATTGTTTGAATTGATGATGATGAGCAAAATACAATTTTAAAAGATTCCTAATTTAAAAATTCTGGGGTCTTTTCCAAGACAATATATCCTATCATTTTTGTCATTGTTCCTGTTCTAAATTTTCTTGTCTTTGTTCTTAACTCAGTCCTTCTGTTACTGACAAAAGATGGTGATCTCCTGGTCTTGCCTGCTCTATTGTAGTATTCCCTTTATCCATTTAACATTGTTACTCCAAAAATGTGAACCATAGAGTTGCTTTTATTCCTATAAATATTATTGTAAAATATTGGGATGAAGTGGGAATATCTCTCTGATTAATGCATTGGTAGCATATCCAATTGAAGTAGCCTATTGACCCTATTAAATTGATCATCAAATGAGTTATGAAAGTGGCATTATTGTCAGTGTTGTCCAGATAGTCTCACTTCATTTATCTTACAACAATCTTATCCCATTATTGGTAACTTGAGAGGGGGGAAATGCACATTTTGAATGCACAGTGGAATGGTTATTGGGTTTATGAATCTCACCCAAGTTGTTAGTTTTTCCAGACTGATGTAGCCAAGAGAATTTGAAGTTTGCTGTAGAAGAAAAAGATGGCATAAGCATAAAGATGAAATTTTGTATTTGACATTGGTTTTATAACCAAGTAACAAAAATGTCTCTGTGCAAAACTGCACCAAGATGTAACAAACTAACAGTAACCTTTGAACGATTTCAGAAAACAAAGAGAGACATTCAGATTCTTCTGACTGGATGAAGCCTGTACCTAGTTACAATCAGACAAATAGTTCCATGGACTTCAGAAATTATTTATCAAGGGAAGAAAATCTAGAGCCTCTGCCCAAGAATTGGGAAATGGCTTACACAGACACAGGCATGATCTACTTCATTGAGTGAGTAAGAGTTGGTGCTGTTGTGATAAAGTGATTAAAAGTTTTTAGTTGATTAGCAGGATACATTTAATCAGTCAGTATTCTTGTTTTCTGATTAGCAAAATCAATACTAATAGACACAGATGGCAGAAGATGTTGCCATATGTCAGTGCAAAAGTTAATTTGAAGAAAATAGCAGCTCTTTATTTTTCTGCTCAATGATAGATGCCTTTTCTTACTTTCAGATATCTTAGAATAATAAACACAGATTATGCTTTATATAGGAATAAAAATCCATGACTGAAATAATATTGCACAGTTAAAATTTTCTTTATTAAAATTCATCTCTCAAGGTTCATAGCTTCAGTAAAAATTATCAGTTATGTAAACATTCTAAATGATAATTTAAAACCATATTTTACAAGAATCTAATATTTGTCCGGTGTTTTACTGTAAAAAATTATCATCTAATATCTTAAAGAACATGGTTTGGTAAATGCATATCAAGCATTATGTAAGCTGAATAATTTTTTTAGACTCAAAAGGGACATGTGTGCTTTTGTTTCATTTGTCTGATTGTTCTCTTCTGAACTTACACATATACCTCCACAGATCAATAGGATCATTAAATTCATTTTGTGCTTAATATGCAGGGATTATCAGTTTTCTTAGACAGCTATAAATTAAACTAACATAACTTTAAATAAACTTGTTTTGTTCTCAAACTGCATAAACTGAATATGTAACTGAATATAATATATACCACTGGTACCTTGTATAAAGTAATTAATTTGTTCCAAATGAAATTCTGTTAAGCAAATTTTCCTTTATACAAACTTCCCATAGGAATGCATTGAAAACAGAGTAATCCCTAAATGCGACCATTTTTATGTTGTACAGATTCGCCCCATAGGCAATTCTGTTAAGCAAATTTCCCCTATCTCCGGAATTTTTTATGTTTCACAGATTTTATGTTATACAAAACGGTTGTTATACGAGGGTCCACACACACACACACAGAGAGAGAGAGAGAGAGAGAGAGAGAGAGAGAGAGAGAGAGAGAACAGTCATGGACTGAGTAACTTTTTCACTTTTTCATTCAATCAATAAGTTTATAGCTGTAAAAAATGACATGACTCAAATGCTGTTAATGTGCTGTTGTTTTTTAAAAAATCCTTTTATCTGATATTTAAAACTGATATTTTACAAAGATTTGCAAAATACAGCAGCCTTTTGTGGCTAGCTTCCTTATTTTGCAGTATTTAATGAAATTAATTACTTTGGAATCCTAGTTCCTTGTTTCTTACCTCATAAATAACTATCTGTGAGTGAGGTGGTTGTGGATTCTTTGAACCAATTTTGTAAGTAGTTGGCATCCACACGGATTTATGTAATAGGGATTCTCTGGACTTTGTGACTACCTGTGAATGGAGCTAATTTAATGCATTCTCTTAAACAAATGTTTTGTGTCCCACAGCCACAACACCAAGACCACCACCTGGCTGGATCCTCGTCTTTGTAAAAAAGCCAAAGCTCCTGAAGATTGTGAAGATGGAGGTGAGAAGCATGTGGAGTTCAGGGAACACTTAGTGAAATCAGTGCCAAAAATGCTACTGCTATTAATGGAGTGGACTGTTCCAGTGAACTGAAATGTTCCTTTAGGCTTCTTATTTAGAGTTAAGATGCATATAACAGGTTCTGCAAAATTATCAACAAGAAACACAAAAAAGAGAAAAGCAAAAGACAAGAATGTCTAATACAAATTCCAAGTCTTTGTTCTGGTCTAGCTCTCCTAAGCAGAAATATACAGTAAGATTAAGACCAGTTTTTCTACTCATGGAAGTAATTCACACACTGGAGTTGCTGGAGTCCAATAGGAAACCTCTTGGATTGAAGAAAGGATAGTATTTGTTTGTTTCCCCCATTCAGTTTGAAATCTACTCTGTCAGTCTGACAGAAGACTTGAAGAGGATATACTCAGATTATTGATTGATTATATTTTTATGCCACACCATCTAGTGGCCTTGCCACTACTTTTGATTATTTCCAGCAGTAATATAAACATACAAAGAACAGCCAAATCCTATGCAAACCAAAATATAAAAAAAGATATATCTGTATAACAAAACAACAGATCTTGAGTTAATGGCAATGAATAAGATAAAGGATACAAAGTATAACTGTCATAATAAAACTAAATGACCAACAATTATAAAGGGAAGACATCCTAAAATGCCTCCCTGAAGATCAAAGATTTTATGTGCTTCCTGAATACTATGATAGAAGGGGCCTGGCACCCCTTCACAAGTAGAGCATTCCATAAAACAATGGCCACCACACATAATGCGGAAGATCTGACGTACTTTATTCACCATGTTATCTAAACTTCATTCTGGAGTCAAATCAAACATGATTGTACCTATTTAGAAATAACATCCTTCAGTGGTAAAAGGTGTCTGCTTGTCCTAGTAAAAACTATTCCTACTTTATCATGCCAGTTTGCTTTGTTTTGTGATTGGTCATCAGACGTTTAACACAGTTCAGTTATTCGGACATCCAGCTTTTGAGTGAATCCCGTCATTAGAGAAAGTGTGTAATCAGCTTCTAAATGTAAGCTGTTTGCTTTATCAAGATGGAAATTTAAATCTTGACCCGTTTTGAGACAGAGAGAATTTTAAATTGCTATAACCAAGAGTATAGAGTTAAGAAAATTAACAAGTAGGGGAAAAAACTCCATTTTTCTTTTATGGTTGCAGAACTTCCTTATGGTTGGGAGAAAATTGAAGACCCTCAGTATGGAACCTATTATGTTGAGTGAGTATTTCTCTATACTTTTTGATAACTAAATCATGAGAAAGCATGACAAATACATCATAAAAGCAACATTTTACTCTTTTATGTGATAGATAAAGAATGGTTTAAGATGGCATTATTGTTTTACTTTGTGGAAAGCCTGCCTGATATATCCATGCGTCTTCCAGAAGAATCAGTACATCTGAACTGTTAAAATGGCATGCCTCTGTATTCCTTTCTAAGGAACAGTTAGTGGTTTGCTCACAATGAAAGGTTTGAATTTTTAAAAAGAGAAATCATTATATCTTGGCAGTAGTGCTGTATAGCACTGTTAACGTTGGATGGAATCCTGTTGATTTTTGCATAAGGTCTTTTTATCATGCTGTTGCTAGTTGACAGGGTGGTGGAGTACATCTTGATTGCACAGTCAAATATATGACCCATTATGCAACTGAGATGCAGCTCAGCACATTGTCAGTTAGTTGTAATTAACCATTGTAAGTTATGCAGACTTTTCATGAACACCTGTAAAATTCTGGTGATTGACTGTGGTCTAGAAGTTTCGTTTATCTCTGTGCAAGAGGTTGAACACAAGATATGGGACTGTTTTGCTCAGCACAGCAGTCTCATTCCTCCTCTTTTGTTGTGATATGCTTTGGAAACTTCCTGGGAAATTTTAAATCTCTGAAACATTTCCTTTGTCCTCCCAGGTTAAGCTTCCTCTAAATGTTCTTCTGACACTGCAGGTGTCTTTATACTATTGCCTCTAATGGAATGAAAAAAATGCTTTCAAGTTAGAGCAGTGGTTCTCAACCTGTGGGTCCCCAGATGTTCCTGGACTGCAACTCCCAGAAACCCCTTCCAGCACAGTGAGTGGTGGAGGCTTCTTGGAGTTGCAGTCCAGGAACATCTGGGGACCCACAGGTTGAGAGCCACTGAGTTAGAGCATTTACTTCAGCAGGAATTGTTAAGTATTTGTGCTGAGTCTTTGATTCAAAGTTTTGTAGTTACATGCAACTGTTCAAAAAAAATCCCAAAGGGACATGCTGGCACAAGAAGCCTGCCTGGAAGCAGCAAAAATAAACCTAAAAAATGGGGGGTGGGGCTGTACCTCCAAAACCAAGGGGATAAGGCAGGGAAGGATCCACAATAGAGTTACAGCAGACAGGCAGCCATGCAGCAGTTGAAGATGGAGGGTAGAAAGAATTCAGCACACAATAATTTGACAAGGAATGACTGAAGCAAACAGCACATCTCACTGAGTTCTAGGCTGTTTTATGCATTCTAGGCCGTTTTACACAGGAAGATCATGAGTGGTAGCAGCTTGCCTAGATTTAGACCACCCCCTCCAAAGTATTAAGGATAGGGTGATAGTGAAGGAACAAGCAGGTTATGGAAAGGGACAAGTAGGGAGCTATCTGGCAGAGGATGAAGTACATTTGTTGCTGATATGAACCAGAAGATTATAAGTAGCATTAATATATTCAGGTGATTGTTCCATGGGTAGATGGAATGACATAATTTTTGTGACTGCTCCTGCATTAGTAGAAGGACTTAACAAAAATCTGCATGCATCAACCTATGCTGCATGGTCCTTTTATATGGGTATACAGTCAATTTTTTCTAAACAGTTGAAAACGAACAGGTAGCTCCAGCCTTATAGCTGTGATCTCTTTGGGGGTGCTATAACAATGCTGTGTGTTTATTTCAACTAGTAGTGATGAAAAGTCAAGTTTTGTGTTTTGATGAGTGGTTCTTAAAAAAAATCCTTTTCCTTACTAATAATAATCATATGCCATCAAGTGAATTCTGACATATGCTGACATTGTTCAGGGGTTTCTAGGTAGAGAACTATTAGAAGTGTTTTACCATTCCCTTCTTGTGGGGGCACCTTGATCCTGCACAGCTTGTCCAAGGCCACACAGGCTGGCTGTACTCACAGGAAGCACAGTGGAAAATCAAACTTCCACCCACTGGCTCCACAGCCAAATACCAAAACCCCTGAGCTTTTCCCAAAATAGAAAAATGCAGATTGTCAAAATGATATAATATCCTTTATTGCAGTGTCTGTGTGCAACCACATATATCAGTTTATGCCTGTTCAGAACCAGTATTGGGAAGCTGTTAACAAGAGTGTTTTGATGGTAGACCTGCATTTCTAATCTGCTACTGCTGCTGTTTTTATTATTTTATTATAATTTTGATAAAATAAAATCAGTGTCTACTAGTGAAAAAGCAGGGTTAGAAAAGAAAGAAGTAGTACAAACATAAGCATAAGAACAGAAAAACAATCTGGACAGCAAGTACATATTATATACAGAATGTACAAAAATTGCAAAGTACTATACCAAACATTAAGGCAAGAAGTTAAAAGAATATGGAAGCAAGACCAGGTCGTTCTCTTTCCAGTAGTAATTTCAACAATTGAAGTCCTTCTAAAACCTTTGGTTACCAGTTTAAAATAAATTCCAATAGCTGCTAATTTGTTTGTTTAGGAGCCCCGTGGCGCAGTGGTTAAATGCCTGTACTGCAGGTAAAACTGTGCTCATGACCTGGGATTCAATCCCAGGTAGCCGGCTCATGGTTGACTCAGCCTTCCATCCTTCTGAGGTCGGTAAAATGAGTACCCAGCTTGCTTGGGGGGGGCAATGTGTAGCCTGCATACTGTAATTAAAACTGTAAACTGCCCAGAGTCTACTTGAAGTGGTATGGGGAGGTATATAAGCAGAACACTTTGAATATGCTTCTTGAAATTCATAAATTGGTTATTTTATGAACATGTCATTTCACCCTGGAAATTTTTATCAATTAAGGCTTTCCAAGTTTTAGAGTGATGTTCTCTTGACTTCTTCAAAAACTAGGAGAGAGGAGAAGCTAATTTTAATCTACTGGCTAAAAATCATTGTTGATTCGGAAAAGCACTTGAAAACATTATTCTGAGAAAATAGTTCATAGGTAAATTTTCACTAATATCTTTTATATTTTGTAGTCACATTAACCAGAAAACCCAGTTTGAAAATCCAGTTTTGGAAGCCAAACGAAAGAAACATCTAGGACAGAATGATTCTGGCCCTTCAAATCCAGGTACTATCTTCTGTGACTTTCTGCTAAAACTGCCAGTATATATAAAAAAATTACATACTAAATATAGCCATATTTTAATGATACAGTGCACTGTGAATTCTGCATACATTTTTATCTGGGCAGTGTAAGATAAACATTTGTAAGTTAATTTCTACAGACTGTAGCCAGAGTCATATTGATTAGTAAAGCCTGTATAAATTCAATATTATAATTTGCAGCATTAAATTGCTGCTAATTAACCAGTTGCCACTTGCATCACTTCTGTGCCAGTTTCATGAGTTTGTACACAACCAGGGATGCAAGTAGCAACTATTTAAATACTGTAGCTCAAGTTTGCCATGCTGCAGTAACTAATTGTAGCATGATCAAGTTCTGTCCATAAAAAGTGAAGCCTCACAGCTCCCCAAAGCCATAGCTGGCTGTGTCAAGGAACACATTTCTATGCCAAAAAAAAAAAAAAAAAACCCCTCTCAGGAGTTACTCAGCACTCCTGGTGAAATCTTTAGAATGCAGTTCTTTGTCACGATATGCACACTCTTGACTCTTTACTGAGTAAGCAAGAGCTAGCAGAGTTCCCTGTGTAAACCCCAGAGAAACACAATGACTCAGCACCGCAAAGTTATAAGTAAAACTTGAACTTAATGTATTAAAGGAAATAGACACTCATTGGCAAACAGTATAAACACATAAGTTACAGAGAAAAATACACAGAACATACATAGAGGCATAACCTGACTTAAAACAGATAAAGATGAGCAGGGTGACCATGACATAGAATCAGAGTTAACTGACCTACATCAGGCAAAGTCTTGCTCTCAGCTACTTCTTCATATACTGACTTTCAACCAATCATGTTGCAACACATCATTAGCTAATTACTTTTGTCTCAGCTGAATTACATCTTGTGCTTTACATTGTAACTCTTTACAGACATAGTTACAAAACTTACATACAATAGTACATTTTAACTCTCAAATACAAATTGTATTAGAACCATATTTTGACATTCTTCTTTAGTCTTCCACTCCCTTAGACAAGGACAGATATTGACTCTCATGGGCTCTGCATCCTGGGGTAGTTCTTACAGGGCTGCTCACATTGTGAGGATTTGGGTTTGTTCAGGTTGTAATCATGACACACGCAAGGAAGTAGCAACAGGAGCCACTCTCCTTATAGGTAAGGGATAAATTGTTTTTATGTAGCTCTCCGTGGCACATGATATCTACCTGTGTATTAACGCTACTCCCTTTTTTTAGTAAAAACAAAACAAAACAGGTATCTACTTAACAGAAAGTCACACCAGTGTGATAATCCAGGATTGCGCCACTTGCTAAAATTGTACTGTTGTGCACTGATGATCACTATGAAGAAAAGTGCTACTCCACTTGCTCAAGTTTAAGCCATTCTGAAACTGTTTATTATAATTAGCTTGGGTGCCCCATAGCCAACTGATGAACAGCCATCAGTTTGGAGATCTAGACATAGGCTGAACAGCAGCCATGGGTCTTCAAGACTTCTGACTTGAATCCACTTAAGTACATACCATTATGCTCACCTTTTGCTTATCCTACCCCTTTTTGTGAGATACCAGCTAGGGAAAAGATAATTTTAAATAAATGTTATTAGGAATATGTGTTGGCCTTAACATATTAACTGTGTAAGGTACCAAGTCTTTAGTTTTATACTGATGATTTTTAAAATTCAAGGGGTGATTATTTCCCATCACATTTTTTTGTGAAATTCAGCTAGAGTTTTTCACTCTGGATGCACCTGATAATCCTAAATCTGATAATATTCTCTTTATCCCTAAATTGGAGAACCCTTTTCACTGGGTATGTCACACTTGATTATGTCATATTATAAAGATGTCTCAGAAAGAATTAAGAGTGCTTTCATCCTTAATTCCCTGTCTCTGCTTATAACTTTTGCTATATCTATATAATTGTTCTCAGTTGAGTTTTCTAGCCATTTTATTTGTGAAGTTATTTATTACTGCTATATTAGGTCACTTCAGCTGCAATCTCTGTTATTAAATAAATACACCGAAAACCATTTGTTCTGTGCAGAACCAGTCAAATCTCTTTTCACTCGAGATCCAACCCAGTTGATAGGAGTCCTCATACGGACATCACTGAAGAAAAGTACTATGGGGTTTGGCTTTACAATAATTGGTGGAGACAGACCAGATGAGTTTTTACAGGTGAAGAATGTATTGAAGGATGGGCCTGCTGCACAAGATGGCAAAATTGCACCAGGTAAAGTAGATGTTTCCCATTGTTTGTTTGTTTGTTTGGTTATACAAACAATCTGAAATCATTTGTTTTAGACTGAAACTGTGAAATATATGATACACATTAATAAGTAATTGAACCCTAGGAATAACTCATCACCAAATTCTGATAATTTAATAATTTAATCTAATAATCATACAGTTGCGTTTTCTGCTATGTGTTTGAAAATATGAATTGGCTATGGGAACAAAGCACTGTCTTATCATGTATTCGTATACCATGGTAGTTAAAAGTGCTTCCTTTCCCCCTTGGATTAAAAATGTTGTTTTGTCAAAAGTCTCGGTCAACTATGTTCATAATTAAGCAAGGATATTAATTAGATAATTATTTACAATAGCTATCTTAAATTTAACTGATTACTTACCCTTTTCACCATTCCAACCAACTAATAATCATTTTATTTATATATTTCTTTTATTTAAAATACCTTTAACCCGATTTTCTCTTTAAAAGGATTCAAGGTGGCTTACATCAGTAAAAGTACAGTATTAAAAGCTAAAAACAATAAGTTATTCAAATACCAAAGAAGAATTAATAACATGATATTAAAATGTTAGTTTAAAATTTACAAAAGACAATTTAGAAACCACCACCACACCACCTTCTCCTCCTTAGAATTGCAGAGCTGGGAAGAAACCATTGAGTATAGCCCCTGTCAAGGAGGCTTGGTGCAGAAATGAACACTGGGTCCCCTGCCAAAGACCTAAACCACTGAGCTATCCAACACTTTTGAGGTATACACATAAGTTTCCAGATGCTATGCTTAAGTGCATCAAGCCAGCTGCTGGATTAATCTATTTAAGTTAAATGTTTATCTGATAAAATCAAATCATTGCTAAGACTTTAAAACTTAAAATAATATCTCTAAGACAAAATCTTGTTCACATAAAATTATGCTGTGGAGCTGGATGAAGTAAGCATGTGTCTCTGGTAATAATTAGTTTGAAATAAGTGAACACTTACTGTCCTCTTATTTCTGGTTCTGAGCTCCCCTACTGCTCCATTTCCCCCTGGGAAAGCATTTGAGAGCTTCAGGATGAAAGGGGACTTTAATAGTCATAGATTGCTGCTGGGTCATTAGTGGCAGTCTTGATTCTGTCAGCAATGATTTTTGAATTTATCAAAGGCTTTCCCTTTTCCCAATGCCCTCAAAGACTGCCCTGGGGTAAAAAAGAGGGCCCTAGTCTCCAGAAACTGAAACTCTGGGCGCTTGCAAATTATTTAAATTAAACATTACCAGGGCTGGTTGGTGATGATGACATAAGCCTCCATGGCATAACTTTATGCTGCTAACAGGTTTTTCCCCATTGTTTAATTATACTGAGTTTTGAACTCCAGTTTATGATGGGAATAAGGTCACAGGTGCTAAGATTCCTTTAAGACATTCTCAATTAAGTTTCTGATTTCTTGGCCCTAGATTGTTAAATGAATCTATTTTTAAACAAGAAAATAAAGTTAAACAGCAAGTAATTTGCAAATAAAAATAAAAAATTCCTATAGTTCTCTTAATAGATCATGGCTAGACTTATAATAGTGTTGACAAGGTTTGCATATTTTGCTGTGGCTATTTTGAGTTTCATTGGGAATTTTCTTGGAACATCTCAGTTGTGCAGGCGAACACATGAGCAGGCAATGGCATTAGATAGACTAAGATGCACTCCAGCACTTGGTCAGTAAACCATGCTTGGCTAATCAAATTATGGTAAACCTTACCTGAAAATCAACAGGATTCTGGTTAAACTGGTTTACAAAGTGTGTTAATATTTTAAACCATTAAGTGTGGAAACTTATTTTAATCTAGCAATATTTAGAAAACAGAAGGGTAATGATTCGTTGTATTGGTATGATGATAAATGTGTAATCTTTGGAAGGTTGCTCCCATGAACCCCCTCAAAATAATAAGTTCCTTTTTTACTGAAAAAGTCTCCTTACTCTTATTAGGGATTTTAAAATGATTGTTTTAAAATTTTGGGTGTGTAGGTGCCTCCAAGGCTACTGAGGGGCCCCTCAAAACATGGCACAGTTGCTCTTCAAGGAGCCTTTTTGAGCCATTTTTTTAAAAATTCAATTTTGGTAGGCATTATCTCATCCTGATATGAACTCGGTTTCTCTTTTGAAATGTGGATGCAATCATTCACCAAGCCAGATTAGCTTTTATGTATTTAGAATTGTGTGGTTTTAACACAAGAGAAACCCTATATTTTGCAGCATATGGGTAAGAAGAAATCAGTGTTTCTTAACATTTTAATTAGTTTCTTGTGTTTGTCCTTTATGGAGCTTCTAAACTTATTCTTATTGTTTGGAGATATTAAAACAAGTTTTCTAAAATTAATGCTGTCTTGTTCATTTTTAATAGGTGATGTAATTGTAGACATAAATGGTACATGTGTCCTTGGCCATACCCATGCTGATGTTGTCCAGATGTTTCAATTAGTACCTGTAAACCAATATGTGAATATGATGTTGTGTCGTGGATACCCTCTTCCTGATGAAAATGAGGACCCTGTTGTAGATATTGTTACAGCCACTCCTGTCTTAAATGGCCAACCAACAGCAAAAGGAGATACTTCCGTGATCAACCAGGAGTTAATACCCGGAACAGTGATTTTAGATCAGAATGGACATATCTTGGTCAATGGACGCCTAAATGGTCCTTGTACGGATCTCAGTGAACAGAGGTCCTCAATATCTTCTTCAGGATGCTCCCAAACAGAATTGGTTACAATTCCTCTTATCAAGGGACCTAAAGGATTTGGATTTGCAATAGCTGATAGTCCTGCAGGCCAGAAGGTGAAGATGATTTTAGATAGTCAGTGGTGTCATGGCCTTCAAAAGGGGGATATAATTAAAGAGATTTATCATCAAAATGTGCAGAATCTGACACACCTGCAAGTTGTCGAAGTACTAAAGCAGTTTCCTGTGGGGGCAGAGGTACCTCTTCTTGTCCTAAGAGGAGGTAAGTAATAACATTTTAATATATCTTTAAATGTCTGAGTTGTTCTTAAGCATTATGTAGTGGCAATAAAGTACACCCAATACTCTGTTGTTCTGTCCTTATATCTGTGTATCTCTATTTACTAGTTAAAATATTGGGAGCATAATGTAAAATGTTCCTCATAAATCTTCTGTGTGTACACTGCAGGGGCCAGACACATTAAGGTTAACTTTTTCTCATATGTAGTTGCATGTTAATACACAGCTGATTTACACATTTCCTTGTGGACAGCTAGTTTTAAGCATGCATATATGAAAAAGAATTATTTGAGTGTTACTAGATGAGTACTTTCTTTGTGATTTTGTGGTTTTTATGTAGTCTTATTTGCTTCAGTTATTGGCCTTCTCTCATCTATTTTGTTTTGTTTCCTGCGTTCTTCTTTTTGAAGATCAATAAATTATGACATATTTTATTAATGTGGTTCCAATGACAGGTATAGCATTCATATAATGATATCTGTTGTATTTGTTTGAGCAGTGTGAAGCTACTCCATGACAAAGCCTAGGGAAGTCATTGTGTTTGATCATGGCTGAAGTGATTAAGCTACATTATTATTTTATTGTTGCAGTACTATTTAATTTTTATATTAATTTAATCATTGAGGTTAAGAGTCTGGTATTTTCCCTACTGCAGGTATGGTTTGATAGGACTTTATTCCTGTCAGTAAGTTATACAGATGTCTCTGGTGAAAGATGCTGTGGTCATTTGTTAATTGTCAGCTCAGGAACTAATGCCTATCAATAGTATTTTGAGGGTTGTTTTTTTTAATGGTGAGCAAAAAAACCATGTGTGTAAATATCTGTTTTTACTTATTTTGTACTTTTAGGCCTCACCCACAGTGAAATAGATATTGTTTCTCCCCTGTCTATGCTTGATGACTAAGAATCTGTTAATTTCTTTAATGAAAGTATAAAGAAAATGGAAAATATGAGGTGTATTTCTCTAGTGTTCTGTCACACATGTTTTTTTAAAAAAATTCTGAAAGATTGTCATTATTGTAAATACCTTGTTTATCGCACCAAGTATTAAAATGATCACTGATTGAGAAGCCAAATCCATGGTTATATGCACTTCTCAAAGCATTCAGGGCAAAGATATCATTTGCTGATCTGAAGTGCTACTAATCCATACTATTGCTGATGCTCTGCAGATGTAGACTCTGAAATATAATATTTACTAGAACTTTTTAGTAAATTACTGAAATAAGGTGCTGTATTATTACTATTAATAAGGTCCTTCATTAGCATCACTAACTGAAAAATAATATTTTCAATTGTAGATAAAAATGGCAAGATGAGAGGTCCTGACTCCTGAAATGTGGGCTTAGTTACCCAGGCATTCTTTTGTTTTGGCAACTAGGACCCTGCTGTGCCTCCTTTAACATACATTGGGGCAAAGGAAGAGTGGCAGGATCTTTTCTCATTTATATGGCATTATGGAGACTAGAAGAAACAACAGAATTTTGTCCAGATGCTTATAAATGACTTCTACTGTTTTTCTGATGCTTGAAAACTGGAGTGGAATTGAAAGGGAAAATTTCAAGGCTAGAGATATGTAGAATTGGTGTTCCTGGTCACCAAAGTAGTGAGGATTTGTCCTCTAATGCTGAATTAAATTTGTGGGTGCCCAAACAAGATTTAGTATACAGTGTACTAACCCATTTGGTTAGTTTATGGGAGATATATAAAACTGTAGAATACAACAATGGGATGGGTTATATTGATATTTGTTTCCTATTTTAGGCCCTTCCTCTCCTGCTAAAACTTCCAGTGTTGTGAGTATTGATAATGTGAGTATTAATGAGAGCTTCCTTAACTTTCTATACCGCTTTGCTCATAAGGGTAATTGATTATAACAGAAAAATTCATATTGGATATCCCAGGGCTGCTGTTGAATTGTTAGTTTCTTTCTTTTGTTCAGGAACATACAGTGTCAAATCTTTGAATTTTGCAGAAAAAAAGTTTACCTTTAAAAATCAGTTTCATAAAGAAAATTCATTTTTAAATTGTCTGTTACCTTAAGTGACAGTTGAACTCTGTTGATTTATTAGAGGAAAGTATAGCAAAGAATATTTGGTTTGCAGAATCACTGATCTGCATTTCTGTGTTCTATGGAAAAACTGTTACTCTCTGGTTGGTTGTTTTTTCTCTTTGGAGACAGGACAATAAAGAAGCATAGTATATAAGAGAAAGCTGCAGAGTATTAGGGTATTTGCATGAAGCCAGCTTTGTTACATGGGGACAAAACCCAAAACAGTTCTTTTATTGTCAAAACAATTTTTCTAAGCTTTAGAGATTACAGTACTTGAGTTATGAAGGTACTGTGTAATGATCTTTATTCACCTGTGGATATCACTGCAGCACACCTATTTTTTTGCAGGGAGGGGGCATTGTTGTAAAACTTTGAATCTTCTCTGGAAATGGCTCAGCAGCCAGGAGGTACTTTTTTTCCGAGGGAATGTAACCCCATAAAGCACAGGCTGTATCCCTGTTCCTTTATCTGCTTTTTGATTGACCTGCAGCACCTCTGTCTCTTCTGGATTATGTTTCAGTTTTTGCAGTTTCCTAAGATTTAGCTGGCAGGGAGATATGAAGTTGGGTGTCATCTGCATGCTGGTGACATTGAACACCCAAACTCCAGACAGTCTTTCCCAAAAGTTTCATATAATTGCTAAGTAACATAATAAACAAAATAAAACCACCACCACCCCAAGGGCCCTCGCAGGCGAGCTACCAGAGTATAAAACAGCTGGCCCCCAACACCACCTTCTGGATTTATATATCATCATGTCAATTCTGACTTATGATAACCCTTCTCAGGATCTCCAGGTATACAAATATTTGGAAGTTGTTTACCACTTTCTTCTTCTGGGAGCACTCTAGGACTGTGCAGCTTGCCTAAGGCAACACAGACTAGCCTTTTCCCCTGAAGGCACAGTGGAGAACCTCTGGTTCTGGATCTGCAGGGCTAAATATTAATTTTCAGCAAAGGATAGTTAAACATGGTTTGGTTATCTGTTTCTGAAACATTTTGTGTTTAAAAGAACATCTATATAATTAAACTGTATTGTTTCCTCTTTTTGTCCTACCTTATCCTTAACTTCATTGTGTTCAGTAGTGAGGTGTGGGAGGGGGGGGGAGGTTTCCATATGGAAGGCTTAGGTATTAAACAATGTGCAAAGTTGCCCTGCTTTAGTAGTGGTTACGTAGATAATCTGAGTTCTTTCATGATTATTATGATTTTATAACCACTGCTCCTGCCAAATGCTGTACAGTAGGACCCCCCCCCCCCGTATCCGTGGGGGATACTGTAGGTTCCTGGCTGCCCCGTGGATACTGATATCCACAGATAAGAGCAAACACTCTTATCCAAGAGTGATGGTGATGACAGCAGTGGTGAGGTGCTGAGGGCAAAAGCTTTCAACCCTGACACCCCCCCCCCACTGGGCAATGCAAAGGGCTGAGCCACATGGTGGTGCAGCAGTGCAGAGAACCATGTGGTGCAAAGGTGCACTGCTGCACTGTCCAGTCTGCCACACTACACAGCTGGGGTGCTGGGGTTAAAAGGGATGGGCCACACTGTGCAGCTTTCACTCCCTGGCACCCCACCACCCTTGACTGTTGGGGTGCCTGGGAGGGAAAGTTGCATGGCATGGCTGTTCGAGCTCCCTGGGCGGCAGTCCAGGTGGTGTGAAGGCACCCTGCTGATCCACCTGGTTCACTGTGTTGCCCAGCGGGAGTGGTAGGGTGTTGGGGGCAAAAGGGCTAGACTGCGCAGTGCAGCTTTCACTTCCCAGCATCTCACTGCTCCCACTGGGCAGCACAGTGGGCTGGGTTGCACAAAGACATGCTGCTGCACTTCCTGGCCCACCACCCAGGGAGCTCGAATGGCTGTGGGTGGTGGAATGCTGGGGAGCAAAAGCTGTGCTACACAGCCCAATCCTTTTGCTCCCAGCACCCGACCAGCAGCGCATCTTTGCACCGACCAGTCCACCGCCTGGGCAGCTCAAACAGGTGGGCTGCCTGGCACAGGTGGCACCCCACCACTCATGCTGGGAAGCGTGGTGGACCAGGCAGCACGAGTGTATGCCTTTGTGCCACCTGGTTCACTGTGCTGCCCAGTATGGGTGGTGGGGTTCTGGGAGTAAAAGAGCTGGGCCGCGTTACACAGCTTTTGCCCCCTAGCATCCTGTCACCCCCACCACCCGCTGATCGCTAGCCACCGATAACTGAATCCATGGATGGTGAATCAAATGATACGGGAGTGCTACTGTACTTCAAAAATTAGAAGAAAGAGGAATTGAAAATCAGGTGTGCTGTATAGTGTGAATAATTTAGAAATTGCTTGTTTGGAGAAACAATTTCTAAATTCCCTTCTGAAATCTTTGGGGAATTAATTGAAATACAAGTAAATTCTTATGTTTATAAATAGGTGGCAGAATCTGCTTGAATAATTAAGTAAAGAAATATGTGGAGCTTAGCAAACATTTTTCTGGCCCCATTTCAGTCAGCATCAAATAACTAGCTATATGAAACAATGAAGAACATACTTTTGAACCAAGATAACCATTTTTTGTTCTTGCAAAAAGGAGGATTGTTCCACATTTCATAATTGGAGAAGATATTTAAGAGTTCAGATATTTGAGTTCAGAGTTAAAATTAATGATACATATAGTGTGTAATTAGGAGAGGTCCCTTAAAAATGTTGTCTGTTTATTCTAATATGACCTTTTCTGAACTTCATTTTGATAATTGATTTTCAAATTGGTGGTTAGAAAATGACATGCTTTTTCTGCATGTCTGTTTTTAAGGCACTTTTCTGTAAAGTATCTTCTCTGGTGGAAAAAGCACATTTTTGACAATGTGTTACATACTGTATTTCGTTTATTCTCAATATTTTCTCCATTATTCCTCAGCCAGATAAACACATCAGCTACCAGCAAGTGTTTACAAAGATATGTAGAGAAGCAGTTGCTGTTGGCTATGAAAATAACTATGTGTGTTTGTTAAATATGTTTGAACACCACATCCTTTCTAGCTATTGGAGCATTTTCCCTACAAAAAGTATTTTACCATTTTCATGTATTTATAGAGTTGTCTGTAGGACATAAAGAGCTTAACATGCAATATAGCAGTAATTATAGACCTCTCAGATAAATCATATAATGTTGTCCCCTTGGGATTAGGCATAGGGAGTTCTAGCTTTTGAAATAAATTCAAGGACAAGGTTATTCAGTCTTCAGTGCACTTTGGCAGATGCTTGAAACAAAGAAAATGATTGAATAACACCACGAGATGTGAACAAAATAATATTTGACAGGTGATCTGGCATTCTCAAATGTCATTGTAAGGCATATGTATAGGGTATATCACTATATTTAAATTTCTGCATTTTTACTTCCATTCATACATTTTTTTTTTACTGCACTAGAGATTTATAGAAAGAAAATAGGTGAGAATTAGATTCTCTATGATAGCATGCCAGGCAGCTTATTAGGTGGAATGTGAAGGGATATATGCCATGCCCCCAGACATTTGAGAAGTGCCAGGTACAGCAGATTCTATATAACCCATTGCCCAGGGAGCCTCTTCCCACCCCTTCCCTTCTACAGCCAAGATTCCCCAGTCAAATATCACCTCGTTTGCAAAGAGGTCTCCTCCAGGGAGCCTCTGCCCTCCCCTTTTGCGGCCTGGATTCCCCCAATTTGAATCACCTCATTTGCAACCCTCCCCTTTTATAGCTTGGATTCCACAGTTCCAATCACCTTGTTTGCAAGCCTCCCCTTTTGCAGCATGGATTCCCCAATTCGAATCACCTCGATTGCAACCATCCCCCTTTGCAGCTTGGATTCCCCAGTCAAAAATCACCTCGTTTGCAAGGAGGTCTCCTCCACAGAGCCTCTGCCCTCCCCTTTTGCAGCCAGGATCCCCCCACCATGAAACCTTAAGCTAAACATTTTTTCTTGTTTTCCTCCTCTAAGGTGTGCCTTATGGTCAGGTGTGTCATATAAAGCAAAAAATATGGTACATTGGTTAACGACTCACATGCATAAAAAGAGCATGAAAAACCTAAACACTGTAGCTTAGTTGTACAATAGAAAACACTTGTAAGGCTTTCATATTTCATTACAAGTGTATGTAGTACTCTTAGAAAATGTTTATAGTTGTGCTTGTATGTAGATGCCTTTCTCCTTCCCTATCTGGAAAATATACCACTAGTGGAATTCCAAAGTTATAGGAGAGTAACACAGAGATTCATAATGTGTATAATTTGTGTTTATTTCGGAGACATACAGTAAAATTCATTTCCAACAGTACTACTGTGTTTTAAATTTTTTATCTTTGGACTTCGCAGTTATCTGTAGTATTAAAATGTTATCATCAATTTTAGTGTTACTGTAAAGTTCAGATCCTGCTATTGTGCTTTATACCAACAATACTACAACATCTTAAGGGTCTTAAACCCTATCATACATGATAAATATAGTAACATGCTATCTTTCTTGAAAATGTGGGCTTTTTTTATTATATTGGGGCCAGTGTTCTTTTATAGAAAGAATTATTGGGAGGATATAATGTACAAATAATTGAAAACTCATGATATGAGTAATTTTGTAATTTAGTTAATGTTTTAAGAGTCTAAGGAGTTTTAAGGAATTTTAACCATTTCTAGAAATTATTTTAACATTGTTATATATTTAATTGTTTTTAATGTTATTCTGTAATGTTATAACATTAGTTTTACAGTTTTCAATAGTTTTGCTCTGTTTTTAACATGTTTTGAGCTGCTTTAGATCCCTTAATTGGGAGAAAAGCAGCATAAAACGGTAAATTAATACATAAAAATAAAATTAGTTCATGTATATTTTCTGTATATTTTAGAAAGTTGATAAACAGGGAAATTCAGGAAGCCAGGAAGCCATCAGTGAGTCAGTTCCACATCCCATGCCTTTTCCACCTAGTAGTATGCGGTCAGCTTCACCAAAGCTAGATCCTTCAGAAGTCTATCTGAAGTCAAAAACATTATTTGAAGACAAACGTGAGTACATATGTCTGACTTTTACATGGATTTTGGGAATATTTTCTGACCTATGATTTAAAGCTTGTTCCTTTAGAAAGTGATATGATAAAAAAGAGAGCCTCTAAACACTGGCAAGTGTGTTTCTTTCCATAAGTTATTCAGCAGAAGTTACATTTTTTCAGGTTAGGAAACAAGGTTACTGAAAGTTCAGCTGCAGAATTTTTTCACAAATTACACATTATTCTCATCACACTTACTACAACTGCTCATATTAATGTTAACTGTTACATATGTTAAAGGAATTAAGATCTTCCGCACCTCTCAATTTCTCTTTATCCATGACAACAGTGCTTAAGAGGAGTTTAACAGTGCTTAAGAGGTTTGACTGACCCACAATATACATGTTTTTCAACTAAGGCATAGCACCCAGGGGCGGTTGGGAGAAGCAGTCTGAAATCTGTGGGAAATGTTTGGGTTCAAAGTAGCTGAATGGTTGTGGGGAGAGGGAGGACACATGCCTATATTAAAATATTATCATAGCAATTCAACATTAATATTCAAAGGATATTAAACTTACAATAAAAGGCATACTGTTTTAAAAAGTGCTTTAAAGAATGAAAGAAAATTCCCTTGTGTGATCAACAGCCAAAAACCTGCCTGAATATAAAATTATTCCCTGGCCCAGTGCAAGGACAGTGCAAGGACATCAAAGTAGTTCCCTAGCCTTGGGCCAGGTACTGGAAAAGCTCTCATAGCTCTTCATCAGATGGGCCTGTGCAGATGGTAGGATATTGAGAAGGGCTTCCCTCAAGAACGTACGGTAAAACTGAGGAAGTTCATGGAGGGTGTAGAATGCAGTCTTTCAAATAACCTGGACCTCTGCTACGTGGACTTTATAAATCATAACCAGCATTAAGTCCAAAAAGGAATTGAAAACCAGTGGGGCAGGTGGAGCATAGCAGTCATATGCTCCTAGCAATTTTTCCAGTCAATAGTTTGGTCATAGTACTTTGAACCATGTAAGGTTTTCAAACATTCTTCAAAGGTAGCACCACATAGAGTAGTCTACAGTAATCGAAGTATGATATGACTAAGGCACATATCCCCAGACTTAAGTCTTAAGCATGGATGTTGTTCTGCAGAAACAAGGTGGTGTTGCTTCTTGACTGTGTTAAGTTGAGCATTAAGAGCCTATCCACACTGGTATATAGTTATGATATATGGCTACCTGATAGCAATGCTTGGAATTGGGAAAAAGACCTGCTCCATTTGTGTTTCTACTTAACATGATCCTGCATTTTCTGGCAGAGGACTAGGACATGCAATCTTTTGGGGATAGTTCATTGAGATGCAAAATGCAGTACATGTAACTCAAAATTAATACAGTACTTGAGTTAGAAAAGATTGTACTGAAGATGATGAATTAAGCACTGGCAGAATCACACCAAATTTCACAGTGTGGATGGGCACTTATTTCTCCCCCATACTTGTTTTAATTGCAAATGCCTCTTTGAAAGGAAATGATCCCAATTAGATATATGTAGCACTATGAAATTCTTAGAATGAAATAGTTCAAGAAAGGAGAGCACCTGATTCCTTTGAAGATTTTTTTTTTCAGATAAGGGACACATTAGACCAGGGGTGCCCAAACTTTTTGTAAGGAGGGCCAGATTTGGTGGTTGAGAATGTGTCAGGGGCCGGTTGCTCCCCAACCCTGCCACCCCACTGCAAGCCCCACCCACTTTCTTTTAAAAAAACATGGGGTGAAGGAGGGGGAGGGAGGGGTGGGCCAGCCAGCTGCGGGCCACTCAGAATGGCCTGGTGGGCCGGATTTGGCCTCCCCCCCCCCGGCTGGACTTTGGGCAGGCCTGCATTAGACCCTTGTTTCCTGAGTGCCTAAAATGCATCTTGCATTTAGTTCTCTGTGCAAGCATAATTCCAACAGATACCCATGAGAGGAACAATAATCTGAGCTGCCTTTCGGGCTGTGCTGCATTTGAGGAATTCTGTGGGATAGTGATGTGTGTCCATTGAATCACGTAGATAGAAAGTACTATAAATTTCTTGTATATACTTTTGGAGTTTTTGAAATCAACAATGACAGTTCCTTGCAAGGAAGAGTGTGATGAAGAGCAGTTTTTCTGCATGTAGTGTAATAAAAAATTTTAAATTACTTTTTGCTGTAAGTAATCATTAATCACATATAAAACAATAATTAAGACACTTAATATTTGTGAAAATTTAAACTCCAGGTTTAGTAACAGTAATAGATAAAGAACAGGGTCTTATTTGGATGCTGTAAAACATCCTTGTTTAGAGTGGCCCCATCCATAGGCAAAATAGCTATGACAATTTCCAGTCTCCAGCAGGAGAGAAGCATAAAGAAAAAACTAAAGACATAAATCCTGCAGAGTAGTACAAGAGAGGAGGCATAGGAATTACTGTAAAGATTTTCATCAAAAGATGGTCATGTCATCCAGCTTGGAGTAAATTAACGGCAACATGATTTCGCCCATAAATTGATAATTTGGCAAATAATTATCCTTGGTCATTTGTAGCATCCAAATGAGATGGGGGTGGGTGGGGATTGGCTCTTTGATTTTGTACTTGGTAATTATCCAGGCAGTACAGTTCAGGGGTCATTTGGTAACAATTGGTGATATTGTTGTTTGACAAATAAATTAAATCATAAAGTCAGAGTAACTCCTATAGCCTGTATTATCTCATATTTTGGATACCACTGATCAGGGTTTCAGTTAGTCCAGTCTTCCTAAAGGATTACATACAGGACATAAGCCCACTAGCTTTTCTCTGTTGGCCTGCTAGGTGACAAGTTCCTATGGCTAGGCACATTCCCATCTTTGAATGTTATTTCCATATGCTGTTTTCACTTACTGCTTTGTTCTTAATAAATCTCACTGTAGTGCAGATAACCAAGCACTGTCCCTTAGAAACTCATTAACCAGTATATGTGAAATGAGGGGAAGGGGAAGCCAGCCGTTAGCTGCTGACATTGACCTCTCTATTACTGTTTAACTATCATCCAGATTTTATAGGACTTTTCATTTCTATTCTGCCTTCCCACAATCCTCTAACTGCTGATTTTCTTATCACATTTGATAGACCCCTACTCATTCCTACCATGAGAAATGTTTCATTAAGGTGTTGAATTGCTTAATTAAAACTGTATTCTAAAGACTTGAGAGATTTATATGGACAATTGAAATCGATTTAACAGTAAATTGCCATTAAATGATGGATCCAGTACTACAACACAGAACAATTGTAAATAAGAGGAAATATCATGTTTATTTGCAATTATAAGTATTTAATATTCTACAGGACATTCCAAGGTAACTTGAAAGGAAAATTAAAGAAAATTAAGAACAATAATACATTTAGTAAAGCACAATTCATAAATATTCTTCCAACTGAATAGTTGGATTTGGCTGCCCTCTTCCATTTGAGGGAACAGTGTGGCAAGAGCAGGGGCAAGTGTATACAATTTTGTCTACTTTCCTTTGTCTCCCATTTCTTTCCACAAGCAGTTTTTGGTGGCTGTTTCTCGGTTTGTCAGCACACAGTAGTGATTATTCAAATCAGAATTCATTTTACTTTGAAACAAAAATATAGAGATAAATATGCTCTGATTCAGTTATTGTTCCAGAGGTAGCGAGGATAACACAATTTGGTTATGTGTTGTTTTTCAACACCTATATAGAGATGTCAATGTAGGAAGAAATGTATAATAAGTTGTATAAAACTTTGAAAGGTTTTTTTTTTGCCATAGATAAAGAGATGGGAAAGGTAATGCATGGATTTTTCTTATCATGTGTGGCAATTACATGAAAACAGTCATTGTCACCCTGGATTAATGTTCTTGAACGTTATTATGTAATTACACTACATCATTTTGAAACAAACAGCACTTGTGTTCTGATAATTTCTATAGAGAGGCTCTGCTTCTTTTGTTTTAGCTAAAGAGTATCAAAGAAATATTGGATTTCAGTTGAATTTCCTATATCAGAGTGTCAGCTTCCTCACACTGAAATTCTATCAAAAGCTCACCTGATTCTCTTTCCCTCCTAATAGTTGGTTCATAACTATTACCACAACATACTTCCTGGCCCCACCAGGGAGCTCCATTCTAATTCCTCTCTCACTTTTCCTGTTGCTACCTGCTTCCTTAGTATGATCACAACATGTTACCCTCCCTCTCTTTGCCTTGCAGTACACACATGACTGCGAGTCCTACTAGGCAGCCCTCTCTCTGCGATGGACCTCCACAACTAGGATCATCATCATCATCATCATCATCATCATCATCATCATCATCATCATCATCTCTCTCTCTCTCTCTCTCTCTCTCTCTCTCTGCTCTGGCCTCTGGAGGGAGGCCTCAGTACACCACAAGACATCTGCCTTAAGCTCCTCACTTAACAGCCATTTCACTTAATGACCTAGTCATAGGAATGGAACTACTTACTTACTTACTTACTTACTTACTTACTTGCTTGCTTGCTTGCTTACTTACTTGCTTGCTTACTTGCTTACTTACTTACTTACTTACTTACTTACTTACTTACTTACTTACTTACTTACTTACTTACTTACTTACTTACTTACTTA
>JAHTLZ010000129.1:70115422-70161606 GCA_023846285.1 Phrynocephalus versicolor
TTACTTACTTACTTACTTACTTACTTACTTACTTACTTACTTACTTATTGCCCATCTAACCACCAAGGCCACTTTGGGCAGTTTACAACAAAACAAACAAGAATCAGGTGTCCTGTCTCATCAGACCATTTACTTGTCTTTGACTCTTGGTCACTTTGTGGAGCAATGTTCTCCATGCCTTTCTATCTGTTACAGCTTCTTTTAGCTCTTCATGGTGTCAGGCTAGTGAGTCCTTTGGTAGCCCCTTCTTTTGCCACTGACCAATCCCAATGTGGCTGAAGTATGACAGTTTTTGTTTGTTGATCTTGGCTTCCAAAGATTTGGTCTGATTGTGTCTAGGACTTCCTAGTGCCTTCCTCATCCTCAGTGTCCATGGGATGCATCGTAATCATCTCGAGCACCACAGTTCAAATGCTTTTATAATTTTCCTATCTTCCTCAGAGTCTAACTTTCACAACCATACAAAGCTATTGGAAATTAATTATTTTTACCCCACCTTCCAGGTCCATGTAGAGTGTGCTAGAGTAATCCATCTGGGATGTAATTAAGCCATGTGTCACTGTAGTCAGACCTCTCCAGGAACAAGTGCAGCTGGTATACTACTAGTCTTAACTGTGCACTTCTGGCCACCACTGAAAACTGGGCATCTAGGCTTAGAGGCAGATCCAAGAGTACACAGACTGCACACTTGTGTTTTTAGAGGGAGTGTACTTTCATCCAGCACAGGCTGGGTCCCTATTCTTTGATCTACCCTTTAGCTGATGAAGCACACTTCTATCTTGTCTGGATTAGGTCTTAGTTTATTTGCTCTGATCCAGTCCATTACTGATATTAGACACTGATCTAAATCTGAAATCGCTTCCTTTGATTTTGATGGGAAGTAGAAATAGAGTTGGGTGTCATCCACATGCTGGTCACAGCAAACCTCAAACTTCAAACAACCTCTCCCAGCAGTTTCATGTAGATGTTAAATAGCATAGAGGCCAAAATAGAACCCTAAGGAACTTCACTAGTTGTTGGCAAGGGTATCAAACAGCAATCCCCAGCACCTCTTTCAGAGTTCTCTCTCTTCTTTTTCTCACTGCTGCTATGCACCTCTTTAGATCTGCTGACCCTGCTTTCTCCTTCCCCTCACTACTGCCTCTGTAGTCCACCACTTTAGCGCATCTGACCAACCTACTTCCTCTTCCCCACTTGCCGCATCTGAACAACTAATGAAAAACCCAAACGAGGCCCCCTATCATTATAAGCTAAAGTAGTTGTATCTGAAAAAACTGAAAACTAAAGAGCCCCCATAAAAAGAAAATAAACTGAAACAGAAAGGGAAGTTTATTCTGTACATATCAGTAATGCAAGTGTCTAAAACCTAATTTTTGCATTTTTAAAATTTAAATTATCCCCTAAGCATGGTATTATTAGAGTTCTAGACTAAAATCTTGCCAAAAATAGCCACACAACAACTGATTCGTCTTTAGGAGAGCTGTCCTTGTGATCAGTTGTGTGACTGATCGTGTGCTTAAGTTTAGAACTTGTGAGTGATATAAAGATAAAAGAAAAAACCTGGATAGTTGCTCTTCAGTAGTTGTGTAAACGCAAAGGATCCAGGTCATATTGTCTGAGGCTCTTTTGTCTTCTGTCCATTTTGGTCTCAGGAGTGGGAAATATTTGGCCCTCCATATACTGTTGCATTACTCATCATATCTCACCATTGAGTATGTTGACTGGGACATGACAGCTGTGGTCTCAAGAATATCTGGAGGAGACATGTGTTCCCCATTGCAATCTAAGTGATTATCTGACTGATTTGTTAACTGCTTTGTTTTTTAGATTTTAATAAAGTACAGTAGTTGGTGTATGATCTTCCTGTACTCTAAAGCAGTTTGCCTGTTATTTATATTGTTTGAAATGTTCTGTGCAGACTAATCATTCCCTATCTTATCTTTTAGCTCCAAACACAAAGGATTTGGATGTTTTTCTTCGAAAGCAAGAATCTGGCTTTGGCTTCCGGGTTCTTGGAGGAGATGGTCCAGATCAGGCAGTAAGAGACTTACTACTGTTACATTTTTCCTGTTAAGATCTTATACCTGTAATACTATCTTTATTACCTTGTTAGTTTGAATTGGCTTGTTAATATTCTTGTCAGCATTTCAACTACAATTTGTTCATACAGTCAACAGAACATATTGCTGTTTTTCATATAATTGCAACCCGTAGTTTGAATTAAAGGAATTACCTTTACCTGTTAATTGATTTATTGCTAAAGAACTTGGTAATTATTTAAAGCCAATTCTCACAAGAGCTGTAGACTTACTGCCTAAAAAGTTGTCAGATTACCAAATTCTTCAGTTATGCAGGCATTTTCATGCAAGTGATAGTAATATACATTTTGTGAGGTTTTTTTAAAAAATTCACTAGCCATAAGGAAAGACTTGTCACACTAATTTATTAGCAAAACCAAAGAGAAGAAAACAATGTATAATGACATAATGGGTGAAATCCTATTCAGCAAAAATGATGACCAGACAAATATGATGACATCACCTGCATGACATTAATCTTTATTTGATTTTAATTTAAAACCTCCTGTTCCAGTTTCTTTCAGGTTCTAAGTCTCCCTCTTGATATATTTTGCCCCCACAGTCAATACTATTAATTGACACACAGAAAATGCTTTAAATTTCTGATACAGTGAGAGCTTCATGAGGGCCAAAATGCATGTGTAATTTTCAGGCCGCTCTCCGAGTAAGGGTTGATACTTAGCTATAGTTAAAAGTAACATTATGATGAAACTTTCTCCATTTATTTCAAGATGCAACCAATGTAATTGTGTCAAAGAAGGTCTCTGCAATGAATTTAAATCACAAGTACAGTAGGCCCCCCATAACCACTGGATCCATACCTGTGGTTTCAACTTAACCACAGGTGACTGGTTAACTCTTGCAGTACTACTTCTCCATTCCTTGGGGCTAAGCCAGGTTTTCAGAATACTTGGATCAGAAGGGAGGTGAGGATGAACTCCCCGCTAGGCAGGGGCTGAGCATGGGTGGGTTGGACCACCAGCCAAGGTGAGGTGGGGCAAAGCAAGGGTGCTCCAATCCAAACTTCTGTTGACAAGCAGATTACACAGGGAACCAGAGAGATCAAAGGGGTGGTGGGAGCAATTTGGGGATGAGGTCTGTGCTTCCCAGGCAGAGGCATGGAGATCCAGTGCACATGGTAGAGGGAAAGGGGGAGGGCAAGGGGAGAAACAGAAAAACCTGAATGCTCCTGCCCTTCCCCTACCTCCATTGCTTCCTCTCTACTCCTCCTCACATATCCTCCCCCCCCAGCTGATCCGGACTGGCTGCCCTCCCCCAGCAGATTTTGGACAGGAGTATGTGCATACAGTAGGACCCCCGTATCCACTGACTCAGTTATCCATGGTTGGCAGAGGAAAAATAAATAAATAATTCAGCAGCCGTAAAGCAACCTGTCACAAAGAGCAGCTATAAAGCAAGCTACTGTCGTAAAACAGCAAGCTACCGTCACAAACAGCAGCAGTAAAGCAAGCTACTGTTGCAAAAGAGCAGCTGTAAAGCAAGAAGTTTGGGGGACATTTTGGCATTCTCTATTATCCACGGTTTTCATTATCCACGGGAAGGCTTGGAACCAATCCCCAGTGGATACTGGGGTCCTACTGTACATGCAGAACAAGCGAGTCCTTTTCATTCTGTGAGCTCATTGGGGTGTGCAGAGAGAGTTGCCACCACTGCCTCCATTGGGAAGGATCGGTCGGTGTAGCTAAGCAGCTTCCACAGTGGAACATGCTGGGGCAGCTGCACTTGAAGAGGGTGGGAGGTGCTTTTTAAAAATAATAATTAATGTTGGTTTGTGAAAAGATGGGGCTCCTACTGTATTTTCTATGTGTTTGCTTCTACCTCTGGTTTTCAGTGTTGGGGGGCAGAACCAATCCCCCATAGATATGTGGGTCCTTCTGTATACTTTTAAATATACTAAGTAATTGTTGGAAAAGTAACAAGGAGCAAGGGGTTAGTCTATTAACCCCAGTAAAGAGTAGCACTATAAAGGAAGATCAAAAAATATAAGGTTCATCCACACTGGACAGAAGACTCCTAATGCCAGGGAGAGTATCTTCTATATCAGAAAGCATGACATACATAATTTCATCTTATCCCACCATGATTTTTAGGGTACAAGGAAGTTTCAAAGACAGACTACTAGGAGTGATAAAAGATAGGCTAATAAAGATGTGTTCTGTTTATCATTTTTAAATAAGCAACACTACTTACTCTAAAGGGCTTGTTGTTATGCTAGTGTCAATGGCAGTAGCCCAGTCTTCAGTTGCAACTAGAGTAGGTGCATTAAATCAGTGGAACCTACGTAGGTGTTCTCACCAAGTTAGAAAATCTACACATGCCTTTCAGTCTAGATGGGTTTATTATTTAAATGATACATTTAAATGGATATCAGTAATGGACATTTTTTGAGCTAACACAGTAATAGGTTTTTGAGGTGGACAAGAAGTCATTGGTGTAATGTGCTTACAGTAATCCCACACTTTTTGCATTAGTTAAAGCTTCTCAACTCAAAGCAGACACCTGTTCTCCAGTGCCAAGTAATAAACATTGAGCAGAATGTTTTCCTACCACTTGCACAGTGGTACATTGTGTAAGTGCTTGGGCTTCCTTGGATCATACATAAGGGGCTAGTTGCTATCTAGTTGGTTCTCCTTGATCTGTCAGCTGCCTTTGATACCGTCGACCACGGTAACCTGCTGGTCCGGCTGGCAGAGGCGGGAATTGGTGGTCAGGCCTTGGCCTGGCTCCGTTCCTTCCTTGGCGGCCGGATTCAGCGGGTTCAGCTGGGTGATGATTTGTCGGCTCCTTGGACTCTCCCTTGTGGGGTGCCCCAGGGGTCGGCAATCTCACCCATGCTGTTCAACGTTTACATGAGGCCGCTGGCGGAGGTCATCGGGAGATTTGGAGTTCACTGTCATCAGTACGCTGATGGCACGCAGCTTTATCCTTTTCGTCTTCTGCAGTGGAGGCAGTTCGCTCCCTTGATCTGTGTCTGGAGGCTGTTCTGGAATGGACCAGAGATAACCGGCTCAAGCTGAATCCAGAGAAGACGGAGGTTCTGTTCTTCGGGGAGCTCTCATCTGGGTACAATGGCCCCCTCCCGAAGCTGGGGGGTGTCTCCCTCCAGCCTACGGACAGGGCCAGGAATCTGGGCGTGGTCCTGGACTCAGCCCTCTCCCTGGAAGCCCAGGTGATGGCTGCTTCCAGGGCCGCTTTTATCCACCTCCGCAGGATCACCCAGATCTGCCAGTACCTCGATGAGTCCTCCCTGAGGACAGTAGTGCAGGCCCTGGTGATCTCAAGGATCAACTACTGCAATGCCCTCTACGTGGGGTTGCCCTTGACCCTGGTCCAGAGGTTACAGCGGGTGCAGAATGCAGCGGCCAGGCTGGTGGTGGGTGCTCGTAGATACGAACACATCACCCCAGTTCTGGCTCGCTTGCACTGGCTTTCCGTTGTCCTCCAGATTAGGTTCAAGGTCCTGGTTTTGACTTTCAAAGCCCTCCACGGCCTGGGACCAGAGTATCTGGCGGAGCGTATCTCCCAAAGGACAACTGGGTCCAGACCCACGAGACTGGCGCAGGCGCACTCATTGAGGGTGGCCACACCCAGAGAGGCGTGGAAATCGCGTACGTGTGACCGCGCCTTCTCTGTGGTGGGCCCTGTGCTCTGGAATCATCTACCCAGTGAGCTGCGCCTGACAGAGTCCCTGCCCATCTTTAAAAAGGCCCTGAAGACTCTCCTCTTCAGGGAGGCGTTTGGCGGCCTTTCTAGTTAGTTTTTTTCCCCTTTTCCCTCGCGCTTACTGTGCTTGGGTTTTGCCACCATCTTGTCTCCTGTTTCTCTTGTTTAGTGCTTCTTTATTACCTGTTTTTTATTGTAAGCCGCCCAGAGTTCCCTTTTGGGAAGATGGGCGGGGTATAAGATTAACAAACAAACAAATAAATAAATAAATAATATCACCTTGGATGTGTGTAAACCCAATTTTATTAAATTACCAATCTCCAGTTGAGCTTTGGCAAGCCCGAGTTTGCTTGGGAGCACCATGAAGATACGGGGCTTTGTTATTCTTGGAGGCTAGTATTGGTTATAATTTTGTCATGCACAAGTACAGTTGTTAGTAGGAATATAGGATTTTTGAAATAAGCAATCTTGTTGTATTTAACTCAGAACATAAAATGCGCTGGTGTAAGTATGTTCCTTATTATTATTATATTTACTGTCTCACTTTGCTACTAGATTTACATTGGAGCAATCATTCCTCTGGGTGCAGCAGAAAAAGATGGCAGACTTCGTGCTGCTGATGAGCTTGTATGCATTGATGGTATCCCAGTCAAGGGAAAATCACACAAGCAAGTTCTGGATTTAATGACTAGTGCTGCACGAAATGGCCAAGTACTATTGACTGTTCGCAGAAAGATCTTCTTTGGTGGTATGTGCCATATCCATCTATTATGTTTGTTCTGTTACACTTTATGTTGTCTGATGTCATTAATGTTAAAATGTGTCAGCCAATGATTTTACTTCTATCCAGAAGTCGGCGTTCCACACCTTGTTTGTCACAGGTACCAGTAAGTTTATTTGGATGATCCTAGCTGCTTTACCTTATTGTGGTAACCTGAGTTATCATGGAGTAAGCTTGCTCAGGATACTTTTTTCCTGGGATCACGTGACTCACAAGAAAAGTGAAAGAGCTTCTGGATATCAGAATTCCTTGCGTTAACTGAGCAGACAAATTTGAGAAATCGTGAAGGATCAGATCTAGTTTTAAAGAGAACTAGCAGTACCAAGATGGAGACAACATAGCTTCCGCAGATAGTAAGGTACCTGAAAGAGAAACAAAATTATACCACCAATCCTGAGTTTTGAGCCACAGGAAGATGGACGGCAAGAGTCCCTGCAGTGTCTCAGATAGGAAAAGCTGTCTTTTTATTCTTCTTTTTATGATTAGATCACTCATGAGTCATTCTTCAGTTTTCTATAAGTATTTCAACACTGCTCCTCAAGTGAGAGAACTCTCCATGCAGAAAGAAGTCTGTGGAGTTGGATTGGGCTTGCTTTTTCCCATCAGATGCCATCCTTACCAACCATTATTTGTATGGAACTTTTCCACATGATGACTCATAGCATATCAAATAAGTGCTGGTATAATTGAAAAATCTTTTTTCATAGTCTGTGTACACCAGATACAATGATAAATTACATTCTGTTGACACTTATTGAATTCTCTACTACTAAGAATGGGATCTCATATAAAAATTCTTCCTAAATAATGACTACTGTTCAATAGCCTGCTGAAATTCTAGCTTTTTTCTGATCTGTTTATTGTTATTTTTGTTAACAATCTATAAATTTCTGATAAAAAAGATATAGGCCTGTAGATTTCTACTGTGTCCGCATCTCCCTTTTTAAAAAAGTAAGAATACTATAAAACCTTTCCAGTCTTTTGGTATTTTGCCAGCCATTGGCAAAACAAATCAAAAGATAGCACTCAGTGAAAGCTGTTGAATCATTGCTGGACGCCAGAAGCAAATCCCTACTGGTGGAATAAACTGTCTAGCTAGCAGGACTTGCACCCAGTGGCAAGAGAGAGAGGTAGCAGTTACTAGAGAAAGACTCAAAGTGTCAAATACACATCTACTCTTTGACTACCATCCTGCCTCTCCTGGATTAAAATCAAGAAAAAGTCATCTTCTCTTGCCATGATGGTGATGAAATTAGCCAGTTCTCTTATAATGAGAGGTTTATTTTATTATTCTCCTTTTAGTTTCGCTGTATTCTACCATACCTTGTTTTTCTTGTCTTAACAGTTCCTTTCTTTTGACAAACTAACCTTTTATTTTAACATGCAATTCTTTGCTCTTTGTTCTGGGGGCTTTACCTACATTTTGCCTTGCTTCTTTCACACACTTAAAACACTTTTGGATATGGTTTATAGCTTTACTCTTGAGCTCTGATATTTTTAAATTTCTTTTTCTGTTTACTTGCACATTTCTGTAGGATTTTCCTGTAGGATTTTTGTTAATTTTCTTCTCTCAAATTTTGTATTTATTTCAGCTTTGGTTCGTAATGCTCTGTGTCACTTCCTGCTCTAATATTGTTCAGTACTGTTCCCATTTTTTTCCTTATGAACAGTATCTAATCAATATTGTTTGTATGTTTTTATTGGAGTTAATCCATTTCCATTTCCTATTCTCTCTTTTTTGCAAGGGTGTATTCCTAGCAGAAGGACCTTGCTTCTTTGAGAATTCTATGTGCATCTGGTTGCTTTCATTCCTCATTCCTAATCCAAATTTGACAATTTGCTAAATTTTATTTGTTGCTTATTTTTGTGTCAAGACCCCTAATCACTGTTGTTTACTGACATGAATCTTTTTCTATTGCTGTTGTAATCTCTTCATAAAACATTTCTTTTCCACATATCTAACTCCAGATATCTAGTGCTTCCTTTTTTAAGAATTGGAATGTATATTAATTGTTTCAAGCTTGTGTGCCACTGTTTTGTTTTTCCATATTTGTAGATGTCTTGTTATGATTTTGGTAGTTTCACTCTGCCTAGTTTGAAATAGTTCTACTGGTAATCCATCTATTATTGGAGATACATTTCTTTTGATTAATTTCAGAGCAGCTTCCCCAACATTTTCTAAAATTGGGAAAGTGTTCTTTTCTTGAAATAATGTATTAACCTTGTGTTTCTCCTTTATTGTTCATCTGGAAGTTGAGTCATGGCAACTGGACTTCTTTTTCTTGACAGATAGAAACATTTCGCTGCTCATCCAAATAGCTTCATCAATCTGAAGAAAGCTAGTTGCAAGTCCTTTATCTTATAGTCCGCTTTGACCTCTTATCACCCTGGTTTGAAATAGGCTTATAAGATGAACAATGGCCTGAATAGGCTCATTAGGTAGACAACAATATCGATAGCCTTAAAGTGAACAATGGCCTAAGGTGCTGAAACCCATAAAGTATGGGTCGTTAGCTATGGCCTTTGTGGTGAAGACTTTTTAATTTGTCTTGGTATTGTTGAAAGCACAGCCTGATAAGTAGTGCCTGAGGCCCCTACCTCTGTTGAGAGAGGGGTTTTCAATGCTCACATGAATGGCTTCCCTGACCCCTCTCTCTAACCACCTATTTTCTCTGTCTAATATGCATACATCCTCATCTCTGGATGAGTGCCCTTTGTCCTTCAAGTGGAGGTGTACTGCTGATTCTGGTCCTGTGATGTTACCCCTCCTATGTTGGGTCATCCTTCTGTTTAACGGCTGTTTAGTTTCTCCAATGTAGAGGTCTGCACACTCCTCGCTGCATTGGACATTCATCAGATTGATGAAGCTGTTTGGATGAGCAGCGAAATGTTTCTATCTCTCAAGAAGAAGAAGTCCAGTTGCCATGACTCAGCTTCCAGATAAACTCACCTGGATGACTGAGAATCTTCACAGACTCCTTTATAGTTATTTGTGAATTGTTTCCCCCTTTATTTCATCCTGCTCAAATAATATATTCTTCTCTTGATCTTTCAGCATCACTATTTGCATTCATGTTAACTGCCCAGAGTCCCGCTTGGGAAATCAGTGCAAGCTAAACATGCAATTAAACAAATAAAAAAAATAAAAAAAATAAGCAAATAAATTATATTGGCTTAATTCCCCTTTGATTTATTGGATCTTATGGGAGATGTATTCTTTTCCCTTTTTATTGTTATTTTCTATTTCTTTGCCAGAATCATTAAATTGTTATCTTTATACCTGTGTACCAGTCATTGCCCACAATGTCAATGGATGTGAGCCTCTTCTTCCTACATTGATACCTAAAGGGTGGGCTACTTGCACCCTGCCCTCTTTACATTCCCAAAATCTGCAGCCTTTTTAGCAATAACAAACTAAAACTTAGCAGGCAGCCTCAGCTATTTCTGGTGTATGTGTTGGAATCTTTTTATTAAAAGGCAAATTTTATAAGCAGCAAATAGAGCATTAACATGTATCTGCTGTGTATTGTACCTGGTGGCTGCTGTCAAGCCTGTTGTTTTCTGGAACTAGGAGATGAGATTGGATGTGATGTGGCCACCTGGAGGGTAGAAACAGATTTTCTCAAGAAAAGCAATTTTTGTATTTGAACTTCATTCCTCATTATCAGCCTAGATTATTCTGACAGTGTTCTTTATACTTTGCAGTATTGTTGCTCTTTTTGTAGCAAGACTTTTTAAGTAACAGAGAAGCTGTTTTAAGTTGTTAAGCAGATAAGATCTATGCAAATAGAGGCAGTTTTTTGCAGCAAGTCTCTTCTTTCCAAGACTAAGGGACTTGAGAGTCCATAGTCTTTAAATTAAATACTATAATTAAATTAGATTGCTGACAAAAATAAGCTCCTTAGGGAGAAACTAGCTGTGTTTGCAGCAAAAGTTTCTACAAGTGGTTCAGTCTTCAAAAAAATAGAAAAAGATTGCTGTATATGTACAGTGGTACCTCTATTTACGAGCAGCTCGACTTAAGAGCAATTCAACTTAACAGCGAAAAACCCAATGGAGTTTTAACTGCCACCTTACAAATTTTAGATGCGGTCTGCTGAGCTTACATTTTTTTTAACTTTTTCTATTTCTATTCTTTAATTTTTTTAGATAGGGCTGCTCTATTTAAGAGTTGTTTGACTTAAGAGCATGTCTTTGGAATGGATTAAACTCGTAGGTAGAGGTACCACTGTATATAAAAACCTGTTTCCTTTGTTAATCTTATGTGTTGTATTTGAGAGTGTTCTGCATGAAAAGTACTCTGTATGTAGCTCTTCAACTTTGTCTAAAAGTTTCTGTTTGTTATTGGCATACATTTACTCAGTAATTTATTTTCTCACTACTGTATTTTAACTGATCCATTAATGTCTGCTTTTGTGGTATTTGTAGTAGATAAACAACTAGAGGAAGAATCATCATCCCAAGTTCCTGTCTCCTCCCAGAATGGCTCTCCTAGGCCCAACAGAGTCGAGTTACTCAGTAAGCAATTCCCAGAGGCATATGATGTTGTGCTACAGCGAAAGGAGAATGAGGGATTTGGCTTTGTAATCCTTACCTCAAAAAACAAGCCACCACCTGGAGGTAAGTAGTTTGTTATCTCAGTTTTGCTTATTAATATGGTTGAGCTGAAAATCCTTGGTTTCAGTTCTGCACTGTTTGAAGCTACTCTTCAGATAATGTTAGTGTTGTTTTGTGTGTCAGCTTGATACTTTTAAAACTTATTTCTTCACCTGTTTTAGTGTTTTGTCACAAACACAGACACAGTACCAATCTCTACAATGCTACAACCAGAATCCATACCTAGTAATTGTATCATGTTGGAAGGAGGGAGGGAAGTGGTCATCTATTTCCATGCTTTGGAAACATCTGGAACTTACCATTACAACACAAGAACATAAGACAAGCTGTGCTTTGTGATGTCAAAAACGTTGGGAGTTTATTTAATTTGTATGGAAGATCAGATCACATTGTATGACACATTAATGCAGAACACCATGAAATTCCAAAAGGTTCACATACTTTTTCTCAATTACATATGACTATGGACAATTTGACTTAACATAAAATTGTCACAACCAGCATATTAAAGCATAGTGTATCCAAACAATTATTGCAAACTGAATGTTCTTTTTATAAACTAATGTAGCTAAATGATTCGATTTTCTAGAATCAGATAAATATAAACCCTTACCTTTTTAAATTAAATTAAATTAAATCTTGATTTTAGACTTCCTATACTTTTTAATATGACTTGATCTTAAAACTTAATTCAAAATTTCTTGTCACAATGAATTTCATGAAGTAGCAACTGGTTGTGGAAAATGAGGTGTACTGTGGTATTTGGTCAGTACTCAGAGATTCTCCCTCCTCCTTTATAAAGCCAGTTGCTATAGAAACAATTGAAACTGGAACTGTCATCCTCTGATGCTGTAGGATTGATTATGTGCCCTGTGTTTGAAATAAGAAATATGACTTCCATGCTGCCAAGTCAGGGTTTGTCATCAGAGAAAAAATATTAACTAAGGCAAATCCTCCTGTGTAATCTTTATGCTCCAAAATACAAGACTTTATTGTGTTCAGAAAAAAAAAGAATAGCGTTTGTTTGGCAAGACAGCTGAAAATAGACAACTTCTGTAGGAAGTAATGAAGCAAAGCTCAGTCACCCCAAGAGATCAAATAGCATTGGGGGGATCTAAAATGTATTGCTTCTGCTTTGAATTTCTTAAGTTTAAAATAAGTCCACAGTGTTTCATGTTGAGATGAAGGGCCCCTTTTACCATAATTAGCAATTCACAATATATTTATATCCACAGGTTAATGGGAGGTTATAGATACATAATTTTAAATTAAAATTTAGTAATATAAAAGAAAATACCTTCAAATGGAGGATAATCAGCTATTTCCCTTTGGTTACTGTTTCATTCATTGCTAGCCTGAATTGGGCATTGATAGATTACAGATGACACTGACAACCTCTGAAACCCACCATCATTATTTGAAATGCTATTCATAATTTTGTAAGAGTAGCTCAGCATATTTCTACCCTTATCTACTTCCTTCCAGTAAAGACTGGTTTACAATAGAACAATGATAGGTATTCAAAATAGTCCAGACCTTTAGGTCATATATGCATTTTGAGATAATTCTGGGTGATTTGGGGTGTGTGAAACAAATCAAGTGGGGGATACTAATGAACTCTCTGATTTGGGGAGCAGGGGAGAGGTATTGAGAATATAGCAATGTCTGATTATGTGCATGGAAGAAATGTGAGGAGCTGCAAAGTCCGGGCAGAATTAAGCCCCTTACTGTTGCAAACCTTCATAGTCTGGAAGAAAACAGAATGTTAGGAATAAAGTGGTGCAGTTAGATTAAATTGTTTTCTCACAGGTTGACTTGTTATGGAGAAGAAACTTCTGAATCTGGATATTTTATTTCTAAATGTTTGAAGAAGAGGTGTAATCTCAATGGACATGAAAAATTGCATGTCAGTATCAAGGAAAAATCAGATAAATGTGCATCTGACAGCTCAGCTTTAATAACTAGTAGAGGATTAGAAAAACAGAGGTAGCGGTGTTTACCCTAAGAATAAAACAAATTACAAAGTTCAGTGACAGGCAGTACCTTCATTAGAGTCAACTACATTTCCTTTGTTCAGATTAAGGGAAGAGAAATACAGGGGGAAACTAGAATGGGATTAAATGCTAGCTAGGAAGTCTGCAGTTAAATTCAGTTGCAATATAAAAAATACAAGCTGGTAGGTTACTTATAGATGTGAAAGTATTGGTATTTGTTGGGCAGTATAAAAAGGTACAATTTTGAAAATTCAATTTTTTTTGGCATCTCATAAAGCTATGCTAAGTAAAGTAGATCTGGTTTCTGAGGCAGCATACAGCAGAAATTCAGAGAAATAGCTTGTTATTTCCACACTATGTATAGGGCCAAAATAATAAGTATAGAGAGAGCCCGAGAGTGTAAATGTTGATATGAAGGTGTGAATTTGTTAATAATATTGTGTAATCTCATAATAATTTACATAAGTGATGATGAATGGTTCTTGCCTTAATACTTTGTAGTCAAAATCTGATTGACTTTCTTCGTTTCCCAGTGATTCCACATAAGATTGGCCGGGTCATTGAATGCAGTCCAGCTGATCACTGTGGGAAACTAAAAGTAGGAGACAGAATATCAGCAGTGAATGGTCAGCTGATCATAGATCTCTCACATGAAAATATTGTGCAACTGATAAAAGATGCTGGGAATACTGTCACACTCACTGTTGTTGCTGAGGAAGGTAAGGAGGTATTGACTACTATTGTACTTCCATAATGTCCAGTTTTAGATTGCCTTTACCACCTTGTGACAACCTAGGATTCTTATCAGCTGTCACTCCCTTTGACTGGATTCTCCTTTTTGAGTTGGACATTGGAGAGTGCTGTATTCTAGTGATTTGGCTCTTATCTTGGGAATCCATTCCAGAATGTGGTATTGAGAGACTTTCTTTCATCCCATGTAGATTATGCTGCTTAGACTCAGAATTATCATCTGTTCTGTCTATGTTGTTGAACATGTGCGTGAAACTGCTAGGCTATATGGGGTCAGCAAATTTTAACTCACTTTAGATGAGGCATAGGTATTTATGGTAATTGGTTTATTTGAGCAAAATGTGGGGTTTGTATACTTCCCAAAGGACTATGATTGTGTTCTAAGGATACTATGTACCATTAGTTAAAGGCTTTAAAAGCACTTAAGCCATGCACTGCTTTCATGCATCTGAACCTGATGCACTAGCTGTCATCTCTACTGGTCTTATGGGAAGCCCACAACAGTTACCCATGCCTCATTTGATCAGTGGTAGTGCAGACTGCCTTGGAGGATCTTTCAGGAACTTCAGTTTATATAAAATACTTATGTTAAGTCACTAACTCAGGTACTTGCAAGTAGTGTACCTCACCAGTTTTTAAATAATTATAGATTGGAGCTGGGAGCTGAGCTGCAATTCATATCTCCTCAGTAAAATAATATTAAAAGCCACCCCCCCAAGCAAATGGTGTAATTGTGGAGTACTACCAAAATTTATCTTTAAAGAAGATTTGAAGCACAACATTATGCTTTTAATTTCTTCCTACTTCAGTTGAGGTGTGATTACACAGCTAGGGAAATGTGAATTCACTCACTGTAAAGTTGCACTGGGGAATTCGGGACTGTTTAATTTAATAACCAAACTTAAAACAACTGCTTGCTTGCAGTTCTACCTATATTCCTGCAGGTGGTACTGTTTTGAGAACTGCATTAATAAGCAGTGACCGTTCCTTGATCTTTCAGTTTATTCAATTGTCAACTTATTAGCTTTTTTAAAAAACAGCTGGTTTTGTTCTCCTCACCTAAGTTGTTTTTAAAAAAGGAAAACAAAGTGTTGCCTATGGCAGATAATTTTTTGAAAGAAGAATCTCAAGAGATAGGTCTTGCGGGAGGGAGTATGTGTATGTGTGCTCATCTTTCCTCATGAGATAAGAAGCAAGAGGGAAGGTATTTTTTGTGAGTGCACATGTGCAGTTCACTCTAACTTTGTGCATCAGTTAAAGTGATCAAATACCTGATCCAGTGCAATCTGTATTTTAAAAAGTAGATGCCTTCTCAGTGTTGTGGGGTGGGATCTCCAAGCTGATTTGTGTTTCCCATTGTGTCATTTTATCAGTGGGGAAAATGCAAATTAAACAATTCCAGATTTGTTGAGTTTAGAGACAATCAAACCCTTATTGCTTTGTCATCTTGTTCTCTAACCCCTTTTCAGTAACGTTTTAGACTAATAGGAAATTATGTTCACCAAAACAACCTATCTAATTAAATGAATTGATTTTATTACTCCAGAAGTCACATTTACTGATGTAGCACAATTTTTCATACACTTTTGCTGTTTCCTACACAAAGCAAAGTGTTCCCTACACTTAAAGCAAAAGTGTCCTGCTTATATACTGCCCCATACCACTTCAAGTAGTCTCGGGGCAGTTTACAGTTGAATTACAGAATGCAGGCTACACCCCCCCCCCAAGCAAGCTGAGTACTCATTTTACTGACCTCGGAAAGTGGAAGGCTGAGTCAACCATGAGCCTGCTACCTGGGATTGAACCCCAGGTTGTGAGCACAGTTTTAGCTGCAGTACAGGCATTTAACCACTGCACCACGAGGCTCCTTAGCATAAATATGTAAAATCCAGTCATTTGAAAGAAAGCTGTTCAACATTTCAGTATACAGTAGCACCCCCGTATCCGCTGATTCACCACACACGGTGTGTGTGATCTGCAGTTGGTTATTAGCGGCGTGGGAGTGGGGTGCCTTAAGCCATTCAAGCTTCCCAGGTGGTGGACCTGCTGCACTAGGCATGCTGCTGCACCTCCCAGTAAGCGTGAATGGTCAGGGTATTCCTGGCTGTTTGATCTTCCCGGGCAGTGGACCAGGTGATGCAGTAGCGTGCCTTGGTGGAGAGGAGCAGAGATCCCCCTTGGCAGCTACAGCAGAAACAGCCGCCACTGCGGGCAGCGAAACCCATCTGCTTTCCCTCAATCCTCCAGCCTTTTTCCTTGCTTGCTTACTTGCCTGCCGACCCGCCTTCCTTGCCAGCTAGCAAACTTACCTCTCGCCTCTGTTTCCCCTCCCTTGGAGCAGGTGAGTTTTGCTGCCCACCACCGCAGCTGCTGTTTCTGCTGCTACTGCAGCTACCAAGGGGGATATCCATGCCTTTACGCCAAGGTGCACTACTGCATTGCCTGGTCCACTGCCCCAGAAGCTGGAACATCCAGGGACACCCCTGGCTATTCAGGCTTATCAGGCAGTGCAGCAGTGTGCCTTTGAGCCACCTCGTCCGCCATGCTGCCCAGTGGGGGTGCTGAGGTGTCTGGGGTGAAAGCTTTTGCCCCCGGCACCGTACCACCGCTGTCATCACTGTCACCTTCAGATAACAGCATTGGCTCGTATCCACATAGTTCAGTATCCATCAGGTCGCCCGGAACCAATCCTCTGTGGATACAGGGGTCCTATTGTACTGGTGTGTTCTTGCAGACTGTTTTAACGTGGTTTGTGATATGGAATTCCAAAGTGTTAATTTATCCTCTTTTTGAACCTTGGAGTAAAAAGACAAATACTTATCCATTGAATGTTAATAAAAATATTCACTTTTTTCCCATTCAGACCAAAGAAAAGCAAATGTAGATGGTATTTAAAGTATGCTAGTCTGTTTTGTCACATGGTTTCATTCTTCGTCATTCCAAAGTAATATTTGCTAGTAATAACTGAGTGTAAGGATCAACTTGAAGAAACTTGGACATGTTCTTAAAATAATAGTATAAGATAAATGCATGTTCTCCTTTGTGGCCTTCATGAAGCCACACAGATGGGTTTCCCAGCATACATGTGCAGAGGTCGAACTTCCCTAGCAATAGGAAAGTTTGTTACTATCCTTCCCCTTGCCCCACGCATGAGCGAGGGGCTTCCTGCCTAAACACCTCAGTTCCCTTTTACCGCCATGATAAGTTGCATTTCGTAGTTTCCTGGGATAATGTCCTTTCTTCTCATTTTTTCCTTGGTGTGTTTTTTGAGAGTTTATGGCATTTTTGCCACTTCAACAAGTGTGTTTTTAAAACTCCCCACACCGATGGCCACCTCTGGTGTCTTTACTGCCTTGGGGATCACATTGTCCTGAAGCTTGTTCTATTTGTAAAGGTTTCAGCAACCAGGCTCTTAAAAACCAGAGGAACCATCTCAGTATCTTTGTCCTGGAAAAATCCCTTGCTCTACAATCCATGGAGAAAGTAAAATCTCTGTCTTTGGTTGTGTCTAGCCTGTCAGTTCGAAGAAGGCTCTGGCCTGAAAATTGCTGGTGTTGGAAAAGACTTTGAGGTCAAAACCACCCTACAAAAAGTCTTCGACTTCGACTTCCAAGAGCTCCAAGGTGATTCTTGTCGAGTCTGAACAGTCATAGACTCATAGAATTGGAAGAGACCTCAAGGGCCATCCAGTCCAACCCCCTGCCATGCAGGAATCCCCATTACAGTATTTCCGACAGATGGCCATCCAGCCTCTGCTTAAAAACCTCAAAAGAAGGAGACTCCACCACCCTCTGTGGCAGCATATTCCACTGCCCAACAGCTCTAACGGTCATGAAGTTCTTCCTAATGTTCAAATGGAATCTCTTTTCCTGTCGTTTGAAACCATTGCATGGAAAACAAACCTGTTTCCTCTTCAATATGACATCCTTTCAAATATTTAAACATAGCTATCATATCCCTGTTCAGCCTTCTTTTTGAATGACTAAACATTCCCAGTTCCCTAAGCCATTCCTCATAAGACATTTCTTCCAGACCTTCAACCATCCTGGTCGCCCTCTTCTGTACCCGCTCGAGATTGTCAACATCCTTTTTCACACATAGCTGGACACAGTACTTCAGGTGGGATCTCACCAGATCAGAATAGAGTGGTACTATCACTTTCCTTGATCTAGACACAGTGTTTCTGTTGATGCAGTCAAGAATTGCATTGGCTTTCCTGGCCACCGCATCACACTGCTGACTCATGTTCAATTTGTGGTCCACCCAGACTCCCATATCCCTTTCTCAGGGACAATTTTCCAGCGAGGTATCTCCTATCCTATATCTGTGAAATTCATTCTTTTTACCTAGATGCAGCACCCTACATTTCCCTCTGTTGAAACCCATTCTGTTAGCTTTGGTCCAGTCGATCCCATCGGGTTCGACTCCTGCCTTTTCTCATTGACCGGAGTACATCATGCTCCTTCCATCAGAGTCCTTGGGTTCGTCCTCTGATAGCGACAGCTCGGTATCGGAGCAGCTGCCCAACATCCGCCTGATGAAGTATCTGTTTGTGCCAGTTACGTTGGCTTCAAATTCTCCAGGAGATCCTCAGTCTCACGCAATAGCTTCGGATCTGACTGCTGTACCACTCACTCCTATTCTCCAGGCTTCTTCTCCATTGAGGTCAGTGTGGTCCCAGTGCACACTTTTGCTGACTGCTTCTACTGTTTCGAGGTCTGCACGTTCTCTGATCTCTCTGGTGCCTGTCCAAGATGCCTCCATGTCTCAAAAGCCGAATCCAGATGCCTCTGCCTGGAAGGCCAAGAAGCACCACAAGGAGAAAAAGCACCACAAACAGGTTTGTGTAGTCGGGGATCCATCCTGAATCTCCGTTCCATCTCAGAATCTTTCGGTTCTGATTGTGGCATCAAAGTCTGGCATCCTTACTGAAAAAGAGGCGAAGATCTTCCATTTCAATGCCTTCGGGTTCGACTTCCTCTATGTTGGTACCAATGCCTCCTATTCCAGCCTTTTTTGTCTGTTTTTATGGAAAGTGATAGTCTGTTCGGCCAACAGACTCTTCTGCTAAGGGTCTTCCATCCCAACCTTTGACTTTGAACACACCCTCGGATTCGGGTACACCATCCAAAGTCAATTATTCTGATCAGCATTCACCAGAGTTCGCTACTATGCCCGATTCTGACACGGAAGAGTTCTCCACGTTCATCTTCGGAGGCCATGTGCAATTACACTGATTTTGTGCTGTGGATGGCAAAATCCATTGACCTTCCAACACACCATCCCAGACCATGCCACATGGATCATATTTTGGGGAAAATCTCTTCGGAATAGGCCACACCCATACATCTATCCATGATTCCATCCTTTCTTTCTATGGCAGAGGAGTCCTTCAAGAAGATCGGGTAATGTCAGTCTCGAGGAAGATTGAATCTTTTGTACAAGGTGGATGATGAGCAAACATCCACAGCCAAATTCTGTTATGGTTGCTTCCTTGCAAGTGCATTCTCGAACCAAACAGGTTCCAATCCCTCCCTCGAAGGAGGGCAGAAAATTGGACAAGGTTGGGTGAAATATTTACAACTTTGCGGCCCTCTTGTTAAAGATTTCAAAGTATCAAGGGGCCATGGGGGCATATCAAAGAGAACTTCTCTCCCATTTACAGCCATTCATGAATCTCATTCCTGAGTCCCAGCGGTCAGATGCCTCAATCATTTTCGAAGAGGCTATGACCCTCGCAGTACAGCAAATGTGTTCCTCCAGGCATGCTTTCAACTGCACTTCAAAGGTTTTGGTAGCCGTCATAGGCTTACATAGGCATGCTTGGCTGCAATCTACAGGCCTCTCTGATGACCACAAGATGCAAATAGAGCACCTCCCCTTTGAAGGTGATGGTCTTTTCCATCCCATTACAGATGACTTGATGGAGGATAGGCATAAGAAGCAAAACACTGCTATGAAGCTTAACATAATTCAACAGCATCCACAGCAGTCATTTTGCTTTCAATCTAAGAGACCAGCTTTTACACCTGGATTTTGCTCCTCCTATGGCAAGCAACCATCTCAGGACCACCCTTCCTCCTACTCTTCCTTCGCCACTTTGAAAGGGAGGAAGTCTGAGTCCCCTACTTCACATGCCTCTGAGTCCAGGGATAGAAGACAGAGGGATGAATTCTGACTCCTCTCATTCTGTCTGCCTCGTGCCCTCTCTATCGCCATGGCAGGCAATAACCACAGACCAGTGGGTCCTTTCACTTGTTTCCCAAGATTACCTGTTGGAGTTTCTTTCTTTCCACCCATTGGGGAACATCCTTCGCACCAACCCGTCTCCCTGTCTGCTGGAAGAAGTAACATCGCTCCTGCAAAAGCACACCATCCAGCCAGTTCTTCCTGCACAAGCTCTCCAAGGGCACTATTCAAGATACTTCACTGTTCCTGAGATGGATTGCGGTCTCCACCTCATCTTAGACCTCTAAGTCCTCGACACTTTCCTTGTTCAAAGTTCAGAATGGTGACCTTGGAGAAGATCATCACACATCTTCACAGAGGAGACTGTTTTGGAGTTGTGGATTTAAAGGATGAATATTTCCACATCTCTATTCACCCAGCACACGGTCGATTCCTGAGATTTGTTATCAGAGACAACATCTTCGAATATTCTGCCCTGCTGTTTGGTTTGGCCACAGCCCCAAGGGTCTTTACCAAATACATGGCACCGGTGGCGGACAATCTCAGAACCCAAGGCATCACAGTGTTTCCATACTTAGACAGCTGGCTCATCGCCTTTGTTCTCCAAACCCTTTCCAACCTCATCCTACAAATCAATATAAAAAAGTCAAAGCTTGTTCCATCCCCAGTAGTTTCCTTCATTGGAGCAACCCTCGATCCCAGTCAAGCCATGGCTTATCCGCCTCGGGACTGTCTCCAGGAAATTTTCTTGCTTATTCCATTGTTCCAGCCTCACTTCCAAGTGCAAGCAGTTCAGGTGCAAAAACTTTTGGGGTACATGGCATCCGTGACATCAGTGCTACCCTATGCCAGGCTAAAGATGCGACAGCTTCAGGCATAGTATCTTTCTCACTTCAACCCCATGCTTGACCATCCCATCAAAGCTGTGACCATTCTGCTGCACTTACCTCATCAACTTACCTGGTGGTCCAGCACAGACAACCTCATGGTTGGCCAGCTGTTTCGCTCTCCCTTCCCTACAATACAGGTGGCAACGGATGCAAGCAACACTGGGTGGGGAGCATTACGCCTCCTCACCTTTAAGATGGCTTTTCTTCTAGCCATAACTTCTGCAAGAAGGTCTGGCAAACTCTGCACACTCTGTTGTGATTGTCCATATCTTCAGTTCTATAAGGACAAAGTAGTAGCATATCCTGATGTTACCTTCCTCCCTAAGGTGGTCTCCTCCTTCCACCTTTCCCAACCCATCTCCTTACCTACCTTATTCCCAGATCCCTCTTCTCCTCTGGAACAGTACCTTCACTCCTTAGACATTTGTTGCGCTCTCGCCTTTTACACGTCTAGAACTGCAATTGTTAGAAATACACAAAAGTTGTTTATCTGTTACAATCCTAGTTCTAGAGGGTCTCCTGTTTCTCCCCCGCAATTTTCATGCTGGATCGTTTCCAAAATCAAACTGGCTTACGAAATAGCCAAGAGGCCGTTACCTTGTCATGTTTGGGCCCCCTCTACCAGAGCACTTGCTTCCTCAGCAGCCTTCCTTAGGGGCATTCCTTTGGAAGACATATGTAATGCAGCCATGTGGTCAACACCTACGATCTTTGTGAAGCACTATGGGATGCATGCCTGGATGAAATCCACTTCCTTTGGGAGAGCCATCCTTTCCTTTGTGATGGCGTGACTCCCCACCATCCTGTGAGTACTGCTTGTAATCACCCATCTGTGTGGCTTCACAAAGGCCACAAAGGAGAAGAACCAATTACTTACCTGTAAAGGTGATTCCTTGAGTGGACCTTTGTGAAGCCCCACAGCACCCGCATGCTGTGCCTGGTACTTACCTGTCACACTGACACTTATGAGGGAACTGAGGCATTTAGGCGGGATGCCCCTCACTCCTGCATGTGGCAAGTGGGAGGAGATTAACCAATTTTCCTATTGCTAGGGAAGTCCGACCTCTGCACATGCACACTGGGAAGCCCATCTGTGTGGCTTCACGAAGGTCCACTCAAAGAACCACCTTTACAGGTAAATAACTGGTTCTTTTGTTGGATGTTGTTCCATTGTGATTGAATAGCTGGTGTCAAGATCACAGAATGGTTGTTTTTTTCCAATCAAATATCTAATGAAGTAGTTAATTACCGTACATACTTTGTACAGTTATGGGGTTTATGAGGATCCTCTTATACTGCTTTTTTGGTCTAGAAAGAAAATTGGCTATTGAACATGTATCAGCCATAACATTCTATTGGATCCTTTCTTTTGGCTTGGTTTCCATTTGGTGACATTTATACTTGAAATGAAAAGGTCGCCATGAAATCCTCCTCATTCTGCCTTTAACATCCCGAAATGCTAAAAACTAACGTTCTCTCCCCTTCTCCTTAATGTGAAGAAAAAAGAAATTATGCTTCATGCTCCAGAAAGCATTCTGTTAACATCTTGCACAAAATAAAACCTTGTCAAGCTTAGTCACGTATAAAGTAGAAATCAAGGGGGGGGGGAGGAAACAGGGGAGAAAGAAATATATACAGGACAGATGGCCTCATCTTTACCTGTGCATGTTAATTATAAGTTATCTGAGTGTAGATTAGGAGAAAATGTTGACATCCATCTCTGTAGGGGGGGGGAAATCTTCCAGGCATGTTACAAGAATAAGCTCAAGCAAATCTGGGCTGAACTCTACAGGGCCTTACATTTCTGGGAAAGAAAATGTAATAATCTGCACTGGGGAGCAGTAATACACACAATTCACGACATTAACACTACCATAAGGACTTGTAAATATGAATTAATTCACATAGAATACCTTTTAATTCAGTACACTTAGCAACACCAGCTAAATGCTGGAAAATGTGAAGTTCTCTTCAGTCTATAACCTGTTATTTAAGGTTTGAGACAGAGAAGAAAGCTTTTCTTAGGTCATGCTGTGTGGCTCTTCAAGAGACAGAAGCAACTTGTGTTTCAGAAAAAGTTGTTTACTGTTATATTCAATGTATGTGTTGTGTTGAGTATAAGAGACACATTAGCAAGGCTTTCTAATGAATTGGTAACTAGAAGACAACTACTAGTTTTATGATCTTAATGATTTTACCACAGTTCTTCGCACCAAACATCATCCTTAACATGTATTTTCAAGTTTTTAATTCAGGGGCTGGGATCTTTATAGAAAATGTTGCTGTTAGTTCTACAATGTAATGCAAAGGAAAACATCAAAGTACATTTATTAACATTTATTTATTTTGAATAATTTTACCCCACCTTTCTCCTTGGAAAAGGACCCAAGGTGGCTTACAATAATGAGGGACAATATATAGTCCAGAACATTTAAGACATATTCAAGTTAAGAACAGGGAGTTTGAAGAGGCATCTTAGAACATTAAAAGGTAATATTTGAGCTATAAAGAGCATGCCAGAAGAAAAGAAAATTCCATTATGAGGGGTGAAAAGCAGCATAGAAAACACTAGTGTCCTTATGAAATCAAGTCAATGCAATCATGTATGGTAATCCACATAAAGTCACATAGTAGATAGTTGCTGATTCAGGGAAAGCTTGTTTGAAGAGGAAGGTCTTTACCTGCTTCTACAAGGCCAGCAGAGATGGGGCAGTCCTGGCCTCCAGTGGGAGGGAGTTCCAAAGTCTGGGAGCAGCAACAGAGAAGGCCCTTTCATGTGTTTTTCTGAGACACGCCTGTGAAGGTGGTGGGATGGAGAGAAAGACCTCTCCTGATGACCTTAGCACTCGAGATGGTTCATACTGCAATATTCTGTCTTTGAGGTAGCTTGGACGCAGTCTTTTTTTTTAAACTGCTACCATCCAAGAATCAGTCTTTCCAAATATAGAAATGCCCATCAACAATCAAATGATCAAAATGTCTGTGACTATCCACACCAGTGAAATCATGGCTGTTCAAAGTATTCAAGGTACAGTATGTGTGCTGGATTTCCTCTAATTTGTCCCTTTTTCTGTCTTCATTAGAACACCGTGGTCCCCCATCAGGAACAAACTCTGCTAGGCAGAGTCCAGCCCTACAACACCGACCTGTTGGACCAGTACCAGCCAGCTCTGCGGCCAGTGACAGGTATGGCAACTTTTGTATTTTTTTTTAATTGCAGAAATATAAGGTTAGACAAGATGGTAAATCTAGCTTGTCTTTTGGTGTCAGAGCTGATCAAGTTAGTGGGGCTATTTCTCCATTCAGAACAGTTTTCTATGACAGCTTAGAAGAGGATAATTTTTTCCAAAGCGATGTTTTTATATCAGTTTGGGTTCTCTGTATACCTTTGTTGTTGCTTTTGTTCTTGTTTTGATTTGTTTTGTTGTTTTGTTTTGTTTTGCACACACTATATTTATCATGTTCAGTCATGCCAGTGTTTCCCTGTTATAGCTGCTAATTTAAAACATAGAGTAATAGCTAATAATGAAAAGGAATTCAGTCTTGCATATTTTCTTCTGATGTTTCTTCATGGGGAAAGTCCATGTGAGAGGAGAAAAATAGCAGACAATGAAGATGATTAAAGTAAACCCCATCCTTTAAAAAGAAAAACATTGCAAGTGCCAAATTGCCAAGCACACTTCATTTTCTCTTCTTTTTAAACAGACCAATCTTGGCTACTGTACATTAGAAATGCACTGTTTGGCTTAGTCAATGTTGTGTTGTGTTTTAATAATTCATATCCAAAATTGTATACTTTTCTACTGATTGGTATAGATATTTTCTCCCAAACATAAAATAATGCTGCAAGGAACATCGATGCTAGGAAAATTCTGCAGTTTCATATACCAGGCTCCAATAAGCCTTCTTGGAAACTATTGGGGTGAACTAGCAGATAGCTATTTTGCTGTAAAATATATGTAGGTGTCCAGTATATCCTTCTTGATATTACCACTTATAGTGGTAGAACTTAGTTTAATTTAAATTTACTACTTTGTATCACTTTAGCAAATAATTCTTTTGAATGTTAGCATGGCCACTGAGTTAACACACAAGATAAAGCAAAGTTTGCTGCTTATATACAACCCCATAGTGATTAAAGCACTCTGTCTGTGGTTTACAAGTAATTATGCAGGATACACATTATTTAAGTTGCTGCTCTTTGCATTTTCAGAATAACTGTGATCATAATAAGCCTCATATTTATTCAGATGGCTTCATATTCAAATGGTTCCCTCCTGTAGAACTTGGTAATGTCTGAAGCCTGCATTGAATACTGGCTTCAAGCAGCTACATAGTTAGCCCAAAGCAAACTATTATGTGGATATGCCAAAATGGCAACCATAATTGTTGAATAATCCATTCACAATATTTCAGTTAACACTGCTAAAGTGAAGACAAGATGAGAAATGTATGTCGTAGAACATCTAAAACAAAACCACAGAAGCAGTTTGTATCTGCTTTTCTGCAGAGTTCCAGTAAGCATAGCATCTTATTAAGTGTGATAAGAGGAGGATGCTTACATTAAAATAAAACACTACAGTAGTTGCATACAGACAAGTAAACAGTTTTTCTATAGTTTACTTATTTCTCTATTGAGAATAACTAAGAACTGCAAGAAATCAAACAGACAAATGATTGAACAGAATCCTTGATACATGGTTTCTATAACCTATTAATCTATAATTATTCATAGCACAGAAAGGGGCTATTCTGATAGAGTATCTTCCTTTAACCAATAAGAATTACTATAGTAATTATAGTAGTTTTGTTTCCCAACCACCAGCTGAAGCTAGGACTATATGCAACAGGACTGAAAGAGGTGTAGTGTTTCGTTGTGTAACATCTTCATCCTATGTCAGGGAGATGTATTGTTACATATATCAGACCCAGTGCTTTCCCTGCCCTGTCCCTGCCTTTCTGGACGATCCTCCTCTTCCCTTCCTCACTCCTATACCAGCAGTCCTTTTTGGCTACTTTTAGGACTGAGTAGAAATTTTGCCTCCTTCCAATGCTTCCAACAGCAAACTCCATGGTTTCCTTTATTTCCTGCTCCTTTGGTGCTCCTGGGCCTCTCTGTATCACATTGTGTACATTCTGCACTTGCAGCTTCCGTACTGACTGCCTCTCCATCTAGCTGATTAGCACCCTCATGGAAGCCTTCTCTCATGCCTCCTCCTGGAGCATTGTCCTGGCCTGCCCTAACTATGTCAAGGTAAAGTCTTCTGTTCTCAAAGCACAAAAAACAACACATAGTTTTAAATGGAATGCTTTCCAGAGTTTCTAATGTAGGGCTCTGATGCCAAACCGTCATGGTATTCCACACCTGGTTCTCACTTCCTGATACTTTCCTTTCCAAATTCCAATTTCATCCTCAGAAGAACTGTATCCTTATCCTGAGCAAAAGCTCCAGATGTTTAAGTCCCTAACCATTTACATGGAAGAATTACTTCCAAATTCCAGCTGTGTGTACCAGCCATCCTTGACTTCAGTACTCATTTACTTGTTTCTGCCTTATCCACACAAATTCAGCAATCCTAGACCAACATGTTTCCCTTCAGCTTCCCTCTTAGTCAACAGAAAACCTCTGTGGGGTACATGAGGAGGAAACTTCTTTCTTTCCCCAACATCCCAAACCTAATTCCATCATTGTTGATGCATCCTGCACTAAAGGGTGACAGAAACCTCGTTCTTCCTCTGTCAACAGTGAGGAACAGAAATTGGATACTGTATTTTGTGGAGACTCCTTTATTTCTCAGCTGCCCTGGTGTTCTGCATCAGCAGTTACCAGGCTGGTCATGCCAGCTTATCAGCAGCTTCTCATGGAGAGGCTGAAGGCCTTCCTCCAGAGTCTCCCCAGGGATCACAAATACCATCACTCTCATTTTCCAAGCTCAAGCTCATAAGCTAGCAGTACATCAAATCAGTTTTGGCCACTGTATCACTGATTCCATGTCAGTGGTGATCAACCTTCTAGACATGCTTAGCTATTGACAGCTAGCATATAGAGGACTCTCACCTTTAGGTCTTCCGTTCAGGATGATCTTTTCTGTGCAAGATGGATGAGCTCACTGCTGAACATGGATTATTCCCAAGAAGATGGGAGTTGCCTACGAACCTAAGCCCCAATGTTCTGACATATCTTTTTGTAAGAAGCATCTGCTGCGTATCAGAGGTGAGGGGCCCTTCTGTTGGAGCACTTCTATCTCCATCTGTCAGTCTACTCCTTTTAAGTGCCACCTCAAGCAGGCCAAGGAACATCTGCCTTCTACTTCAAATTTATCTTCCCAGGCAGATCAACATCAGCTTTGACTCCAATACTTTTAAAACCAAATTCAGGATTTCTCCTCCTTGTCATCTCTCAACTTGGTGAACATACTCACCAGTCATTGGGTCCTATAGTTCAAGATGGCTGTACCTTCAAGTTTAATCAATTCAACATTCTGACCTTCCTTCTCCAGGTATAATGATCTAGAGAATTTAGAAGGGTCCACCTTTTTCAGCAGGTATTGCATTTATCTACATAACCTCCTAGAAGCCTTGTACCAACTCCTCCTATGAAAGGAAATGGAAGCCTTTGACTTGGCTGAGTAGAATAGTCTTGTTCTGGCTTCCTGGCAAGCACCTCATATGCTACAATTTCTTGTCTCCTTTTACATCATGAACTTGTTTACTCCTCCACAGTGGTATACTTAGTCACATATTTTAACATGCCATCATGTGTCACCTTATATGTCATTACTTTCTGTGGTTCCCCTTATTAGATTCTTGAAATTAGCCTTCTTGTACCACCTAGATTGTTACCAGTTGTGTTGTTCCAGTTTATGGGTAAATTATTTGAACCTGTTCTGCAGTTCTTACCCAGTGTCAGTAAACACAGCTTTTTTTGTTGCCATAACTTGCTAGGAGAGCTTCTGAATTATGCACATTGAACTTGGGTATGCTCTTTCTGAAGTTTTACAGGAATAAGATGCTGCTATGTCCTGATATCTCTTATTTTCTCTTCTTACGGTAATTTCCTCCTATCCCAACCAAGCTGAACCTCTTTAAAGTTCACTTACGTTTTGCCACAATCCAGCTTCCTCTTTGAAGTGGGTGTTACATACCTTGCACATTGGCCATATTTTAGCATTTTATATTTCCAAAACTGCAGGCTTCCAACATTCTCTTCATCTCTTCCTTTGTTAATGAAAGGGTTCACAAGTGCTTACTTTCCAATATTCCAATCTCACTAGCTTACCACTTGGCCTAGCTTCTACTTGTACCTGGGATGAAGAGCCATTCTGTTTTTAACCTCTGCAGCTGCCCTCTGTGGGATTTCATTGCTGAACATTTGTGAAGTAGCCACATGTTTACATGTGTCAGCATTTGTTTATTACTACCATTTGGACCATCTGGGTGCTTCCTTAGGCATATTGGTGCTTTATTCTATGCTATTTTGACATATCTGTCTCTACTAAGACAGTTTGCCAGCTACTTATTAGTATGAATCACAGAGCTCTCCAGCAAAGAACTGTGGCTTGCTTCTTTCAACTGTGTTTCTTCAAATAGTTGTGAATATATATTTCTCCCCTCTTGGTGTCTCACTCTGTTTTTTACTTTTAAATGATTGCAAACTAGAACTGAGATTTCTAAGCACAGATAACTCTGGGTATGCACAGGGGGTGGGGTAGGGTGGAGCGGGCAGGCTTCCTGCTGATACTGCTCAGCTCTAGAATGTTCCATACTCTGTACAGGTTCAGAACTTGGACATCAACTCAAAGAAAGGCAATTACAACACATCATTCTGGTATTAGTTAGTGTACTGACCAGGTTAGCTTGGACACATTGGAAGGAACTTGCAAGTTAGTGAAGCTAGGAAACGTCATTTATTAGTGCCTGAACACTCCATTGGAATGATTTGCTAGACCAGAGACAGAGCTTTGAAAGGTTATGAGTAGGGTGTGGCTAGCCTCTGTAGACAATTTAAACTCTTTGTTTGGAGTTGTAAGACATTTGGGAAAATAGCAAATTGCTATTTGACCTGGGGATCAGCTAAGATATGATATCTACCTGCAGAGTGAGTGTTGCACTAAAAGGGTTAGGTTGGTGCTTAATTTTGATTGAGGTATGTAATGGAAATTCATGAAAGTTTATCATAGTTGCATAAAAATCAAATAAATAAATAAACACTTCATCCTCTTCATATTGCCATCTTCTACCCTTGATTATATATGTGTTTTCTAGTCAATTATCTCACTCTCTATCATGGGACTTGAGTCTATGCTACTTGCTTTGGAGAAGAGGTTGGTATAAGTAGGTACTGCTGTAATATAAAAAAATATACAGCTAGTATTACAAATGCTGAGTGACTTGCTACCTGAGTGGGATTTTTAAATTGATTGTTAGCTTTAATGATGTGAGCAACTTTGGGTCTTTTTAAGGAGAAAGGCAGGGTATATAATTGCAAAGAGGAAATAGCTAAAATCCTATTAATTCCTTCAGAAATACTTTTCTCACTTCATTTGAGAAGGACATAACTGCAACTCTAATAGTTACCCTGTGGTTCCTTCTGTTTCAGGGGTGCTGCAGAAGCTGATGCAGGAAAAGACCAATGCAACAGTTGCAAGCACCTCTCACCAGCAGAAGGTGTTGCATCCGTTGTAGGGAGCAAACATTCTCAGGTATATAATATTCACTGGAAAATATCTTTGCTTACTGTTGGGTGGAACTGGTCTCTTTGATAACAATGATGGGTGTTGGTAGGACTCTATGTCTGATCACCATGTGTGGGTGTGAAAGCTGGGCAGTTCAGAAAGCTGGCAGGGGAAAAATACTTTGTTTGAAATATGGTGCCATGAAAGAGAATTGTTGGTATCCTAGATCAGTGACGGCGAACCTTTTAGAGACCGAGTGCCCAAACTGCAATTCAAAACCACTAATTTTTTTGCAAAGTGCCAATACAGCAATTTAACCTGTATACAGGTGGCTATGAAGGGGCAATGTTGGGTGTCCACAGAAAGGGCTCCGAGCGCCACCTTTGACACCCGTGCCATAGGTTCGCCACCACTGTCCTAGATTGCCAGAAAGACAAACAAAATCGGTCCTCAAATCAAATCAAGCCTGATCTATCTCTGGAAGCAAAAATATTAAAACCGAGTTTGGTTCTACTTTGGGCACCCCACAAGAAGACAGGATTCTCTGGAAAAGACGGGGAGAAGTGGAAGGCGGCAAGAGAAGATGAAGACCAAATATGAGATGGGCTGACTCCCTGAAACAGCCCATGGCCTTGAGTCTGCAAGGGCTGAGCAGGTCAACTAAACAAAGGTTATTTTAGAGAGTGCTCATTCATGAGTCAGAGCAATTTGACGGCACATAACAATAAAAGGATATAAGCTTTCATGGTGCCAGGTCACATGGGGTATATTTTCTTTGAATTTAGGGAAGGATGAGCCTAAAGTGTTTGTCAGTGACAAAAATTTCCTTCCGCTCCAGAATTGCACCATATTTGGTAGGAAGCAACTAGGGGGAGTATAAATTTCTCCTGTTCAACAGAATCAGTAGACAGTGGGAAATGAGAGGCTTCTAGGAAGATAATAAATACACTTTGTTAAAGAGTGGGAAAATTGTGATACTGTATCTATATTTTCTGGAATAATACTATTGTATTTCATAGAAATGACCATGTTGCAGCTATACAACCAAGTTCAGTCTGGATATTTCACTTCAATTAATATACCTCATTGATTAAACTGAAATAGTCTAATACTACCCAGTACTCCAGATTTACAGAAGCACTCAAAATAGTAAAGTCACAGTTATGGTACGGTTGTGTCCTTTTTCAAAGAGCATCTCTTGCCTTTTAAAATTTCCAAATGGTCCTCAAGAATTTTGGCAGGAATTACCATAATATCAAATAAAATTTGATGATTGTTAAAATATGTATTGAGATAAAATTGAAATTATGCTGCTCTTACCTCGTTATTTGAATCAGGGTTTTAAACATTTCTCAGGAATCCTAGTCTGAACTCTTGTTTTCTGCACAGAGCCCTGGATGTTACCCAGTAGAACTAGAGCGAGGTTCTCGGGGCTTTGGATTCAGCCTTCGCGGAGGGAAAGAGTATAACATGGGGTTGTTTATTCTACGGCTTGCTGAGGATGGGCCTGCCATTAAAGATGGGAGAATTCATGTGAGTAGATAATAGCAATGGTTTCTGAAAGCTGTGTGAGTTCAGTCTAGACCCATTATGTCCAGTCCATATAATCAGGGCATTAGAAACTAAATACTGTATTCCTGATGCATTTGTTTTCAAAGATAACTCAGGGCACTGCCTCAGAATGGGCGCCAAACTGTGGATCAGCTGTTAGCTGGTAAATGAATCATGCAGAACTGGTGCTTCACGCCCATCTCAAATTCAGATTTTTCTAATTAAATTCAGAAAACTTCCTTTACTTGTAGAAGAGTTTTAAGGAACATACTATATGTCTGAGAGGATTCTCAGTCACCCAGTTGGGGTTATCAGGAAATTGAGTCATGGCAACTTGACTTCTTTTCTTAAGAGATCGAAAGATTTTGTGACTCATCCAAGCAGCTTCATCATTCTGAGGAAAGTTAGTGGCGAGTCCTCCAATTGATTTCACATCACCCTGGTCTGAATAGGCTCATAAGTTGGACAGTGGCCTGAATAGGTTCGTTAGGTGGACAGTGAAGGTATTGTACATGCTGTAGTTAACTCACTCCTGTGTTTCTGAGTATTTTGAAAAGTAAATGAAAATATGACAAATAAATAACTGTGACAGTGCTGGTCCAGATCGTAGGGTGTCCATTTTCTGACATGTTCCATTTAACATGGCAATAGCAAATCTTGATCCCTATGGTGCTGTGCATATCATGTTCACATAGTATCCCGGCATAGTACAGTACTTGTATAATGTTTGAAGCCACATTCAGTCTTGTACCACAGCTTGTACTTTCTTCTCTTAAAAGCCGGTCTGCATCTGGGGGGTGGGGTGGCTCAGAGAAAAGAACATGTATGAGGGGCTTCATAGGCAGTGCTTATTTTACCAACTTGTGATGTAGAAAACATGTTAACAGTTAAACCTTGCAGGCCCTCTAAAAAGGAACTGAATGCTCCTTTAATTTTGAGATGCCCCCTATGACTCAGAAAAGAAAATGCTGCCATTTTCTTTAAGCACCATTTGTTAAACTTAGCCTCATCAGTCTCCTGATTTCTGTAAGCAAAAGGAAGACTCTGTACAGTGGTACCTTCAAAGATGAATTTAATTCATTTTATGGGTCAGTTCGTTTTATGAAAAATTGCCTTTTTCATAGGAATGAATGGGAAATTGATTAATGCATTCCAGAGGTTGGAAAAAGACCTCTTAATAAAGTGCACTTTAAAGGCATGCAGGCACCCCCATTCCCAGTGCCATGACAAGCAGTACAAAGATGGACAAACGAAAGCACCAAGACAAACCCCAGGCTGTTCCTGCCAAAAAATGCAATGAAAAGCAATGCAGAGATTATCAAAAGCAAGCTCCGAGAGAAACCCCAAGTTGTTTCCACCAAAAGTGCAATGAAAAGCAGTGCAAAGATGATCAAAAGCAACAAGCTCCAAGACAAACCCCAGCCCATTCCCACCTGCAGAGCAATGGAAAAGAATGCAAAAGCAAAAAAGAAAGCAAGGAAACTTCAGCTCCCTACCTTACCATGTTCTAAAAGTTCTAAAACTTCTACAAAACAATGTCCAGAATGGCTCCAAAACTTGATGAAAAAATTCCTGCCACTTCTCACAAACTATGGGGGCACAATGCATCCTGGGTAACTTGTTTCAAAATGCAGAATGGATTTTTGTCTTGCGAGGCATCTCATAGGGAATTTTTTTCTTAGGATGCATGCCAATTCCCGGAAATTTCATTTGTCTTACAGGGCATTCGTCTTATGGGCCATTCGTCTTGCAAGGTACCACTATACATGGTTCTGCATGGTATTTGCTTTGCACACCTAGAGTTTCAATCAGGATCTTTCTCAAAGAGCATTTAGATACCGTGCAATCAACTACAGGGAAACATTTTGTACAAATATTATTACTACAAAAATCAGCTTGGGCAAAAGAATGTAAGAAGAGTGCTAAGTGGAACAGATGAAAAGTCTGTCAAATCCAGCATTCTGTTCTCATTGGAGCTGAGAAAGCACCTCTAAGAAGCTGACAAGCAAAGATACAAGAGCAGCAGTAATGTGCCAGTCATGTTTCCCAGCAACTGATAAACATAAGAATATAGCTTCTTCTCTTTTTTTTTACTGGAATTAAGGTATAGAAGTCATGGCTAGAGGCCACTTACATCCCTTCCCCCCTTGAATTTTAAAGTTATTTATTTATTTATTTATTTGATTTGATTTGATTTTTTTTATATACCTCCCATCTAGCCCTAGGGCTACTCTGGGCAGTTTACAACATACATTTCAACATAGCAATAACAACACATTTAAATAATGAAAATACAGACAACGTAGTATAACAAAATATAATCAACTACATTAACAACATTAAACTAAAATAAAAGTAGAAATAACCAAGCAATTGATCAAGTAGCAAAAAAAAATTAGAGATAAGTGGTGAAAATTAGAGATAATTAGAGATAAGCGGTCATCACTTTCTGTGTAATTTATTTTCCCTGTTTATTAGCATTTGTTATATTGATTTGCACACCACCTAGAGTAGCTATTTGCTAGATGGGCTGTATATAAGTCTAATAAATAAATAAACTAAAATAAGTAAATGAATAGTGGCAAATAACCCAAATAATCGATGTCCTCAGACAACATGGCTACTTGGTTTCTCAGGGCTAATTCTAGATCATTTATGAACAAATTTAAAAGCACTGACCCTCCAAAACAGGTCACTGGGAACTTGTTTTGGGAGGGTCAGTGTCACTGTATGTTACACACTTTATATCCCTTCCTCATGAGAACTGACAATTTATTCCTACTCTTCCTTCTGTTCTTCAGTTGCTACCTATCAGTAAGTGATTTAACATTCTTATAATTTGTGAGCCATAACATTATACTAGCTTGAATATTTATAGTGATAATTACTACATTTTGTTTGGTGGAACTTTCATGCAGTTAGGCACTTTGTAGTACAGTGGTACCTCTAATTACGAAATTTATCCATTCCAATTGGATTTTCTTAGCTCAAAATTTGTGTAGTTGGAAACGCGGTTTCCCATCAGAATGCATTGAAAATCAAATAATCTGTTCCGGAGGTCAGGAAAAAAGGCAAAAGGAAAGGATTAATTGGTTTTCAATGCATTCTTATGGGAACACTTCCCAAACCTAGCAATGCAGAGGAAGAGTTTTCCCCCTTTGCTGGCTTGGCAGGAAACCCCCTCAATCAACCAGCAGCCAAGGCTGCGGAGCTGTCAAAATCAGCTGCTTGCTGACAGTCAGGTAGTGTTGACAGCTCCGTAGCATTTGCTGCGGGTTGATTGAGGGGGTTTCTCCCTAACCCAGCAAAGTGGGGAAGCTCTTCCCCTGCTTTACTGGGTTGGGGCAGTCACCCAGATGGCTCCTTCACCGCCAGCCCCCCGCCCCGCCCCTGTGCTCGCTTGTTCCCTGCTGTGGTGGCGAGCGCTGGGAGGATTTCTTCCTGCTTCCCCATGCCCTGGTTTTGCCTTGGAAGCAGTTTCTGCCTGCTTGCAAGGCAAAACCAGGGCATCTGGGAGCAGGCAGTCTTTCCCCCCAGTAGCTTCGTCTCCCTGCCCCCTCTTCCGTTTCAGGCACCCAAAAGCTGAGGAGGAGGAGGGTGGTAGGGAGGCAAAGCTCTAGGGGAAAGACACCCTGAGCTTTAAAAATGAGAAGGTCCCTTCTGCTTTCAGGCACTCAGAGTGTCTTTCCCCCAGAGGATTTGCCTCCCTGCCACCCTCCTCCTCTCAGCTTTTGGGTGCCTGAAAAGGAGGAAGGGTCAGGGAGGTGAAGCCATTGGGCTTCGCATCCAGCCACCCACTTTTGCTCCCCAATAAACTAAATGGCAGCCAGTTTGGAGGGGAGCAAAAGAAGGTGGCTGGTTGCGAAGCCACTTCACAACCAGCTACATGACTTTGCCTAATAAAGCCGCCCTCACCACTGCCACCTGACTGTCACCTGAAGTCACCTCTCGCTCACTCAGCCCCTTTGGGTCAGAGCAGCACAGATCCGGGCTTTCCTGACCCAGCAGAGGGCTGAGTGGGTGAGAGGTGGCTTCACTATTTGCCCGCTCACCCCCCCCCCTTGGGTCGATTACAAATATAAATCCTCCGCTGGTATGGGGATGGCCAGGATTGGGGCTGCCCCCATACTGGCAGAGGATTTTTATTCATAACTTGAATTTTTCGTAATTAGGGTCATTCATAATTGGAGGTACCACTGTATTTGACTTCTGCTACTACATTTTCACTAGTGTAGACATTAAAATATAATAATGAAAACTGTGACTGCAACTCCAGGAATACCACCTTGTCTCATAATGAGGCTAGTGAAAAGGCCTACAAGTATATTTTTATAGTAGTACTACTGACTGTTTAGAATTGGCTATGATATATATTTTTCAAAGGTGATAAATAAAAAGCCAGAGTTTGAGATACTGTTTATAGCTTAATAGTAATGCTTTTCTTCCTCAGGTTGGTGATCAGATTGTTGAAATCAATGGAGAGCCGACACAAGGAATCACCCATACACGAGCCATTGAATTGATACAGGCTGGAGGAAATAAAGTTCTCCTGCTCTTGCGGCCAGGAACTGGCTTAATACCAGACCATGGTAAGAAAGTGGGCCTGGCCTGGTCTTGTTTACAAGGATAGGAGATGACGTACTAGGCTCCAGTGCGTGGTGAGAATACTTCTGTTCTTCAGGCTTATGAGTTCAACACAATGGGGATTAACCCCAACTTTTTGCTGGAAGACCGGTCAGCTAATTTGACAGTGTGCCTGCTCGGTATTCAGATTAAAAGGGAAAGAAGCATATAAATCTAATTTAAACAGCAAGAATTACGACCATCACTACTACATGTAACTTTGCTACCTTTTGCCAGACTCTGTTCATTCCCTGAAAATAGCTTCCCCTATTCCCTGAAATTCAGTATTTCTAGTCCCTATTTAGGCATTTCTGAAATTGTTGCTTTGAACACACTTTAAAAAGAACCCACCCCATTCCATCTGCCATTGCGTTGTTCAAGGTTACAGTGCAAAAGATTAAAGAGGAAAATAGTTTTGTTCATGTGCAAGATTTTCAAGGGTTCTTACTTGGTAGTCTGCCCACAAGTAGGAACCACTCCTCTTTATTCTCACTGTTGATACTATGAAAAATGATGTGATAGAAGAGGATGGGGCAGATGATCTCCTGTAGGTGTGTTCACTGTGCCAGGCTGAATAATACAGGGATGTGGTATAGAATCACATAATTAAGAGTTAGAAAACAGCCAAGGGTTATTCTGTTAAATCCATTGCTAATACAGAAATCCAGCATTCAAGTATCCTTGACAGATGGCTACCCAATCTTTGTTTTAACAAAGGAGAATCCCCCACTTCTGAGGCCACCAGTACCTTGATAAGCACCTGCTACTGTCAGGAAATCCTTCAAATGTTTACTTGGAACATCTGTTCTTGTAATTTGCATATATTGGTTCAGGTGATATCATTTGTAGCAGGAGACACCAAGTTTGTTCCATCTGACAGCCTTTCAGAGATCGGAGGATTACTGTCATATCATCTCTCAGTATTCTCTTCTCTAGAGTACATACTCATCTGCCTCTATTCTGTCCTCATTCTACAGTCTGTTTCTTCTTGTCTCCTTAAATGACTTAGTAGGAAGGAGGTACCACCTGCAGGACTAAGCTGGTATTCACAGAGGAATTACAGTATACCCTCAATCATCCCACTCATCAGTGCTCGAGTGAAGCCCTACTCTTTTAGATCATCTGTCATTTGCACCCAAAATCATGTGGAAATCCTTTCACAAGTGTTGCAGAAAAGGTGGTGGAGAAGCAATCATCATGGGTCGTACAATGAAAGGGCAGATAATGTGTGGCCTTCAGATGCTGTTATAACTCTCATCAGAGCTAGCCAGCATAGGTAATGAGAAAATCTGATGAGAAATGCAGTGACCATTTATAAATTATTGCTACTTTCCCTTTGGTACAAACTTCCTCAGTTGCAAAATATTCAGGGTAATTCTCTTTTTTAAAAGGGGAGGAGTAATGCCATGTTCATTTACTTTCACTTTAAAAATGTCTCTGTGCTTGGAAGTTCTCCTGTTTTCCTTTTTAATACAAAGAGAAATGAAAGTTAAAATCATTTCTTAGTGTTAGATCCAGTGGATGCCTGCTGTTTATCATTTACTTACCTATGCTGTATAATTCATCAGTCTCCTAGGCATCTCCTGAATATTTTGATGCAGTTGTGTCTCTGTTGGTTTCATACTATGTTACTCGCTTTACTTGATGCCTTCCTGAAGTAATCCCATGACCATCTGATTACAGAAGCCCTGCAGTAGACTAATTCATATATATGATTTTTCTGTTGTGTTAAAAACTAAGGTGCTATATTCTTTTGAGATACTGATCACCCTGGCTTGTAAAACAATCCATCTCAGTGTAACTTTTCTCTACACATTCACAGAAATTCTTTACAAAGTTGTAACATTTCTTACTCTTGTGAAATTGGGCTCGGCCTTTCTATTTGGGGTTTAATCTTATCACAGGGTTTTCAAAGTAAGAAATATTCCAAAGTGGTTTACCCTTGCCTTCACTATAGTACTAACAAAAAAATTGGTTGAGCTTCACTGCCATTATGTCCTCCATCAGTGTCAACTTCAACTACTATCCTGCCCTCCAGAAGTTTGGCCTGGAACTAACAATTCTGTAGCAGGATAGCTGGAGTGTCCAGGTGGGAGAAAAAGAGGAAGACCAAATATGAGGTAGATTGACTTCATAAAAGACTCCACAGCCCTGGGTTTGCAAGAGCTAACCAGGATTATTGATTATATGGCACTCTAGGGATCACCGTAAGTTGGAGGTAACTAGGTGACATATAACAGCAGGGTTTAATCATTGGTTCTGTGCTGTAGTTTCAAAAGTAGAAGGTTGTGATTCATTGCAACATTTATATATTGCCCTGTAATAAAAATTCTCCTGTGACTTTGATGAAACAGTTTGATATACACTATACATAAATTAATTAACTAATAAAAACAAAGATAGCATAAACACAGCTCAGAGAATAAATGTAACAGAGATCATAGCAGCATCAACATTTCACTTCCTTCGCACCTCAGTAGACCTGAGAAAATAGCCATTTACCTAGTGTCTACAATTAGTAGTACTACTAGCACTTATATTACTACTATTACTATTATTGTTATTATATAATCTAACAATTCCCACAGTACTAAGCAGAACCTAATATTATACAGGACTTCTGAGGTAAACAATAGAGATAATGTGAGCTTCTAAGTATAAAAAGTTATGTGAAGTTTAGTATCTAGTAGTAGGTCATCCTTGTCCACCTTGAATTTACCCTTGGGGGGGGGGAAAGCTTGCTTGGTTTCTCACAATCTAGTGCATCAGATTAAGAAGCAGCCAAATCTCTCTTCTTTCCCTCTGCTTTGTATCCATTCTACTAAACCCATTATTTTAAGTGTGTTTGATCGTAAAGAGGAAGAGGTAGCTGATAGACTAAGACTACCCTAAAGCCGCAGATGGGATGATGCACTTGGAAACTGTAGTATTCAGCTAAGATTCTTTCTCACATTGTCTTCTATTACTTTATGCTAAGGGGATTAAGAAGAGTGGGAATACCTCTAACTCTTACTATGCCATCTCTTGCACTGTGCTTGTGAATCGTACATTTCTAATGAATCTTTTGCTGTGTGCTATGATTTTGGTATATAGTCTTGGGCTTTTTCTCTTCCTCCCTCAGGTTTGGCTCCTTCCAGTTTGTGTTCCTACGTGAAACCTGAGCAGCATTAAAGCTTTCAGTGCTTTTCTTGGTCTTTCCTTAAAGACTTGGTAAATCTGCATGTCTTGTGATTGACCTCTTTTTATTTGCTTTGGTAGTTTTTCGCTCTCCTTGTTCTTAGTTTTCTTTCAACATGAAATGCAGTAGGTATAGCTATGAAAGATGCAGAAGAATTGATTTTAACACTCTCTAACAGCCAAAAATTAAAAACCCCTCGAGCAAAAATCATATTGCCATTCAATTATTTTTCTTTTCCCCCAACTGTGGTACCATACATAGTATTTGTAAAAGCAGAAGAAAAGTGAAAAGGGGGAAGGAACCAAAACCTGAAAAATAAAAAAGAAGGTAAAAACCACATAGGAATGCTGTGGTATTAGTAAACTTCAGTCAGATATACAAAATGACCATTGCATTGTGATTTTATCCTTCCTTATAGTAGATAATGAAACTGTTTTTAGAAACATAATGCATATGATAGATTCCATTTCAGTATGTGTCTCTGAGGAAGGTTGAAATAGGAATACACTCAGTACTATTTTTATTGAAGCTGCTTTCATTCATTAAATAAGAACCATTTTGAGACTTCTGTTTCCTTTACGTAGTCCATTCTGTTTCCTTTATGTGGTCTATGCTCCAAACCTTATGCGTAAATTTTCTTTAAGCTCTTTGGTGAAACTCCTGACAATAATATATGTAGGTCCACCATGTATTCTATTAACTACAGTGTGAGAGATCGTGGATAAAAACTTTTGGTAATTCATTTTCTTAGCTGAGCTTCTCACTTCAGGTAGAAATTGTGTCTTGACTATGTGTATAATTGGGATTCTGAGACAATACAGGCTCAGTAATGACTACAGAAAAGAGGATTCTCTTTTCAGCTGCTTATGGAAGTTGAAATGGCAGGATGATGACTTAGGATAATGTAGTTCCAAAGATCTCATCATACAGGGAAACTATTGAACAGGCATAGGGAGTTTGCTTCCACAATAGAGGGAACGTTGTGGGTAGGTGGATGGAGGATACAGGCCACAGAAAAAATGCATGGCTTAAAGTTTGTAATTTAAATTTTTGTCATGCCATTTAGCAATTTATGTTGGATTTTATATGATTTACCATTAATCCTAGAAGGGCTTTGGATTTTGATGTTGCATCATTATTGTTTAGCTGCATATATTTCCTTATTCTGATACAGGCAATCTGGATAGTTGTCCAACATCCTCAAGTGCTACACATGGTGAAAAGACGCCGCTTCCCTCATTCTCACATTCTGCTTCTACATCTGAAGCATCTCAACTGTCAGGATCAGAAGAAGCTTTAATGAAAGCTCACATGCCCGAGAAACTGGAAGAAATGAAGAACACTGTGCCTGAAAAGAAAAGCACTTTAATAGAAAAAGACTTGGAAATTAAGAATGCAACGTCTGCACAAAGGAACGTGAACAAATGGGACCACCCTTCCAGTCCAAGTAGTAAGACAGTGCATGGAACTGCGCCACTAGCAATGGGAAATGCAACCAGGAGAGACAGATCAGCTAGTCCAAAAAAGGTGAGCAATAGTACTTCCAAAGGCCATAATCAAGTACCAAGCAACAGTCCAAGGAAAGGTGAGCCTAAAAAAACACAGAGAGATTGTTTAGAGCAACCAGAAAGTCTGTGGAGTCACAAAACGAAGCACTTAGCAATCTCTGAGAATGCAGATAATGGAAAAGTCCCCGCCAAGGAAAAAAGAGGTAGATCTGTCAGTCCCCAAAAACATGCAAAAAGAGAAAGAAGCAGAGAGAAACTGAACATAGAACAAGGATTAACAGAATTTCAAAATAGAACAGCTGATAGTAATAAAAACACTGCTGTGTTGCTAAAAGGTGAAAACATGAACTTAGAAACTGTGAAGGAAGCCACAACGCAATGTATATCTGGGAAGGATGAGAAATCCCCTTCCGAGACAACACATAGCAAGTCTCTTCTACATTCTAAGATTAATCCACGCGAGAATGACTTGCAGCCAGCTAATAAAACCAAAGAGGATGGAATAGTCAAATCTGAGGCTAGGTCTCCAGTGAAGAAAACAATATCTCCTGGACCTTGGAAGGTACCAAGTACAAGTAAAGTCACAAAAGGAACGGGTTCAACTGATAAACGGGTTTGATTAACAAACTTTTAAATTATATATTTTAATCAGGTTTCTAATACGATCACTACAACAGTTTTTGTTTTCACAAAACTGTCATGTGTTTTCAGCCACTGTAATTGACAAAATGGAAAGTGCATATGATTTGATCTTAATTAGATTGTGTGAAGGACTTTTTGGACTGCATATGAAAAACTCTTCAAATGCTGCTGTCCTTTTTTCCCTTTGAAGGTGGTGTCCTGCTGTTTCTGATGTTGCACTGCTAAGGCTTTCTGAAAGTATTGTTGGTTAATGAACAAAATTGTTTAATGCCTATTATTAGTGTAAACATGACTCACTACTTGTTCTTGTGCCAAGATATCTACTGTATCCTGTTGATTCTTCTGTTTTCCCTTGTCACGGAGAAGATTTTGCTTGAAACTTAGTGTTTGCTCAGGCATGCTGCATGTTTACCTAGTTCTGAGTTGCCACTGCTCAAGCAAGAGTTTGGGTGGGCTTAGCTCTGGAGTCAGGGAGAAAATATGCCCTAAAGGCCTTCTTCCACACAGTGCTTCTTGCCTTACCCAGCAAAAGAACTTTAAACAGAACAGAGCCCCTTCGTGTATAATATGTGATATACTGTTATTTTGCTCTCTAAATAATTTTGTTTGAACTATTGATGCCATTATTAACATGTGATGCAAACAAAAATCTAAAAGTTGTGCAATTGTGAAATCACTTATAAAAGATAATAGTACAAATTTCAGTGAAACTAAATGGGAATAAGTGATTTCAGGGTTGCTGTCAAACTATTTCCTGTCCCTTTTTTAAAAACAAACATTCACATTTGAAATTAAACATGAAGAGAGTACATATGTTTCCAAGCTTTCTGTCATGCTGTTTGTTAGAATCTCCCATCTGCTGTTCGGTTGTTCTTTTCCTTAATGCTAGCTTAAACATTTGAAAATTTTCTGCCTTGCCTGAAAATTTACAATCTTAAATCACAGTGAGAAGATTTTCATAGAAAATCCACAAAGCTGAGCTTCTATGAAAGAAGCATATTTGCTTGTGCCTATTAATAGAAGTGTGTTTCTAATTTGCTTTACATGTACACACACAAAATTATGTCCCAATTTAAATGGCATCATTGAAAAAGATCTCAGCTTCTGCATGGCTATAAATATAGTGAAGAATGTTAATAGTGGAGCACATTGGTACCTCATACCTGTAGGTAGTTAAGGTGGGAATGGGTTGATGGCAAACTGTAAAGAATTGAATGCCTGGAATTAAATAACTGTAGAAGAGGACTTGGTTTCCTGTGATTGAGCTTGGGGAGTAGGTACGATATGGCTTAATCCAGGTCAACAAAGAAATAATTTCTTTTGTGTTCTCTTCAGTTACATCCAGTTGTTTGTCCCACTTCTGATAGACCGCTGAATGAGTGAAACTTGTTAAATAAAAATTTATATTAGTCCCATTGGATTAATGCAAATTAAGTCAAGGTTTACATAAATTGCATCAATTCAGTGGACTTGTATCATTTGAAACTAACAACTAGATGTTTCCCTAAATCAGAGGTGGCCATCTAAAACCCTCCAGATATCCTTGCTGTGCTAGTTAAAAATGCTGGAAACATCTGGAGAATCCCAGTTGCCCTACCTTGACCTCAGTGGAAGCTTTTAAAATATTGCCTACAAGTCCCCATGTAGTTAAATGAAAAGTTACACTAAGAGAGAATGAGTGGATAAAGATTTTAATCCCCCCTGTATTGGAAACCTGGAAGAGTGCAGTTAAACTCTTGCATCTGGCATTACTTTTATGTCCTTTTCTGTTAGTTTGCTTGTCTTTCTTGCTATTCTCTTTTTCTCCTTTCTTTGCTAGTTGTTTTTGTCTGCTCTTGGTTGTTCTTCCAGTCATTTTTGCTGCAAATACAGTAACATGTAAATGTTATTACAGACCTTCTGCTGCACATACTGTATGTGCTTGCACATATGGCTATGAAAGGGCAGGGAGGGTTGTTGACCCTCTTGATAGTTTGGAGTGAGCATGCTCTTTATAGAATGTTCCAATACATAACATCTTGTTAATTAGCTTTATGTGTTATTATTTTGTTACAAGGGTAGAAAAAAACTGAAGCTAGTTCCTGCTAGCAAAGCCAACACTGTGACAACGGATAGGCACGTTGTTACAGTCGCTAAGAATATGCTGCTGCTCAAGCTCTCGCTGTTTATGCAGTAGTGTAGGTTGTATCCACTGTCCACTATTTAATATGGACACATCTTAAAAAGAAAAGTAGTGTGTTAACTTTATTCCTTATTGCATTGCAGTATCCCAACATTTCAGAAATGTTTTTTTTTCCTGTCCTCCTTTTGAGGGTCTCCTCTTTGACACATTAAATCAGTTTCAGTTGAGATTAACAACAGTGAAAAACCTGATAGTTTTACTACTATTCACTTATATGGGAGTTACCCACTTTGTCTGCTGGTACAGTTACACACTGTATCACTTATTTCCACCTTGCTGGTGATGGTTCAGGGTCATTCCCACAGTTCTTCAGAAATGTTTTTGCAGAACACATCTTTCTCACTCAAAGTTAATTCTCTTTTCTCTGTTCGTTTTCTCTTGTGTAACCAACTCAAGTTTTCACTGATAAATGGGAACTACACACTATTAGAGCTTCAAAAATGTTATTTCCAGAAGATTACTACTTTGCATTCTTGCCCAGATTTCTTACATAAAACATCCTTCTGTTCCCCACTTCTCCTGTAAGTGAAGACTTTGTATGGGGACAGTGTTAGTGCAGATGTCTAAGACATCTTTATATAGTTACAGAGGGGATAAAACTCCTGCAGTCTTACACATGGCAGGATAAGGCTCAGGAAATCTGTATGAAGAATGCAGGCACCATTTTTACAGTAACTTGCTGCTATTGCTGCTGAGTTTAGTTGTTCCTCCAGTGCTGATCTTGTTAATGTTATTTCAGCCATAAGCAGCTAATACATATTATATCCAATTTATCTGTGTGGCACTCAACTGTTAAAAGGCACTAGCTGTCATCATCACAAGGACACTTGTATCAGACAGTGCAATGGAAAAGAAACAGTAGAAGTTTTAGAGACCCCACAAGCAAAATTTAGGAAAGATTGTGGATAAACGATTGATTGATATAAAAAGCTGTCAATTTTGGGTTGACTGGCTCAGAGAGTTTAGCACTTGGCTGTGGAGACAGAAGTCCAGTTCTCTACTCTGCTTCCTGGGAGAAGAGCCAGGTTGTGCAGCCCTGAACAGAAGCTGCACGATCCCAGAGTGCCTCCTGGAGAGACCGGTGTATCACTTCTTAACAGTTACACTTGTAGCAACATCCACTGGGTTTTCTAAGTCAGAATCGACTTGATGGCCTAACATAATAAGGCTGCCTGTTGCTTCCATTTTCTTCATCTTGCAACTGGGACCATGTACTATGATGATGCTTATGCAAACCATGATTTGAATGTTCGTCTTTTGAAAATGTTTTGCAAGAGCTCTATGTATTGGCCATGGCCTGTGGCCTGTAAAAGTCCCTTCAAGAGCCACATGTGTTTGTGTACATGCCACAAATCCTTTTATGTTTTAAAATAGAAATGTCCTACTCCTGTTTCTTGTTGAGTCCCTTGAGTTTTGAAAACACTATGTAATGTGGCATGAAGGAAGAATTTCTTTTCAGAACAGGAAATTTAAAATCATTTCATTTCTTACACTTGATTTTCCTTTGCATTTCACTGGAGAGAGACAAGGTCAGTTCTAGACAGGATATAACTGTTTTGAAAAGGATCACCTGACTAAATTTGCTGCCATCTGATAATATTTTTTGAAGTGTATCATCTGCTCTTGCTTGCTAGTTCTCATTTGCTAAGTCAAGTTGCTGTAGGAAGTATGTGCAAATATTGTAGAACATTACTGTGAAACTATTTAATATCTGAGTTATTCTGTGTAGATTAATACATTGTCAAATATCATATAGTCCTTCGATAAGATTCTCTGCATTGTCACAGAATAGTATTCAGTGAAAACTGCAGAAGTATCAAGATGAAAGTGAAATAACTTCCCCACTGTTCAGCAAATAACCATTTTCCAGATGCTATTCAACCATTTAATGGTGTGACCTAATTTGTTGTGTTCTGTTTGATGTAACCCCTTACCCAGAGACTTTATCTGTATTCAACTGCATAAAATGACTTAGCAATGTGGCCTTGGAATGATGAGAAACCTATGGTTGTACTGGATGTAAATGTTTATATATTGTACAGCACCTTTATATATACTTCTGAGGTTCTAACTAGAAAGAGACCTGTAAATTGCTCATTATTTTTTATATAGATACATTAAAAGAGACTCTAGTTCATGGCCTCTGGATTACTGTGCTTTAAATACTTTCAGCAAGACAAATTCCTGTTTTGTACATGAAATGGGTCTGGAGCTAAATAATTAATGGAAGAAAGATAGTATGGTGTGAATAGTGTGTGAATCATAGCACCTTTGTAGAACCATGACATTTGACAAGTTCTGTAGCAGTTGTATATCTCATACTGTCTGCTTACAGAGACACATCTTGCAATTCAAACCTTGTTATACCAAAATAACATATACTGTACTGCCATGTGTCAGGCACAAAACTATACATCTTTTTTGTGACCTCAGTGTTCTCACATTGAACAGAGTGATCTGAAGACATTTTCTACACATGGTTGCTTCAGTGTTGTAGCTGATGGTGTGATACATGCTGTTTTGGCAGATTTTTGGTTTCATTTTGCTTACTGCTTGAGTAGAAGGGACAGTCCTACAGTTCATCTCCCCACTTCTGACTCCTATTTTGTGTACATATATGAAAAGAACACAGCAAAACATCATAGTTGGACAGTTTTATTCATCCAAATATTATTAAAAATATTGAGTTGGCTTTTAAATACTGCCTCTGAGTATACCCGTTCACAGTGCTATATGTTCTTTACAACATGTCTTCACTCACTCATTCTTCCCCCCAACACGCACACATGCATGCGCTACACACACACACACACACACACACACACACACACACACACACACA
>JAHTLZ010000129.1:70161616-70175606 GCA_023846285.1 Phrynocephalus versicolor
TAACACAAACCCTGTTTTCACACATGGTATTGCAGCTCTGGGAAAATTTCATGTGAAACATCTCATAGTCTACATACCTGCATTTTATCTTAAGAACTTTGTGGAAAATACTTTTATCAACAACTCTCCACAGTGAGAAAATCTTCAGGGCTAACCTAGTTCCATGGGGTTAAATGTTAGCAATGGGTGGTGTGGTGAATCCCAGCCAAAATGGGTTTTCTGATTATCTTTCTAATGGTGTAAAAACATCTGTTCTCTCCACAGTAGTGTACAAACATTGCTGTAGTCCCCCCACGGAGAGACTGCTTTGCTTGTTCAGTTTGATGTGAGTTCACATGAATTATCTGGAGAATGCTAATTATATATTTAAAAAATCCTCTCTTCTGGTGTGTCACAGGCCTACTGAAAGCCACCTTCAGGTTCTGTTTGTGTGTTACTAAGCAACTGAAACCTGAACTGCCAAGTGCCTAAAGAATATATCCTTAGCGTGGGGGGATAGATTTCACACACACACCCTTTATCAGCATCAGTAGGCAAGACCCACAGCAGCATTAGCTTCTAAGCTCGTAGCAATTCAGAAAAGAAATTTTTTTGAATCATTTAAACTGCAGCAGGTCAAGAGGAACATTACAAAAGGTGATTTTCTCATAAATGAACACCTGTCTAAACTCAGCACTGAAGTATCAAGTAGTACCTTATTAAAAGTACATTCTACTTCAGCTGCTCATCATATGCATTTATTTCCACTTACAGCTATGGATGGCTATAAACTAGAACAAAAGCTTTTGTTGTTTGCCCAACACTTTTCAGTTGTCGAACAAACTTTCAAACAGCTGCATTCCTTAGGAACTGTGGGGTTTTGCATTAAAACATATTTGACTGAGCCCATTTACTAAGATAGATTTAGCCATTTCTTCAAGCCATGGGCTTACTGGGAATAAATTAACTTATTCTGAAGTCTTGAAATAATACAGATCTATATTGATGGGAAGACTGGCACAACTAGAAAAGCAGTGCACCGTCGACTGCCAAACCAAGCTTGTGCAGCACCGCTATCCTTCTTCTGTTCTCGGCTGGAGCCATAGTTTGTCACTTCTTCCTCATGGTTTGATCTTCCACAACTGAAAAATTTAAGCAGGCATAATTACCATCAAATTGACAATAAAGTATATTGCATACGTTTTAGTTGCTTGTTTTATAAATACCTGAACCTTAAATGGTTTGAAAGGCAATGTTGTGGAGCAGAGTGATGGACAGGTCAAGAGCCTTAGGTTCAAATCCACATGTGGACATGGAAACTTATGGGGTGTATGTGAAAAACACTTCTTAAATATCTCACGCACCTTGAGAACCCAATTAGGGCCATCATGCAGATGTAACTTGGTGATACATAACACCTACACACACCTAAGTTTTATATTCTTTGAAAATGACAGTCTTGGACTCTGAGCTTATATTGCTGATTTTAAAGAGGTTAACAGTTTCTTATTTCAGCTTTGTTTATAGGCATGTCCAAACTTCAGTCCTCCTGATGTTTTGGACTACGGTTCCCAGAATTCTAAGCTTAGATTGCCAATGGCAAAGGACTGTGGGAGTTGTGGTCCAAAACATCTGGAGGGCCGAAGTTTGGACATGCCAAATGGTAAAATGCACACCACTTATGCATTTGAAAGTTGTATCATACAATATTTATTAGTGAAGAAGCAGGAGCTGAACCAGTGCTCAGTAAATGCATCAAAACTTACTCTGATATTGAATCCCAATAGATCACTTATAACACCAGAGACAGCAGACAGGATCACCACACGTGTAATGTTGTAGATTAATGGGTTCATTGTCAAGCCATACAGTCTAAATGGTGTATCTAATTCCTGGAGTAAGAAGAGGAAGTTTTTATATATTTTGCATATTACAAGGAAACTGTCATTCTTAAGTAATACTCAACTGACCATTAATTTTTAACTGCAGAGGGTTGCATTATTTGTTGTACCCACTCACCTTCAGGAGCTTGGTAGAGAGTTTTAGGACATTGTTCACTAGAGTGAGCTGCTCTTTCTTGTTTGGCTTCTTTTCCATTTTTAGATATAAATTTATCTGTAAAAATTTTAAAAGCATCTTATTACACTTGCTAGCTAATTCAGGTCTACCCTGTAGCAACAGGGAAGCAGGTATGCTCAGATGCAGGTAGCTTTCCTTTAGCCTCCTTTGAAGCCAGCATAAACTTAGGCTGTATAAAACATTAAATGAATCCACTCAATACTTGCTTTCAAATCAACTAAACTGTAAGGCACATGTGCAATAATCCTAGCCAGTAGAAAGACATTTGCAAGACTCTATACATTTCTAAAGAATTGCTTGTTAAACACAGTCATGGAAATTTGCCAAGGCCATGTGTCTTATGTATTTCGCAAGGAGCAGGACAGCAGGCAGGCAGGGGAAGGGAGGAAGCAAGAAGACAAAGTAATATAGGCTGTAATTTCTAATCTCTTAAGGGAGTAGTGGGTACAGGGCAGTCATCAGGTCATGTTGCTGGACCCCAGTGTGCCCCCCTCCAACTCTATGTTCCCAAACTCCAATTTTCTTGGCCCCGAAGTCACAAATCAGATAAACCTTACTATCACAATTTACCATTTCAAATTGGAGTCGCATATAAAAAGGCTTCCAAGATTAAAACAGATCCAAGGATGTGGTTTTAATAATATAATCTAGTAATCTTAGAACTGCTGAACTGGAAGGGACACTAGGAATCATCACAGCCAGCCTCTGTCAAGAGGCTCTGTGGGGAATTGAACTTCCAACCTTTGGCTCTGCAGTGAGAGATCTAAATAACCTTCTGGACGAACATACAATTTTTCAGCAGAATATGTTCTGTGTAGAGATGTCAGAGAGGCTTGTGACCCTAAAGTTCCATGAGAGGGCAAAAATAGTTCCCTAGTTGCTCAAAACATTGCCAGTTCCTGCCTTAAGGAGTATTCCCTGATCCCTGGTATATCCTGCCCTGTTTTCATTAAAGTGTGTGTACATACTGTATTCTAGTTTATCTACAGCAATAAGCATTCAAAACATGTGATCTTAAAAAAACCCCAAAATGTAGTACAAGTTTGTTCTAAATGTCCACATGAAAATGGTACCTTTACAAACAGTGGTAACATTTTTACAGAAGGAGCATGAGTTTGAAAAGGCTTTTACATATTCAAATCTGTGAACCGAAACTGAGCAATATATCTTATCGCCTTATGGACTTTTACCATATCAAGACAGATAATGAATGGCAAACTAAACGATACCACAGTATTCTTACTAAACTGACTGGTCAATCATTCTTAGATTATTTATTTATTTAAGAACAAAATGTCAAGGAAAGGGAAGCATAGTACAAAATACCTGCTCAGTGAGTAGGATTGAAATATTACTGTACTTCTTGTTGGTTTCAGAACCCAGGGATGCCAAACGCAACAGGAAGAGGAGCAGGGCTGTTTCCCAGATTAGGAATTCCCAGTTGTAAGCAGCATTCAAGAATGTTTTGTGACCTTTTAAAACCTACAAAGAAAACCCCAACGTGATAAAAATCAGCAAACAGACTGGAATGTTCCCTTTTGGCATCTAATTTGTTCTGCTGCAGTAGCTCTGGTGATTTCACAAGGCAGTTGTGGACTCTGCTCTGCAAAAAACACCACCACCCAGTTTCCAAAGACAACAGAGGGCTGGGAACAGCATGTTATTGTGACAAACATATTCTCAACAAATAGAGAAGAGTTGCACAAAAGAACTGATGGCAGTGAAATTATCTAATCCTTTCCTCTCTCCCTGCTTCTCCCCTACTTAGGTCCTCTTGGTTCACTCCCCACTCAGCTATTCGGAGTTGACTATTCCTGTCCCCATTTACAAAGGCAAATTAAGGCATGAGGAAATGGTTGCACATTGTTTTGCAAACCTTTGGATTCTTTCATACAAATCCCAGCTCTCACCTTTATTGTATAATGCGTATTCTTCAAGAAAAGCTTAAGAAACAAATGTCTGAGACAATGCTGGTCACACCCCAAAAACCAAGTCTTGTGATACACCGTTTCTCAGCAAAGAAAGCATATAATATAGCAAATGGCTTAGCAAAACATCCAAGTGTGCTGCATCCTTTCCTAGGATCCTAAAGGAGATGGTTTTATATATTTTGCTATGTAACTGTCTCCCGGTTACTCAGCTGTGACTAGGGACCTGAACTATGAGAGAAGAGAAATGCAAGCTGACACTATTAGAAGCAGCCCCGCCAGATGGCTCCTCTCTCATTCATCACACTTGTCCACTTAGTTTGGGAATCAGCTTTGACTTGAAAGAATATATGTAGGGAATACATAATTGTAAAATAAATAATACAAAGGAAGCAACCGTGAAGATGGCTATGGACCTTCAATTCAGCAGCAGGAACCAGAGGAGATGGGGCAGGGAAGCCAGCCTACTACTTTTGAGTAGGTGCCCACCAGAGAAAGCAGGACTTGGAGGAACCAGATATCTGTTCAGACAATAAACGAACCAGCACAAACTGCCATCCTGGTGGCTCTTGCCCATTTCTACTCGCTAGTTAAATATCTTGCCTTTTCAAAAGCCTCAGACTGAAATCTCCTAGGAACAGTTGGATGTGTGACTTTCTGCACTAATTCATGCAGCGCAGAACCCTCATGTGGAAGAAAAAGTACATGTTGCCACAAATAGACATACTTCTCAACAGATATGTATTAATCCACATATCTGGAGTTGGAATGGAGAGGAAAGATTAATCAAGCTAATAAAGCCATAGAATCATGGGGCCCTTTTCTGACATATGAGAATCAACTGATGTCAATTAACATCTCATTTCCCTGACCTACCATGAATGAGAGGACAAGAATTTGCAGACCTCTAGGAAAAACTAAACAGCCATTAAACAGAAGGATGGCCCAACATAGGAGGGGTAACAGCTCAGGACCAGGATCAGCAGTACACCTCCACTGGAAGGACAAAGGGAACTCATTCAAAGATGAGGATGTACACATATTATACAGAGAAGATAGGTGGTTTGAGAGAGGAGTCAGGGAAGCCATTCATGGAGCATTGAAAACCCTTCTCTCAACAGAGGTGGGGGGGGGGCTCAGCCACAGTCTATCTGCTACTTATCTGGCTGTGCTTTCAATAATACCCAGATAAATAAAAAAAATTCACCACCAAGGCTATAGCTAACGACCCATACTTTATGGGTTTCAGTACCTTAGGCCATTGTTCACCTTAAGGCTATTGAGACTGTTGTCTACCTAACGACCCTATTCAGGCCACTGTTCATCTTATGAGCCCATTTCAGACCAGGGTGACAAGAGTTTAAAGTGGACTATAAGATGGAGGACTCACAACTAGCTTTCTTCAGACTGATGAAGCTGTTTGGATGAGAAGCAAAATGTTTCTACCTCTCAAGAAAATGAAGTCCAGTCGCCATGATTCAATTTCCAGATAAACTCACCTGGATGACCGAGAATCTTCACAGACATGTAATGAATCCAAGAAACAAACCAGGCTAGAAGCTTTTTTTCAATGTGATTTGGGTCTGGACAATTTTCATTTTGAGACTTAAACTACTCTCCCAAGGGAGAAATGGGGTAGAACTCTTCTCACTCCAGAACTGTATCACCGCTCTCAAATGTTCGAATATACCCTGTTTTGAACAGTGAAATCGTGTTTGATGGGCAAGTATTAACTCTGCAAACAGAACTCGAGATCTCACCTGTGCACAGCATATGAAAGCCATGGAAAGAGCCAATAAGAAGATGGAAGATACAACTACATCAACAGATCGCTGTGGGCCTCGCCTCTGCCAAACGATAAAAAAATTAATGAGAGCAGTGAAGATGCACAGGGGATAGGAGAGGACCACAGAGACCAAGAGAAATCTGCTGCAGTACCTTACTAGCAGCAACTCACAACCCACTCCAGTACCTAACTTAGACTCACCTTCAGGTAGGAGCGAAGTGATAACCAGATCTTAATGTTTTCCACTTTCTTGAGTCTGAAGTGTGGGATTTCATACTTCCTGGCTTTCCGAGCAGAGGTAATGTGGCTAAAAAGTTTAGCAAACAAAAAACGCTGCAAAAGAACAATCAGTGCCAATCATAGCAAACTGCACACTGAGGTCCCTTGATAACCACAACTGTGTTCTTATTTTACTATTACTTCTCAAAAGCCCTACACTGGTATCACTAAACAGAAATAACATATTTATGAATGGTTTCATCACACATTTCTCTGCAGTAAGAACAACATTCCTGCAGAATATGAAATTAAAAGGTCAAGGGCAGGTAGTGATGAAACCTGCAATTTAATGATGCCACGCCCATTCTGTGGAGCTAGGCAGTATCACCACAGAGTGAGGAGACGGCAGGGTATGGCATTTATGTAGCTATTACTAACAGCCATGCAGCTCCAAGACACTGCAATCCTGTCTCATTGTTCGGACTAACCTGTTTATATGTTCTCTCAGCAACGCACATCATGAAGAAAAACATCCATGTGAGGCACAGGCGCTCCAGGAAGATGATTATTGCAAGGATAACGACGGGGGGAATTGTGGGAGCTCCACAAAAGAAATATAGAAGTTCTTTTACAGAAAGGGACCACAACTGCTCCAACGTTTTTGAGTGGAAAAGTCGATACAGGAAGGGAAGGAAGGCTAAGCCAATGGTAACAATATTTCCCAGCCACTGATATCCAGCTCCTTGTTGATAAGCATTGACCTATTGATTAGGAAAGCAAGATCAAAATGGGACAGGTAAGTCTTAATTCAAAGCTCAAGGATTTTACTCAACCTCAAATCTGCACAAATTCCAATAGGAAACGTACTATAGATGAAGAAAATGTGAATTCATAAAATAAAGTAACAAAAGAAATTATATATTCACCTCAAGTCACTGAACATTTTCACATACACATTAAGGATGGCATGTGGCAAACGTAGGAAAAATATTTTCCTCTAGTGTTTGGAAGACACATCCTATTATATCCTCTCAAAATAAAATGCTGGCATGCTACTCAAGGCAATCCATAATAATCACCAAAACTGTATCCACCCAGCAGGCATATCAAATAGGATTTAGCCCAAAGAGTGTCGCACTCACCCTGCTCATGATGATCCCACTAATCTCCAGCACAGATATGTCCACCTTCTTGCACTCATTCCCTTCCCAAATAAGAGCACTCACTTTGGTAGAAGCAGGGCTTGTGTTCTGCAGCCAGAACAGATGGTTCTGAAGAAGAAAATGCATCTTGGAGTCAAATTGTGGAATATCTGCTTCTATCATGAAGAGAAATACTGTAGCTTCAAACCAGCAGATTAATGATACATTGGGGGGGGGGGAAGTTAACATTAGATCTGATCCTGTTCAGGAGGTGGGCCGTATATGAATAAGGAGAAATACTGTGATACTCCAAGTTTTTATCCTCCCCCAACACTTTGGTGCTGTATCGCCTGAAACAAAAGATGGCTACCCTAAACCTCTTGAGAGGTCTTGGATAAAGCCATGAATTAGGAACTATCAGGAGATTATTTTTCCACGGAAACGATTACCTGTATCAGGTATGGACAGAAAACTGGTGTGGTCTTCCAGTTAACAATGGCAACAGCCAAAATAGCTCCACTTCACCTTCTATACAGCTGACATTAAGAAAGTCTGGAATAATTAGGATTGATTTGTGTGTGTGTGAAAAGACTACATCCATGTACATTTTCTATGGATCCTATTGCCTCCCCTCTTCATCGGTGCTTTCTCCACATGGTGGGTGAGATGTTTAGTTTGTTGCAAACTGTTCAGAGTGGCCTGTGCTGCCAGATGGGCAGTATAAAAATTGAATGAATGAATGAATGAGCCTGCATAAATGCATTAGCTTCTCATCTTCAGACATATCACTCTCCACATGGAGAAAATGAGAATAGAACAGGAAAGGTTAGTCGCTCCCTTCTAAGTATGTTGTTAACATGATGACTGGACAGGTTGGAAGTTACACAGAAATCATCAAGAAATGAATTTCAGGTAGAAAATCAACCACTGGAAATTTTAGTGCTTAGAGCAAGTTTTTCAATTGTTTAGTTCACAGCTATAGTTAACATACGGGGAAAAACTTTGCATATTACAGACCTGCTGGAAAACATCCTCCTTGAGATCCCATTTGGTCCCCTTTGTATCTTTTGCTTTGGTTTCCTCGCTGTCACTGGTGTAGGAAGAGCGGCACTCAGGTCCATGAAGCAGGTCATCCCACAGCATATCCTCTGTCTCAGAGTCATGGCGAGTGCTTTCTGAATCTCTTTGGGATATGCTGCCACTCCGAGAGCCACTACTATAAAGTGGCTTGGATTCCTATGAGGAAACATCATTACTCACAACCTTGATTCCACTGAAACCAGTCACTAAGCTCTTGCTAATTTCAATGGCTATTTCTGTATAATGGTTCCATTTAAATGGAGACCACAAAAGCAACAGAAGTCCAACCTACTCCTAGCACGGGCAATATACTAGTCAAAACTGGGCTAGGTAGTTGAGGCTTCACACCTTTGTTAAGTTGCCATTGGCTCAGAAAAGGCCTGCCTATAGAACCAGGTTTTAAGTGATCTTTTAAATGAGTCTAGGGAGGGCACAAAATGAATCTCAGTCAGGTGGGTATTTCAAAGAGATGGAGCTACCGCTGAGAAGTCTCAATTTTTAGTTTTTTCCTTTTTTGCCTCCCTCCGGGTTAGCAACCTTAATTGCCCGGTCTAAGAGGATATCTTCCTCAAGATATTTAGTCAAATAAATACATCACTTTTCCCTTGAATTTGAACTTGTTAGTAAACCTTCACTGCAGGTCATGCAAATAATAATGAAAATAAACCAAATTCCCATTGGAAACTATCCCATAAAATTATTTTTCCATTATTATTTGTCTGCTTGAAGTTACAAGGTGTCAGCATAGCAGTTTTCTTTTCAAAATTAGAATTTTTCTCATATGAGAAGTGCAACAACATGAGCAGTTGCTTCCAGAATCATGCAAGACACCGCAATAATTAAGCCGGCAACAATGCTGTCTCCATGGGGCTGCCCTTGGGGCTGATGAGTTTCCAACTGATCCAGAACATGGCAGCCAGATTACTGAAAGGGACTAAAAGATACTAACATATACCCCCTGCTTGGGCCTTCCTGCACTGATTACCTGTTCATTTCTGCATCAACTTCAAGGTGTTAGCTACGACATACAAACCCCTAAATGTCACTACCTGACAGAACATCTCCCAATGAGAAAGGCCCACAAACTGCCCCTAGTCATCCCAGGCACAGCGTTTGAGGGCACTTGGCTCTGGACAACCACCTGGCACCCTCGTTGTGCCCCTTCAAATGAGCCCTAAAAACATGGCTATTCAGGCAGGCATTTCCACAGGCTAATATGCAATCTAGTATCTGCCAACAGTGATTTTATTCTCCCAAAATTGAATTTTATAATGGCGTGATTTACCGTATATACTCGAGTATAAGTCGACCCGAGTATAAGCCAGGGCCCCTAATTTAAACCCCCAAAACTGGGAAAATTTATTGATTCAAGTATAAGCCTAGGGTGGGAAATGCAGCAGGGCCTGGCAACTCCTCTTTTGTGAGCTGGGGGTGTGTGTGATGTTTAAAATGACTTTTAGCCATTGAGACAAGTGCTTGAGTTGGTGGCTAAAAGTCATTTTAAACATTGTTTTAAAATGACCTTTTAAAAAGTCATTTTAAAGATGGGGGAGTCAGGAGAAGTGGCGCACAATGTTTAAAATGACTTTTAGCCACTGACCCAAACTTGCCTCAGTGGCTAAAAGTATTGACCCGCATATAAGCCGAGGACCCCTTTTTTCAGCCCAAAATTAGGGCTGAAAAACTAGGCTTATACTCAAGTATATACAGTAATTGTATTTGAATGTAATTTGAGTTATCTTGTTTGTATTGTTATTTCTGGTAATGTTATGTCTGTCTTGTGCACATGCTGTAAACTGCCCAGAGTGGCCTCATTGCCAGATGGGCGGTATTGAAACATAATAAAATAAATAAATAAATAATCTGTAATTTTGAATACCTCAGGAAGCACTGCTGCATCAAGTTCCGATTCAGCTATGCTGTCAGAATCTTGCATAGATTTCACAACCTCTTTGACCTGCCTCAGGACACACACACACACACACACACAAAATAAATGAAGAACATGAAAATGTGGGGAACGTTATAAGTAATGCAGGCTGTGCCCTATATTAGATGCAGGGGATTCCTTTCCACTTCAGCCATATGCTAAACATCCTCCAACAAGGTTCAAACCTTCTTCCTAACTTTCCTATGGTGATCTTCTTCACAGAAGGTCTGCAACATTTTAATATACTATGAATGCCCCTTTTGCCTCCTTTAAGATGCTATCAGACAAAACGGAACCCAAAAAAGTTCTGTTCTTCTTCTGAAATGAAGAACTGTACTTTACACTTCTTCATTTCAGTTTTCTGAATTTGGTTGACATACAAAGTAGGATTTTACCATTATTTGCATATGCATCTGTCTCTACTGCTTAAAACCTGCCAACACTACACAGGGTATGCAGACACCCAAAACCCAAGTGATCTCAATTAAGCCTAAGCAGAGCCAACCACAGCCTTCTTAGAAGACTCAAACCTTTTATTTTTTCACTTTCTATGTAACTAATGTGAGGGCTTTGGAAATCAGGATCTTCATCTGTATATAACTTGCCAAAACAGTTATTGGATCTAGACAATATCAATTAATCTTGCTTTAAAAGTTATTTAGGAACTTGGTATTTTAAGCTATAAAATCTACCTTCCCAAAATTTAAATAAAATTGTCATTTTAATCTTTTTTTCTACTCTGTCTGAAAGGCATATATGTTTTTTTCAAATAAATCTGTTTCATTTTTGTTTTATTTTATGTGGAATAAGCAGTTATTGCACAATGCAGGCCAAAATGTTGTTCCTTACAAATACAGTAGCACCCCCGTATCCGCAGGGGATTAGTTCCGGGCTCCACCACGGATTATGAAAACCATGGCAAACACTCTTATCTGGGGGGTTGGTAGTGACAGTGCTGGTCGGGTGCCCAGGGGCAAAAGCTTTTGCCCTGCAAATCCCACCACCAGCTGCGTCTGGGCAGAACAGCGGATCGGGTGCTGCACCGCTCAATTTGCTGCCAGGAAGTTCAAGCAGCTGGGTACACCCCCGGCTGTTTGGACTGCCCAAGTGACAGACCAAGCAGTGCAGCACCCAATCCCCCACTTGGCCCAGCCACACCATCCCCTGTGGCTAGGCAGCGGCGGATCAGGTCTGCCGCGCAGGGTTTTGAACTTCCTGTTCAGTTTGCTGCCCAAGCGGGAATGTTGTAGTTTTTTTAAAGGCCCTCTCTGCAGTCACCACCTCCGAATCCTTCTGTGGCTAGAGCTCCTTGCCCTTGGCCAGTGGGGCAGCTGCACCAAGGGCTTGCCTCTGCCCAGCGGCCCCTGGATCCCCAGCTGGGAGGCAAACCCCACATCGCTGCCGCCGCCGCCACCACCGCCACCACCTACCTCCTCCATCCGTCCAAGCTCTGCTCAGCCCACAATCATGTCTGCCGCAGCTTGGAACCTGAGATCTTGGACAGAGGGAGGTGGAGGTGGCAGTGGCAATGTGGGGTTTGCCTCCCTGCCAGTGAGCCAGGGGCTCCTGGGCAGAGGCAAGACCCTGGCACAGCCGTCCCGCCGGCCAAAGGCAAGGAGCACTAGCCACGGAAGGAGTCAGAGGTGGCAACCGACAGAGCAGGAAGTTTTTAACACTTCCAGGGCAGCGGGTTCCTGTAGAGATCCCTGCCCTTGGCCGGCGGGGCTGCCGCGCTGGGGGCTTGCCTCTGCCTAGCAGCCCCTGGCTCCCAGGCACAGAGGCGAACTCCATATTGCCGCCATTGTCCACCTCCTTCGTCTGTCCAAGATCTCTGGCTCTGAGCTGCAGCAGACCAGATCGTAGGCTGAGCAGAGCTTGGACGGATGGGAGGCAGCTGGTGGTGCTGGCAGCAGCGGCAAGGCAGGGTTCGCCTCCGTGCCAGGGACCCAGAGGCTGCTAGGCGGAGGCAAACCCCTGGCACAGCCGCCCCTGCCAGCCAATGGCAGAGAGCTAGCTCTACAGGAACCTGCATGGAAGGAGTCGGAGGTAACAACGGGGGGGGGGGGTCTGGGGGACTTTTGAACTTTCCGCTTGGGCAGCAGACCAAGCAGGAAGTTCAAAATTTCTGGGATGGCAGGCCTGATCCTCCACTCTGCCCAGCTGCAGGGCATGGTGGCTTGCTGGGGGCAAAAGGGCTGGGCTGCAAGGCCCAGCTTTCACCCCCCAGCACCCCACCCCCATCCCACTGATCACCAACCATGGGTAACTGAATCCGTGATTGGTGAATCAGCAAATAGAGGGGTGTTACTTTAGCTGCAGAAGGCAATCAGTGCAACTTGAAATGGTTTCTCACAGGCAATTAATGATTTATCTCCTTGGATTTTCAGGCAACTGTCAAGCCAACAGGCCAGCAGGAAGGCACTTGAAAATCCACGTAGGGATTTGTAAGTTCCCAATCAGAAGTGACTGCAAGTTACATCATTTGCCTTCCACAGGCATAACTATGCAACAGGATTCTGGCCACTACATGCTAATTAAGAGCTGGGATGATAAATCTATAATTATTTCTCTGCCCATAATTCTTACCTGTAATACTGACTGGTTTGGAGAAACATAGGCGGAACTAAGAGATGATTTCCTGTTCTCAGTTTCAATCTCATTTACAACTGCAGCTCCTTCCACGCTTCTGCGTAGCAAAATTCTTTGACTCACAGAATCTGCTTCCTCCTCACTTGACAGTTCATCAGACATGCCAGAGCGTCTGTTACTAATCTGAAAAAACAGCAGCCAGAATTAAAGTTAATCGACATCAAGCAGATGACTCTTCATATTCATGCAATTTGTGCTACAGCATCCAATCTCTTTATATCAATACAAGCAGAATAAGATAAGAAAACAGACTACCTTCCAACAGTACTGAGAAGAAACATGTCACAGAATTTCAGTGTCGGAAACAACAGTAGAAGCTGTATGATCATTAGAACCCTCACAAAAACACTGGGGCTCAAATTGTGAGACAAATAGTTGGGCTGCTATCATGGGGACCTGTACAGTTTGCACCTTATTTCTTTACCAAATGTAGGGGCTATTATGGTAAAGGGTAGAGTAGGATTAGGTATTTGGGTTTCTTAAAAATATATATTATTATCCATATCCACTCTCTATTGACCACCTCTCCAATTGCCTTAATTTTAATCAATTTAGTTTTTCTTCTCTAAAGTTGGTTCTAATTTGTTCTTTGATTTTGATTTTTCCTTTTCCTTTTTCCCAACTGTAAATCTTTTTTCTTTTTAAAATACTTGTCAACTACTTAATTCCATATTTTGGGAAACTCTCCAATTCTGTTACTGGGGTTAAGGGAGATATTCCTGGTCTTAATATCTGTCTCAGGTTATTCATTCCACATCTCCATTATATTTTAATAAATGGATTCTGAATCTTTTTTTTTTACAGTTTTTAAAAGCCAGCATTTTTCTTGTGTCTCTCCGATTTCATATAATTCTTTTTTTTAAAAAATTCTTGTACTTCAATATTCTTCCATATTATCCCCTTATTTTGTATTACAATATCTGAGATAAGTCTTAACTGGCTTGCTACATAGTACTCAATATCTGGCATTCTTAGTACTCCTTTTTGTGGTAAATACCATATTTTAAAAATACTGGCTCTCTTCCCACCATTATAATATTCATTTATTATTTGTTGTAACTCCTTTAATTCCTTCTCCAAAAATTGTTGTAATCATCCTAAACATAAAATTAATTTTAAGTAATGCTATATCTTCATTTTACATAATACAATTCTACCAAACTAAGATGACTTCAATCTTTCGTACTTCTCCAACTTT
>JAHTLZ010000129.1:70177106-70226207 GCA_023846285.1 Phrynocephalus versicolor
AACAATAGTAAGGCCCCACCTGGAGTATTGTGTACAATTCTGGTCACCGCATCTCAAGAAAGACATAGTGGAACTGGAAAAGGTGCAGAAGAGGGCGACTAAAATGATTACTGGGCTGGGGCAACTCCCTTATGAAGAAAGGCTAAAACATTTGGGCCTCTTTAGTCTGGATAAAAGGCGCTTGAGGGGGGATATGATTGAGACATACAAAATAATGCAGGGTATGAGTAAAGTGGATAGAGGGAAGCTCTTCTCCCTCTCCCAAAATACCAGAACTAGGGGACATGCACTCAAATTGAGGGCTGGGAGAGTAAAAACTGACAAAAGAAAATATTTTTTCACCCAGCGCGTTGTAAGTCTATGGAATTCCCTGCCACACAATGTGGTGATGGCATCTGACCTGGATGCCTTCAAAAGGGGATTGGACAGATTCCTGGAGGAAAAGTCCATCACAGGTTACAAACCATGATGGAGATGTGTAGTCTCCAGGCTTTAAACCAGGGTACTTCAAGGGCCAGATGCAGGAGAGTGGTATCAGGAGACAGATATCTAGTCTCATGCGCTCCCAAACACATCTGGTGGGGCCGCTGAGAGATACAGGAAGCTGGACTAGATGGGCCTTTGGCCTGATCCAGCATGGCTCTTCTTATGTTCTTATGTTCTTTTACCACCTCGTACAACTCCTCCTGCTGCTGTTTTTCCTCTCCCCAACACACCGTTTCCACTTCTTTCCCATCTTCTCCCTTCTCTGCACCCCTTTAAATCTGCCTTTCCTGCCAAAACCACCGGTTCTTCCTTTCCCGCATTTTCCTCCTCTTAAAAATAGCCCCAATATTTCTGACCTGACTTCTGGCAGTGTGCCATTTTTACTGGTTACCCCTATAGAGAGGATGGTGCAACGGTCTTCACATCCTCCTTCTCACAACTACTTACAATAATATGCTAGTGGCACAAGTGCCCACTCTGTCCACATGTGATATGTTCAAAGACCTGCAGCAGATGACTGAAACCAGTAGGAAGCAAACTATGTTCAGATGTCATATAAATATATGCTCCAAGTTTGTTTGTGCGTACGTGTGTCTGTGATAATAGTAAACTGCGGATATGTAAAAATGAGGAAATCAAATCTGCAGATATGAGGGGAGGGTCTACTTTTGTAAGAAAAAACCCACAAAATGCTAGTTTGCAAAACAACACACTAAGTAATATAAAATATACACAAAGAGAACAGCAGCACCCCTATTGTATAATTTTTAATCACAGCAAAGAGAACAAAAATATTGCATGCATCTTATAAAGTATGCAATATAGCTGAAAAGCATGATGCAGACTAACCTTCTTTTGGTACCAGGCAATGGCATCGTCGTTTGAGGCCATTTGACATCTCAATGATCGCTTTATCTGCAGAAAAACGAAGTCAGATCATAAACCAAGCCTAAACGACTTAAACCAGACATCGGAAATCCAGTTAGGCATCAAAATGCTGCTGGTAGTGCTGCCCCAAGTCTGGTGGAAAATATTAGTTTTAACAGGTGGTTCCTCATGCTTTTGGGTGTGTGTGTGACTGAAAAGCGGGTTCCTGTCCTTGTAATCAAAATTGTTATGTACCCTTCTCGTTCTCTTTTAAAACAGGAAACGAAATAAAGATGTTAATAAACGGAACTGCGCCAGCGAGAGCCCTCAACGGCGGTGGCAGAGAGATTTTCCCATGCCCTCGGGGGTCTCTTCCCAGAATTACTCCTTCCTAGCTTTTTGGGGGGGCTTAAGCACGGCCATCGAGGGGCCCTCCTCTTCCATTCCTTTTTAATCCTCAGCCTACTCCACGACCCATCCTCCTCTTACGCCACCCTTTTTGCCGTTCCATCCTCCCGCCGGCGCCGATCCCTCCTACCCCTTCCCGCCCCCCGCCCCCCTTCGCCAACCCCCCTCGCCGCCCCGTGGCCTCGGTCGGAGCAAACCGCTAGCCGCCGTACCTTTCCCGCAAACTCCACAAGGCCTCAAGCCCGATCGTGGCTGTTCAGAGCTTCTCGCTGTTTCCATGGAAACGAGGAAAGGCGGAAGGGCAGGCGAGGCTCCCCGTTCGCGGAGGGGGTTCCCGGCAGCGTCCGCCTGGACCATCCGTCGTCCAGTGGCAGGCAGCATCAGTCAAGCGCCGCAACCACCGAGCCTACCCTCAGCTCTAAGGGAAGTGGGGGGGGGGAGAGAGAGAGACAGCAGCAGCTGAGCGCCAAATCTACGATTCAAGTAGGCGCCCGGAGGCGGCTCGGGCTGTGACAAGCCGCCTGGCGGGCGCGCTGGCTTTCCACCGGCAGCTTAGCCACAAGGGGTATTTTATTCTCGCTCCTGAAGCTGCCAAGCCACCCGTCCTGAGCGGAAGGAACTGGTGAGAAAAGCCCATGGACGAGGCTGGCTGGCTTATGGGCGCTTGCCTGGAAGTTTCGTTGGCTTTGAGACTTGCAGAAGTCTCCGAACAAGCGAGGAAGCCAATTTTGCCCACGTTAACGCCCATCTGGGAACCCAGCGGTGTCTGACACAAGTAACCTGAGAAACGAAAATGACTTCCTTCTCGGCGGCACCAGTTCCTGCCCTAGAAAAAGAGGTAGTCTTGCAATGACGTTATCTTGTTATCCGTGTACAATCCAGTACAGAACCGCTGTTGTTTGGAGAGGAGTCTCACTGAGTCCAATAGAAACAATGCATTCCCCCATCTGTGTTTGTGTTGCAAAAAGTACTTCTGAAAACAGGGCAATATGAGGCTGTGTGTTGACAGTATCTCTTGTACACGTAATTTAAGGTTCATCGGGTGCTTTGCTGATGCTTTCGTTTGTTTGGGCATTTGCTCGCTGCAACAGCATTTTGGAAGAGCTTTGTTATCGTTAGAAACAGCGAGATAATGAGAAAGGATGCAGATCAAGTCTTTCACTTGCTATTTTGCCCAGCTGAGTCCCTGACAAACGCAGATGGTGCAGATTCAAGATTAGGAAAAGGAAAGAAGAGTAGTAGTGAGGGCAGCATCAAGGAGCTTACACATACTCCAGCACTGAGTACAAAACCCCTGCTTCTAATATATGTAAAATAGTATTCAGGATGTGACCTACCAAATTCTGTTCACTCCAGAAAATATTAACTATTGGTAAGTTTAATGCAAATTATGTACTTGACAGAAGACAAATTATTTTGGTGAAGATACCAGATTTTCAACTATGACCAAAATCCTTTGGCATAACTATGCAAATAGTTAGAGGCAAATTGCTCCAAGTTAAGAAATCAATGTGGACATTATCAGTTACATGCCACGTCTTACATCTCGGTAAACAACTGAGAAAAATTTGTCTCCAAGAATTACACTGTTTGTGCTATGCCATTATACCTAGGTAAAAGGGATGGGGAATGAGAAATGTAAAATATTTAAGCATTGGCAAGGCAGAGATTAGGTTGCATTTTCCACAACATAGATTGTATAACTTCTAGTACAACTGCCAATGCAGATTGGGATCAATGCACCTGAGAGTTGTATTCTCTCCAACATGATGGGTAGCATTAACTGAGAGCATCATTCCAAAAAAGTCCACATATGAATAAGTATAAAACTTATCTCTCAAAAGATTTGAACCCCAAATAATATCACACTTTCCATTCTTCACATTGTTAGTTCCTAATGCCGCAACCCTTTAATACAGTTCATGTTGGGGTGACCCCTTGCCCTGCTTGGAAGAAGCCACAACCCCCCTTTGGCGGCCACTGCCGCAGGTGCCATATAGACCTTCCCCCTACAGGCACCCTCAGCCACTTGCAGCCTTTGGTGCCATTGACTGACATCTCCTCCAACCTATCAAGCTGTAACTCACTCTTTCTCCCCCTCCCCCTTTGTGCCTTTTTCTTCACTGGCTCATAGCAACCCTTGTGAAATGGTGGTTTGACCCCCAGGTTGGGAACCACTGGTTTACAGGAAGTTCAGAAATCCCCATGTTTATTTATTTATTTACCAGATTTTTTTAGCCGCCCCACTACCAAGAGGTCTCTGGGCGGCAGAGACCTGTTAAAGGTAGTCTTGGTAAACTTTATAGTGGAATATGGAACTAGCATGTTTATGGCTCTTTTAGGCGGAGATAAGGGTCAAAGAATGTATAGGTGGTACAGTTTACTCCACATTTTGAATTCACAAGGATTAATTTGTACAGAATTATAAGAATCCTTTTATTTTGTTACATATGCAGAAAGCCAACAATTCAGTGTTGTCTTACTGGCAGTCAACAAGCACTTACTGGAATTTTGAGCAAACACCAAGCCAGCTAGAACTGATCAAATGTTTGCCTTCCATATGTGTAGTAAAGAACAAGATTTCAGCCTTTAACTTCCAGTGACTTTCTTGATCTATTTCCACCCTGCCCAACAAGCTCCCACACTTTTTCTGACAAAAATTAGTTTTCATTAACGACAAATCAGAATTCTGTTTATTAAAAAAATACTTTACAGGGGAAAAATCTATGCATTCCATTTACTATTTTTGAACAAAGAAATACCTTTAACAGTGATACGCTTGTACAGTCAGCTACTAAAAGAAATGCACTGCGTTAGGGATTATTCACAGAGGCTTAAAATTTTCCCATTGATTTACACTATTATAAAAACCTCTTTAAAACACTTGCTAAATGTCAATAAATATACTAAGGCCACACAAAGCAAAAAACAGTCTTCCAGGCATTTGTACATATCATCTATATGCAAAGACCTTAGATTATTAAAACCACAGAAAAATATCTTAGCTGCCAATCAAAACTGAATTTAATCACAAAACACTACACAAATCTACTGTATACAACAAGTATAAGTATTTGCTTAGACAGAATTGAAAGTGCTATATTGAGAGAAGCCCCTTCTCAACTACATGTGCTGTTGGGTCCTAAAACTAATATGTATATATTAATGGAAGGCCATAATGTTATTGGAAAGTTTTTTTTTAATTGGACCAACATAAAGTTTCTCTACAGTAAAAAGTTTTCAGGAGCTGAAGGATAAACATCCTCACTAATAGCAACTTTCAAACACAACCAATATGGCTATAAATACTCAGCATTTAAGGAAATAAGAGTACAATCTTGCCTACATTACACACATTTAAAGATCCATTGATTTCAGTGAAGGGTTAAAGCACCAGCGCTTCTCCCATTTAAAATCAGTGGGACTTAGATGTGGTTAACTTAGGCTGGATTGGGCCCCAAGTTAAAACAGCTTACCATTCAGAATAAATTCAAGCACATGAAAGGCAGCGTGAGGAAAATGTCCATCCTGGGGCTCTGACAGTAAGTGAAACTATTTGTTTCTTGACAACCAGCTAAGTTCTCAAATGTAGGAAAACTACAAACAAAACACAAGCCCTTTTACTGTATGGGAAAACCTGTTTGATAAACATTTGTGTCCCTTAAATCTCGCATGTATCCTCTATATGTTCTATCTTCATGGAAGAGAACATGTTATTTACAAAATAGCTATTTTATGTTCAGAAATATTTCAGAGGGAAAATATAAGTTCACTTACTTCTTAATTTTCTGCTTTTTATCCGTTTGCCTAAACACAAAATGGAAGGGAAATCAAATAGATTCCCTATGGTGCAACCAGTTGTGTGATTAATGTGAGAATGGCCACATGGCAAGCAGTCTGTCAGAACAAAGGTGACATGTACATGTTTTCCCTTCCCTACATGGTTTAAGCAACAGGGTTTAGCCACTTCTTCAGATTTGCAAATTGGATTAATGGAGTATAGTCACCCACTGAACACAATCAATATTCTTCTTTGGTCCGTAAAAAACAAACAATCCAATGTTTAATTAGATGGAGAGAAGCAACTAGGTTTCAACTTAGCTGCTCAAGATGTTTAGAGAAGAAATATATTTGGGAGGCTGCTAATATTTAACAAGCTCTCCAGTGATAAAAATGTAAGACAGAATGTAGTGAATGTATAACTCAAGAGCGGGGGAAATGTGGACCCTAGATGATATTCAACTGTAGCTCTCATCAGCATTAGTGATGAATGCTGGAAGCTGCAACTCAAAGACATTCAGAAGACATGTTTCCTTATCCCTTGTACAACTGGTAATCAACCATTATAGAAGTCAGAGAAGGAGAAAAATATTCCCAGATGGGTAGTTGCCTATAATAAAATCAATCTACAGATAATTTTCCCTTTGAACTTCATCCCATTTTGGTAGTGGTATGATATACTCTTTCATTTCTATAAAGTGAGATTTCCTGTTGACTTCAAATAAATATTACATATAAGGTATTGATGCATGTTTAAGTTTAAGTCAGCAAGTGAAATTTCTGAAATCTTCAAATCAATGTAAGTTATTTCCTAACATGTTCCTGAGATACTAATATTAAAAATCTCTTGACTTCTCGAAGAACTCAAGTTCATATAATCTACAAAGAAATGAAGTTATACAGAAAACTTAAAGCCAGTCATTTTTCAGTTCCACAATATTCTACATCAGTATTATTCACTCAGGTGTTAAGAACTTCTTATTCAAATCAGATGTTATTTATAACCACATTAATACATGGTGCTTTTCTCTGCTCCTATAAAGAGAAACCTATAATGAATGTAAAGGGTCATGCATGTGCTGGGGCCAGTCACCTGTTTCTTACTGAATCCCCTCATTTCCCAGAAAAGTGATGCCTTCATCTCAAGAAGCTTTCTGGATTACCATATTGTGCACAAGGCTGCAGATATAAATGGAAATCAGCACAGTTCTGGTGACTACAGAGGTCCAGGCATAGAGCTCTTTGGTACTTGGCCAGAAAATTCAGTAGTAAGTGGCAGTTCATACATACAGCCTGTTTTAAAAATGTTTTAAATGGATTTCTATAAAAGATTACAGTAAATGTCCAGTGGAGTTAAGGTAAGCAAACAGGTGAGATAGGTATTGAAACTTACCTAGTCAGTAAGCTGCATGAAGATATTTATATGTAACACGGTGTAATTCTGAAAAACACTGACTTTGAAAAGCATTGGTCCAAGGTTCTCAATCTATATAAGCTTCTTGGTTGTTTTGGCAAAAAAGTAATGAATTATTCTTTCATCGTGCTATAATTTAGTACAGTATACAAAAAAACTTGGAACTGTCAGGTTGGGTCAGAGTTTTGGTCGACAGAGTACAATTAATACTGGAGGGAAGAGGGTGTTGGCAAATTTTGCCAATTCATCCCCCGTTCTGTTGCCACCTGGAAATGTATACTCAGAAATGTGCGGGAGATGGCACTTCAGGAAGAGATGGGAATCACTTCCAGGGGGGAAGCCTTCACTGCATCTCGATTCCCTTTGCCAATGAAGAGTTCTTCTATTAGCAGAGGGACAAGTTACATTGCACCCATCTTTTCCATACTACTTCTATGTCATATTCTATATCTCATATAAAGCATATGTATTTTGTAACCTTTTAGAATGTGTAGGTTTCAGTCATTTTACATTTTTTGTTTCCCAACAAGGAAAGACAAGTAATAAATAGTACTTCCTTGAACTCTATATCTTCCATTTCGCCCCAATTCCTGAGTGATTTTATACACAGTGCTAACTTGCAGGTGACAAGTTACCCATGCTTACTTAAGTGTTCAAGACAAGAGTATGACATCACCTTTACAGACATGGCCATTTACAATGCATGGGTTGAGAGAAAACAATACTTGGAAGACTAGTAAAATGAATGGAAACAGCATACAGAAATAAAGATGGAACTGTTCAAATATAAATGATGCAATGAAACAAATATTGCCTGTGAAGAATTTTACTTAGCATAGCCGATTAAAGCTTATGAAAATTCTTCTGAACAAAAGTAAAAAAAAAAAAAAAAAAGGTGGGAAAAGCCAGAGTGCACAGAGGTTATTTTCTGAACCAGTATTAGTCGACCTAGATTTTTTTTAAAGATCAAAAGCTACACTCCTGCATAAAAACACATTACCTTTTGTAAAAAGATTTTCAATCTAACACCTTATTTACACAGATTACGTAACAAGTCACCACCACTTCAACCTGAAAATTCAGTTTTAAGTTGATATAGTTTCTATCTGTCTTCAGTAATAAACCAAAGACAATACATATATGTGTATAACATATCAGGAGTAATACAGGTTCTACTTAAATCACTGCAATAGTTTCTGATTATTTTGCTATTGGTTTAAAACTGTGTTGTCTATAAAGAGGTGCTACTATGTATATTGTCTACATAAAACAATATTGCACAAAAGTAATTCCTATTATAAACAGATTAACATTTCCAAAATTTTCTAAAAGACTGATATCAAAGATGCATGGAAATAAAACATGGCTGCTTTTTCCGCTTGGATTGGTGCAGGGCTCCAGATCTGTCCTTTACTCCATAAGCATAGAATTGATTCTTAGCAATTTGAATACACTGTAATGAAGTTTACATCCTACATGTGAAGGGCTTCTTTCTTCTAGTACCAGAAATAAATGTAATTAAGTAATGTAATGAGTGAAAGTTAATTATCATTAACACTGGGAAATATTTTATGAGTGTTAAACCATGTTAGCTAATGACATTGAACATACTAGGATGTGCCATCTAATCGTCCAACACAGCACTAGGGTACTCAAGAGTTACATGTGGAAACAGCAGTCCATTTGTGATAATTATTTGTGAAACAACAATATAGATTTTCTGAGAATAAAGGCAACCAATATATATCATTAAGCGTACTCTACTAGATTAAGTGCATCAATGCAAAGGAGCTGATGGTTTTGATCTCAAATGCTTGCTATAAATTAAACAAGCCACCAAGTTACTTAGAAAATTGTAAAGCCTTAAAGTGCTCAAAGACAGCAGTTCCTTTGGAGAGACTGCCAACAGTTACTTTCATTAGACACTAGTATTATGTTATGTAGTCAGGGAAGATACATAATGTCCCACAGACCTTAAAAGCAGTGTTATAGGAAGTGTCATGTAAATTATTACATTTCAAGAAGATCATGTACTCTGCAACTAATCTCAACTTTGTGTATGTGTTGATAAGCAATTACAGATTTATCTAAACTGCTGGTAACTTGAGCTTCTGGCAGGCTTTCAAATTCCTTTCTCTCTCACATGCACACATGTTGTCAAGCAAACATGCACTCACACACACATACACATACGTGTAATTGATCATAAGAAAGTGCTGTGCTCTCTTTCATTCTCGGTTAACAGAATAATAGAATCTTACACAGAAACCATTCCTTGTATGCTGAAAGCTAAAGATAAAATTGATGGAGGGGTGTGAGATTTACCAAATGTTAAATATGTGATGTTCTGGAAGAAGAAAAAAACGATGAAGAAATGCTGAATTATTACCTCACTCCTTTAAGAAAACAAACACACAAACTGTAGTCCACTACTACATGCTGTACTAAGGGAGTAAAATACAACTCTAACTTTGCATAATCTGTGTAAAAAAGATATGCTTGACATTTTTGGAATGTCACCTTTCTTTATAGAATTATAGGCAATATTTCTCCAATAAAACATAACCCAGTTATAAAACTATAACTTCACATCAAAATTTTAAAAAGTCATTTTAAAAATGTGTATGATTATGTACATATCACACAAGAGAGTATGTAGTATCATCCTGTGGATTGTGTTGCTGATCTGATTCTAGTTTTAAAAACTGGAAGGAGCTGAGCCAGCTTATCTTGATACAGGGCGTGTCATGACAGAGATGAAAACAAGGATGGTGATGCCACTGTTGCAGTCTGTACATCTCTTCCTACTTCTGCAGACTCCTTTTTCACAAGCACACAATGATCCTCACCTTCTGATGTCATCTGGTCATGGATAATATTGTCCATATTTGAAATGTTTTCTGTACTTTGAGAATTCTCTCCTGTTGGATAGTACTGTTTGAGTCTTATATGCCAAGCTAAGCTGCAGACAGCTGAGACTGTCTTAAACTGATGAATGACATTTCTGGGGATAAAGTAGATGTCATTATCACATAGCTGGATCCTAGCATAGCGAATGCCTTCTCGTCTCATTTGGTTTAACTTGGCTTCATCGACCCACTGAACACACTAAAGAAGAAAAACAGAAATAAATTATATTTTGGATTTAATATAGACATGTAGACTACAGTAACTGTTCTATTTTCAGTTTTATAATAAAGTACACATTGATTGAACGAGCAGAAGCACACAATGGTACCCCAGTTGCAGCAGGAGACAATCAAAACCAGAAGTTAATGTTTAACTAGGTCTGGGCAAGTGAGGAATTATGTAAACCCTGACAATCTCAACCCATAACCAACCACAGAAAACTCTGATTGTGCACTCCTTGATCAGGTCTTTCTGTTCACCAGTAAAGCTTTTCTGTTCTCAGTGTTTAAATCTGAAATTCTTTTTTTCAAAATGACTTTTAACAGTACAATGAGAAAATAACACTTCTAAAAGGAAAGAGAGAATATCATGAAACCAAGAGAGCTGAAACTTGTCCCACCATCCTCCCTGGATGCCACATGAAGCCACCATGACATGTATGTATGTATGTATGTATGTATGTATGTATGTATGTATGTATGTATTAAAATGCATAGCCAAAACCATGCTGTTCAGATCTTTGCACTTCAAGGGAGAAATGTAACTTTGTTTTCAATGAATTAATTGCAAAGTGCAATCCTATAGTCTTAGGTGACTCCACATTCTCTATCTGGGCAAAAGACTATGTGCCTGGTCACACAACAGATAGCAACCAAAAGAAAAAGACCATTTTCCTTAACATGATTTTGATAAAATCTAAGTAATAACCCATGTATTATGTATGTGCAAGGTGCTGCATCTAGGTAAAAAAACAAACTGCATGTATAAGATGGGAAACACCTGGCTGGAGAATAGTAAATGTGATAGGGATCTGGGAGTCTGGGTGGACCACAAATTGAACATGAACCAGCAGTGTGACACAGCGGCGAAGAAAGCCAATGCGATTCTTAGTTGCATCAACAGAAGCATAGTGTCTAGATCAAGGGAGGTGATAGTACCACTCTATTCTGCTCTGGTCAGACCACACTGTACTGTGTCCAGTTCGGTGCACCTCAGAGCTGTTCAGCAATGGAATATGCTACCACAGAGTCATCTTGAGGGTGGTGAAGTCTCCTTCTTTGGAGTTACTGTATCTGGAAGTTGAGTCATGGCAACTGGACTTCTTTTCTTGAGAGATTGTGAAACATTTCAATCTCTCAAGAAAAGAAGTCCAGTTGCCATGGCTCAACTTCCAGATAAACTTACCTGGATGACTGAGAATCTTCACAGACATATCCTTCTTTGGAGGTTTTTAAGCAGAGGCTGGATGGCCATCTGTCAGAAGTACTTGTGATGGGGATTCCTGCATGGCAGGGGATTGGACTGGATGGCCCTTGAGGTCTCTTCCAACTCTGTGATTCTATGAAGATTCTCAGTCATCCAGGTAAGCTTATCTGGAACCCATGTACTAAGCTGTACTTCTAGTTAATAAATTAAATGGAAAAAGATGTAAAATCATCAAGTTAAATTGAAGAAAAGCAAAGATTAAATACCTCAGGTACTAAGAAGCCTTCAAAATTCTGTTAAAAATGGAAGAAAAGGCCCTCAACCTTGGTACCCACCAATTTAATATTTATTAAAAATGCAGTAGACAACAAGCCCTCTGGTAGTGACTCTAAGTCTTGGACAGGTTCATTTGCTCATATATTGCTTCATTATAAAGCTGTTGTGTGAAATCGATCAAAACTGTACAACACAGATGCTCTGACACTTGCAAGTCTTTCTGAATTGAACAGTAATTGACATTTGCTCATTGTGAATTAGGCAAAAACGCACATCAAAGTTAAAACTGCACTTATAACTAACTACATGAAGTAATCATTTCACCAGAATTCAGAAAACTCTCTTGACTCAAGCTGCAGAACTGAATTCTTGAGAATGGGTACTTATGCGTACAGCTCATGTGTAAGAACATACATTTACCACAGACATGACTATATATGACTGTGAACACACGCCCATAATGTGAGTATTAGTAAAATCAAACCAACAATAATACAGTAAACAAGCCCTTCCTAAGAAAACCAATACAAAATAATTTTCAGATAGTATCTAGCTGCTAGCATATTGCTTCAAATATACTGGCATACCTGTGACAGGTGAAAGGATAAGCCTAGCCTACTTTAGGTTAGGAGACAGACTATCTAGGGCAGGGGTCCTCAAACTTTTAAACAGGGGCCCACTTGACTGTCCCCCAGAAACTATTGCAGGCTGTACTATACAGTAATACTTCGCAAGACAAATGCCCTTTCCAGTTTGCATTAATCCAATGAGGTACCACTGATGCTTGGCTCCCCTTCCCTGCCCACATCCTCAAGGAATAGGAGCAAAGAGTGTCTATGCTGAATGGTCCATGTCCCTTTGTCTGTCCCCTCTCAAGAGGACATGCCAAGGCAAGAAAAAACAGACCAGCCAGGTCTCCCTCGGCTTGCCTACCGCTCTTCGCATGCCTGCTCCCTTTCCGTCTCCCAATGGCAGTCCAGAGAGGTCTCCCCTTCCCTCCGCAGTGGATTCGGGAACGAGAAGGAGGGGAGAGAAAATAGCTGGATGCAAGGCACCACGCCAGAGGAGAGGCCGCCCGGACCGACCCCGTGTGCTGTGTCCCCTGTGAGCCGCTGGCAGCCTTCGCCCCTCCTCACTCTTCCTCCAAGGCTGCTGTTTCAGGTGGGAGGACACATGGACACATCCCTCCCTCCCTCCCTCTCTCTCTTCCTGCCCCACTTTCCAAAAGGAGGCTCAGCCAGAGTGAAAGAGAAAGCCTGGTGCCTTTGGCGGTAGGAACTCTCCATGCCCGGCTCTGCTAGGGCTCCTGCTGCTCTTTGAGAACCTCAACTGCAGCCCTTTAAAAACCATAGCGAGCTATGGCAGGCAGGCGGTTTTCAAAGATGAGCCAGCCTTCACTCCCCCCCCCCCGTTATGGCAGACGGCCCACATGATGAGGAGGAACCGGGGAGGGGGGCTGGATGCTGCTGGCCTGTGAGGCGATGGGGCTACTGCTGCTGCTGCTGCCCATTGCTAGCCTTTTCCTCCTCCATTTCCTGCTGCCAGCCCAAATGGAAGAGGGACAAGGCCAGCAGCAGCCCCAGTCTGGCAGCTAACACAGAGCAGGCCACACCGTAAGCCCCGGCTGCTGCCACCACCCCCACAGCTGCTGCTGCTCCCCCTGCCGTTGCCCTCGGCGGCCGCGGCTGGGACACAGATGCCGCTGCTCCCCCTGCCAGTGACAACTGTGGCCAGGGCCTGGAGCAGGGAGGGGTCTGCATCTACCAGCGGGCCAGATAGTTTGAGGACCCCTGATCTAGGGCACTTCTGTTAAACCTCCAACTATAGCATATTTCAATTTTCTATAAACATTTAGCAAACGTAATGCACTTCTGCCATTCTGGTGTCCTGAGTTCTGATAAAACTGACAATAAGAAAACAGAATTGTTCTTTGCAACAATTTAGAAGTTTCAGATTTCAAAAGACTGATGACTACCTGTGATACTGGAGGTTCATGCAGATCCAACTGAAGTCTTTGAACTACATCTGTGAAGTCCTCAGCATGGAAACAGACTACATCTTTGGTTATACGAGGCTGGTCACTCCTACCGAAATGACAATTTTAGAAGTATTTTTGAGAATGTACAATTAGACATCTGGAGAACTAAGAAACCTCAACAGTGACCAATCTGTATTCTAAATGTATGCCAATGCTGGACCAGGGATACAGTTCCAAATCAAACAGTGCAGCAAAAGAAGATGTATGCCCTACTGCTAAGGGTCAAGGTAACAGGCATTTTTAATCTTTCATTGGAATATCTCCCCCCCCCAAAAAAAAAGAGAGAAGTGCTTCTGCTGCTAGAGTCATTGAGGACCAGCAATTTTTAATATAGATCCACGTCATGAAAATCAAAACCAAAACTGGTCACTGGTCAATTCTTGTTCTCAGATTTAATTTTTCTTTCAACTTTTGGCCCTTTTAGGACAAGTATGGCCTGTGACAAATGTGACTGATACAAAATGTTGTCACTAAGACCATCCAAGCTGACTCCCTCCCCCCAGCCAGTACCTCAGACCTTTCATAAATGCATACAAAGGAAATGAAACTGGGGGTTGGATCTAGTGGTAACACCCTACCGATGATATCCTTTTCTCAGTGCAACTCAAGTGGGTATATACTCCACCAATCACTTGCCCTCAGATTTCATTCAGAAGGACTTGAAAATCCTCTGCAGCAGATTTAAAGGTAGCACACAGAACTGCATGATGAAAGGAGACGATTCTTTTTCATCAGTGCAGTTCTGCTAATGCATCTACACAACACTACACCCAATCAGTTTCTAGACCCTAATGGTTCACTACCCACAGAGCAGGAGTTACCAGAAGGAGAGCCGTGCTTCAGCCATGCTTTCATACTGTTTTTTTTTAAATGAAAAATGCTGAGAGGTATAGTTACGGTATATCAAAAGTAGGAATCTAGTTTCTTCCAGCTTCAGCAAGTAGAAGTGGTATGATCCACAGTGGCTTCTGGACCCTCCCATGTGGCCCAGATGCATACGCTGTCTGAATCCGTCCATCATATTTAATTCTTTAAGTTTTATACAAGCAAATTTCTGACAAATAATGCTTTCTTGAATTTAAATGATTAATATAGTACAGTTGCTTTTTACACAGGTTTTGCCATCCTGAATATTCAAAAGAGGCATACAGAATACTCTTCTCAAGAGTCTAAAATTAAAGTAATGCTATTGCTTAAAATCAAGGCACGTTTTTTTAAAAAAAGCAAAACTAAGCTAGGTGATACCTTTATAGGTCACTAATAAAACAAAAAAATGCAATCTGAGCTTTTGACGGCAAGCTATCTTTATCAAAGCATTTTACCAAAAGTACATTCTTGGCAAAAGATGTAATTTGCCAGGCAGTGAGATTATTTGTGGCCAGATGGTATCAGCCAGGCGCTCTTCTGATGATGTAGGAAGTAAGGCTGGTGTTAAAATTGCATCAATGTCGAGGATTGGGTTTCGAACCCTGGCTCTCCAAACAAAAGGACATAGGCCATGCCCACCCAAACCTTCTTCCTTCTCTCCATTTGGTTCTTTTAAAAAAAGCATGATCTGAAATTCAGACATTAGTTTTCCAAATTTTACTGTAAAATAATTATTTTGCATAATGTAATTACTTTTTACTAGAACATTTGGAACTGTTCCACAAAGTTTTTGGCTTTAAATATCCCCAAAAGAGCACTACACATACCATTCACCAAACTGTACAGCTTTTAGTACCCCAACAGCTGCTGTACTCTGCCAGTCAAACCCTTGTCCAACATGATCAGCATGTGCTCTTGTTCGGTCTTCAAAAAGAACTTCACGGGGTTCACTCGTCCGAGGTAGATATTGCAGGTTTTTTATTTCATTCATTGATCTATGAACACAGATAAAGAAGGTCGATAGTATTATGCTTTACTGTACATAAGCATAAGCTTGCACAAAGTATTTTACAATGGGAACTTGACAATAATGCCACAGAAAATCTTCTATAGCTCTTGTCGGCACTTGAGTATGGACTTCTAAACTACAATTTTACTAATAATTCAGTGAAGTCCTTGTTAATATCATCATTTCCTGTTCTTTTTTTAAGATTAAGTGCTATGGACAGCTACGCTATAATTTAAAATTGTGAACAGCTTAGATATAAGACTCAAACTTATTGGACAAGTAAAAAAATCCTTGAACTATGCGAGAAGGGAGGGAGGGAGGGTTATATGGTTCATGAGTAAATTCTAAATCAAGGTTAGGTAGTACTTTTATTGGACCAATAATATTGTAAAAAGACAAATGTCATCAGGATTCTTCAACAGGCTCGGCCCCATACAGAAAACCCTATCATTAGTTAAAACACTTCACCCTATCATGTAGAATTTTAATGTTCTATTCTAAAGCAATAATTGTACAAGGGTGTTAAAAAGCAAATATGAATTTCAGGAATGCTGTTTTAGTATTAATGTCATAATTTTTACTGAAACAGTAGTAGCATTCCTTACTAAACGCCTTCATCTAGATGCAACTATTTTAGAAGGAAATGAAATAATAGAATAATAATAGACTAGAATAATAATAAGAGAATAAGAGAAAAAAGTCTAATTCACTGTTCCCCATTGTGGCTTTCCAGAAGTTGGAGCTTAGCTCCAAAAAGTGCTAGCCACTGTGGCCAACGATCAGGGATTCTGGCAACTGCAGTCCCCTCTAGTACAAACCCAGTGACCTTCCTTGAGCATTACCACGTTCTGAAATCCATGACCTGAACTTCAAAACAACAGCCACTGGTTGTGTAGCCACTGCATAAGGGTGTCTGAGCAGAATTAAGCTCTTGTTTCCCACATCAGTTTAAGTTTCCAATTTAAGTGAGAGAATTACAAGAGTAAAGCAGGATGGAGTCAGCACCAAGGAAGTTATTTTGTTTTCTCGATAAGAAAATAGGAAAAGCACAGACAACAGGACACTAAGGAAGGAACACAGGTATGTTTTTAGGCCCAACATTTATTTTCAAATTTTATATAGCTCCATCAATGCACATATCCAACTTGAGGAGTTTCTATTGTAATATATGGGACTCAAAAATATAGGGAAGGGAGGGAAGAGAATAGAGAGTAATAGTACAGGGCAATAGTGCATTCAGTTCAGTAATATAAACAAGCTGTTTTCTTTCAACCCCTACTAAAATGAAGCCTATTCTGATGATGCAGTTCTGCTTAGTTTAACAGGAGTTTTACACTTTAAACTTCTCCTCCCAATATTACCATGTTAAACTTTCCTCCCAATATTACCTGCGCCGTTTGAATGGTGACTTTGGCATATCAGCTGTTGGGATCATCTGTTCACCTGGTCTTACCCACATTATTGGGCCATCATCACTTTGTGACCTGCACTGTAGTCTGAGGCTAGAAAGAGTACCCCAAGGCAAAGTCATCTGTATATCATAAAAGAAAATTAAGTCAGTCTGCAAAACAAAAAAATGCTGCTGACCTCTTGAAAAGGAGGAATGCAAATATTATTTAAAAGTAAATATTCTTAAAACATGTAAATGATATAAATTACAATAAATAGAAGTTCATTCTTACTCTAAGAAATGGAGATTCTTCTAACATATCAAGAAATTCTGGGAAATAATCTCCAACTTCTTCATCTACTGCTCCGACAAGACTGATCTGCCTCATTGGACCTGCTCTATAGGTTCCACAGCAGTATGTTCGACTGACCTGTATAAAGAGACAAAAGTGCAATTTTATTCTATGCCAGAACCTTTCAGCTTCTTCTGTTACTGTGAGTTCTAGAAGACTGCAGTCAGCAAGAGGTAATAAACACCTGAGCTGGAAAATGAATATGGCTCCACTCCCTACTGACTGGTTGAGTTGAAAAAAGTATACTTATTTATTTTAAAGGTCATAAACTACATCTTTATTTTTAGGAAATGATTTAAGGATCCACCAAAATATCCATCAATCAACAATAAAAACTAAATCACTACAGCACAAAAATATATGTATATTTCACTTATCTCAAGAACAAAGGGCACTTAATTATTTAAGAAAGTTCAACAGAATTACTTGTGCGAGAAACAGTCACCAACAAATACATGAAAATATATACAGAAAAATAGGATGACTCTGAATGTTCTGAGGAACCCAAAATTTTGAATGAACTGGATAAAAGCCATAACAAAACTTCCCTCCACACAAACTAAGCAGATACCAGAAACATTCAATTTACTATCCTCAAGGAAAACAAAAGAGAATAAGCCAAATTAGAAACACATCTGTAAATATAACCTACTCCATTCCATCCACTTCTTTGGCAGATCTAGCCCCACAGGTTGCAACCTTAATTATATTAAGTGAAGAAAATTAATGATCCTACACACCAAATCCAAAACCACACAGCAGTCTAAGGCCTATACACACAAAAGCTTTCGATAATATACTCTTATTAGGGAAGGAATCCACAGGAATTTAATTCATATAGAATCATAGAGTTGGAAGAGATCTTAAGGGCCATCTAGTCCAACCCCTTGCCATGCAGGAATCCCCACCACAATGCTACTGACAGATGGCCATCCAGCCTCTGCTTAAAAACCTCCAAAGAAGGAGACTCCACCATCCTCCGTGGCAGCATATTCCACTGCCCAACAGCTCTAACGGTCATGAAGTTCTTCCTAATGTTCAAATGGAATCTCTTTTCCTACAGTTTGAGACCATTACCCCTCGTCCTAGTCTCTGAAGCCATGGAAAACAAACCAGTCCCTTCTTCAATCTGACATCCTTTCAAATATTTAAACATAGCTATCATATCCCCTCTCAGCCTTCTTTTTATAAGGCTAAACATTCTCAGCTCCCTAAGCCACTCCTCATAAGACATTTTTTTTCAGACCATCAATCTTGGTTGCCCTCCTCTGGACCCGTTCAACATTGTCAACATTCTTTTTAAATTTGAGGTACACAGAACTGGACACAGTACTCCAGTTGGTGTCTGACCAAAGCAGAATAGAGTGGTACTATCACTTCCCTTGATCTAGACACTAGGCTTCTGTTGAGGCAACCAAGAATCCCATTGGCTTTCTTGGCCACCACATCACACTGCAGACTCATGTTCAATTTGTGGTCCACCAAGACTCCCCGATCACTTTCACAAGTACTATTTTCCAGCCTGGTGTTTCCTGTCCTATATCTGTGCAATTTATTATTTTTACCTAGATGCACCACCCTACATTTCCCTCTGTTGAACCCCATTCCATTAGCTTTGGCCCAGGACTCTAAAGTAAGTAAATAAATAATAATCTGTCAAGGTCCTTTTGGATTTTCAAATTCTTGCTTTTGGATTTTCAAATTCTTACTTTGTTTTTAGAAGAATGCTAAGAAGTGCTATATGAAGTATACGCCAGATAATCCAGATAATTAAACTTTTAACAGGCTGGATAGATATTTCATTAAAAAACGGTTCAGTTTAAACAACCAAGATATGTCAGGCCTACTGTGTACAGCATTGGAGAGAAGGGGCAGAGAAAAAAGGTCAAAACTCAAGTTCACTCAAACTTTCATAAACACATTTAAATGGCTGTGAACAAAACATTTAAAATGCTTTTTACAGATATTTCATAAGTGGCATTTTTTAATCTATTCTCAAGTTTTTACATGTTCTCGTAAAGAGTATAAGTATTTTAATTTTACTTTCTCTTAGCACAAAGTTACAGTGGAACGGATTGACCTTCTGTGACATACACAACTGCATATTGCTTCAATAAGCTTACAAATCCTTCTTGACTGACCCAAAACAAGTGCATTTTGTACCCTTACCCCTGTGGAAAATGTATTTTAAGCAGCAGCTCTAAGCTTTTAATATCTTATTTTCGGATGACATGAGTGCTGACAGTATTTGTTCTTTGGAGGATGTATCTAATACCTATGTAATTAGCATAGGTATTGGATGTCAGGACAAAATTACTGTAAGACAATACTAAAATTCAAGTAATCTTACCCAGCAGAGTCTTATTCTGCTCTGCATGCATATAATCACAAGAGGGCTACGTATGAAACAATCATACTTATTAACACTGTGCACCTTTCACAAACTGTCCGTAACAGGAAGAAATTTTATTGTCCTTATCTAAGTAGTTCAATAATCTTCCTTTTACATTTGAGAACTATGTATATCATGCATGATCTCCTAGTGGAAATATAAATCAACACAAATTTGAATACTGATATGTGATAATGTCCAGGTTGAGGAGATGTAAGGGTAGCAGCTGGATATGAGATAATATTGCAAAGCATTTAATAAAGCAGAGGTAGCCCTGTTGGCCATGAAACATATTCTACAATCAATACCAGGGTGACGCTTTTTAGGTGTAACCACAGTAAAACATTTAGCAGCACTGATTTCTTCAGTCAAGACTAGAATAAAAGAGGGTTAGAAGGAGTACAACCTTGAGGCTTGGCAGTATGCACAGTGTCAATTTACTTTGTAACAACTTGCGAATTCTTGCCTGTTTTGTTAGCCTGTATGGTAAAAGGCAGATCTGGACACGGCGGCCACCTGAGCTTCCAAGGTGAGTGCCGGATCCAGAACCACGCCCAGATTCCGGACCCTATCCGCCAGCTGGAGGGAAATGCCATCCAAACTGGGGAGAGGGCCTCCATATCCAGATGGGGAATCCCTCCAGAAAGGATTAATTGATTTTCAATGCGTTCCTATGGGAAACTGCTGCTCTACTTACATTTTTTTTACTTATGAGCATATGCTCCGAACAGATAAAATTGGTAAGTAGAGGTTTCAGTGTAGTAGCCCTCAAACACTTTTGTCTGGAAAAAGTAGACCTCGGCCTGTCCAAAGTTGGACAGCCCTGGCCTATATAAAGTGTGCTGCTTATAAAGAGGGATATATAGTGAGCAGAAATTAACTTATTCAATGCTCCATTCAATGTAAAACACTCTGCAGTCACTGTTCATTACAATGAAACTGGGAAATCTCTCCCAGTTAGTTTATATAAACTAGAACTGCTGGGTTTGGTCATACTGCAGAGAAGAGAAGTAGTTTGCATAAAACAGATACATCATTCTTACACTTGTGAGACACGGCTTGTGGGGGGGAATTGATCCTGGTTCTGATTTGTATTGAATGGATGTAGGCACAAACCTCAATTCACAGGTTTGTGCCAGTTCATATGCACGGCACCACTCACCAGCCACAGCATTCTCCAGCTGTTCAACCAATCTCAGGTAGAAGCAGGGGGCTGCCTGTCCCGCCTCCTTGCCCTTACTATACACAAACTCCTTCACTTCTCTGCAGTATGATCAAGTTCAGCAGTTCCAATTTATGTACAATAATTGGCTTTCCAATTTCATTTGGAGCTCAAAGACAGAGTAATCTCCTCCATGGACACAGACCTTCACAAGGCATAAGGGCTTGCATACATCAGTGAAGCTGGAAGCTGTGCTGGTGGTAGCATCACCACCAGAAGGGTCTCCCAAGACAGATAGGTCTCAGTGGAGAGACCAAACTAACAGTGCCCAACCCGTTCAAAGCATCTGATCCAGAGTGGGAGGGTTTAAACAGGATCTGATCCACAATGGATGGTTGACATCATGTCCAGTAATGGCAGTGAAGAAGGCAAGAGGGAAACCACTTCACTTAAGCTGACTTCCCCAGGCAAATCTGTAGCATGACTGGAAAACATAAAAGCCATGCCCCTAGTCCCCAGCAGCCCTTCAGTGGGCAGAGGGTGCTAAGAATCTCCAGGACAGTTGCGAGAAGGATAGCAACTTGGAATATTTGTAGCTTATTTCAAAGTGGAAAAACCCACATCACCATCATGGAAATGTAAAGACTTAATATTGCTATCCTTGGTATTAGTGAGATGTGTTGGTCTAATTCAGGAAAGTATGTAGTAGATGGATATCAAGTATACTATGCTGGTAACAACAAACCTCATCACTTGAATGGAGTGGGATTCATAGTCCATCCAAACATTAGTAAGACTGGCAGAAAGTTTGTGCCAGTGTCAGCCATAATGATTTTTCTCCAACTTAATGCACAATCTATCTTGGTAAATCTCATCCAGGTGTATGCACCTACATGTAATGCATCAGGTGATGATACAGAAGAATTTTATACTCATTTAAAGACTGCATTATCATTTACCAAATCAACGGAGGTTACCATAGTACAGTGGACCCTTGTATAACAAACAGCTTGTATAACATCAAATCTGTACAACATAAAACATTCCGGAGATAGGGGAAATTTGCTTAATATAATCTCCTATGGGGCTAATCTGTACAACATAAAAATGGGATTACTCCATTTTCCATGGATTCCTATGGGAATTTGTATAAAGGAAAATTTGCTTAACATAATTTCATTTGGAACAAATTAATTCCTTTATACAAGGTAACACTGTAATGGGTGATTTCAATGCAAAGGTAGGACAAAGCCAACAAGCTAAAATAGTAGGTAATTATGGATTAGGAACTGGCAATAAGTCAGGTGACTGATTAATTTGGTTATGTCAAGAAGAAGATATGCATCATCCCACCTCCCTGTCTGATTGGCATCGGAAGCTGCTTCCTGGTTGGATTTTTGCCCAGTGTGAACTAGAGCAATGTAAGACAGTGGTTGATTTTGTTCTGGAGGGTGGGACTGGATTCCAAGCACCAGCTGTGCTGGCATGTTTCGTTTCCGAACCAGTCCCCTTCCAAAACAAAACACCCATCTCTATTTAGGACCCAGTAGTAAGAACTGAAGTTCAATCGATCCTGAGTACAAAACTCAAAACCATAAAGGAGACAACAGATGTAAATGAAGTTGAAAACACCTGGAGCCAAATTAAAGCTGCTGTGAATAAGGTGTCCCAAGATAAATTAAAGATCAATGAGAGAAAGAAGATCAAACCTTGGATGAGAGATGAAATTCTGGACCTCATAGATCATAGGAGATGAAAAATAGAGAAATAAGGATGGTGAAGAAAAAAAAACTTTCAAAGGAATGTAGTGAAATTGAAGAACTGGATCCTAACATGATTCACTTAACATGTACAAGAAAATAAAGCAAGCAGCGGGTGTGTATAACAGTAGAGGAAGTGGTTTTATTATTGGTAATAAAGGTAATACCTTGACAAGCACTGAGTAGAAATTACAGGAATGGAATGAATATATAGAACATACCTTTAAGGATATCAGAAGTATTGACCATGGTGTCAAGTTAGTTAATGCTGTAGATATCATGGGAGAAGAGGTAGAACAGGGCTGTCCAACTTGGAACAGCCCGTGGCTTACCCACTGCTCCCGAAGGCGTCCCGTGGTTGTATTGTGGTGTGTGCGCGCTTGCACGCACGTCCAAACATAAGGGCGATGATGTCAATGGCAGGGGCAGTGGTGATGGCGATTATGTCTGCGGTGGTGGGGCGGTTGGGGCAGCAGCGGGAGGATTGGCAGCGGCTCCAGTGGTGGTGGTGGGCCTAGGCTGGTCTGCTGGACTCACTCCTTTGCTACAGCGGCACGCATGAGGTGGACCCAGCCAGCCAGTCTGGGCCCGCCTCTGCGGCTGCTGCACACACCACTGGAACCATGCCGGGTGCTAACAGAAAATCCAAACAGGCCCAGGCTGGCCTGAGCCCACCGCCGTTACCGGAGCCGCTGCTGTTGCTGCTGGAGAGGGTGAGCAAGCCCAGCGCCAGTGGGGTGGTGGGGGCTTCACTTTGGGGGGGGGGGGGCGGCGCAGGGGGGGGGGGGGGGGGGCAGCAGCAATGACTCCAGCGGCGGTGGCAGGCCTAGGCTGGCCTGCTGGACTCACTCGTTTGCTCCCCAGCAGCGCACACTGAGGCAGGCCCAGCAAGTCATCCTGGGCCCGCTTCTGCGGCTGCCATACACACCACCGGAACCATGCCGGGCACTGCTGGAAAACCCAAATGGGCCCAGGCTGGCCTGGGCCCACCGCTGGAGAGAGTGACCAAGCCCAGCGCTGGACCAGGGTCCAAGGCACTTTGCGTGTGCGTGAGTGGGGGGGGGAGAATAGGGATAGCACTCATCAACTCTGCTGATGATGGAAGGGGTGGCAAGACTAATCAGTATTCAATATGACTTTAACATGTGAAGAACTGGGCTAAAAAACCTGAAACGAATTACAACAGGGAAACACAACAAGTTCCACATTTATGAAGGAAAAATAAAATATACAAATATAAGATGGATGACATCAGGATTGATACTAATATATTTGGAAAATGTTTAGGGGCTGTAATGAGTTCAGAGGAAGCAACCAATGTGGTGAAGGAGATGGAGAGTAAGAGCACTAAAGAACAGTTTGAGTAACTTGGGTATGTATTGCCTGGAAAAAGAGAGAACCTGTTTGGAAGACTGAGAAGGCATGTTTTCTGCTATTTCAGAGGGTCAGAGCCCATATAAAGGATCCAGCCCATCCTTGATAAGAATACATCACTTTCCGAAGCTGTGGGTGGCATACTACTACCTTGAATTACTGATCAACCATGGAGAGTTGTTATGTTGATTTAAGTGGGAAACAGAAAAGCCACATAGACCACCTCACTGACGGAAAGATATGAAGGTAATAAATTAAAAATACATTCATTATTCTCCAGTCTCTATATGAGAAATTATATATGCACAATTGAATACAGTAATAACCTTGTACAAGGGCAAAACAAATAAGTAGCTATTTTAGGAGTGAAACCAAGTACAGAATGTTGCTTTTGAATGTTCAGCATCAATAAAAGAAAGGGGAGAAAATTATGCTTAGAATGATTAATGGATGACCGGAATCATGACCCAATTCTGATGAAAACAGAAGTTATTCAGTACTGGATTCCAAGTGGCAGTGACAATCATAATATTTACATTGGATTCTAGGATACCTGGAAACATCCTAACCTTTCATTTAAAAATAAAAACAGAAAACCAAACTAAAGCAAAACAAAACAAAAAGCATTTTTCATGGTGGCCAATGTTGACTGCACAGCATACAGTACCGTATATACTCGAGTATAAGCCGACCCAAGTACAGTATCAGCCGAGGGCCTAATTTTACCCCCCAACACTGGGAAAACTTATTGACTTGAGTATAAGCCAATGACTTTGTTGTTATTTTTTATTATACTCAAGTATATACGATATACCGGCCGAGCTCTAAAGGGGCTGGGGGTAGTAACTGGCAATGTGTGCTGTAATTGTGGAGGCAATTATGGAGTTAATACCATAGAGTAAGCTTCCTGATTGCCTCCACAGTCCCTGCACAGTTGCCAATACTATCCCCAGCCCATTTAGAGCTTCATAACTAAGTCCCCCTACCCCTAAATCTTTCTAGATTTCAGGGAGTTCCCTAAAATCCTTGCTGAAGGTATCCCTGCTACTTTGGAGTCCCACAGTAAGTAAATTTTGATTGCATATTTTAAAGAATAATTTTGAGTGCATATTTTTAAAAGAATATGCACTCAAAAATTACTTACTTTTGGGGGACCAAAGTAGCAGGGGTATCTTAAGAAAGCAATTTTAGGGAACCCCTGAAATGTGGAAACATTTGGAGGTAAGGGGGCTGAGTTATGAAGCTCCAAAGGGGGTGCCCCTAGGAAAAAAATCTTCTCAGTGGAAACATATGGGAAGTGGCAGCAGCCTTATCTCCTGCCTGATCAACTTCAGAGTAGGAGTTTTTTTCCTAGGGGCAGAAAGCGATTTTAGGAATCCACTGAAATTTGGAAACATTTGGAGGTAAGGGAGCTGAGTTATGAAGCTCCAAATGCGGTGCCCCTAAACTTTCTAATTGGAATCATATGGAAGCAAAGGCACCGCTACCACTCGCCCAATCAGGACTAGCCCTCCGCCACCCTCCCAAAGCTGTCCAAGCGCCTAATTTTACCCCCCAAAACTGGGAAACTTATTGACTCGATAATAAACCAGGGGTGTTTTTTTCTGCTGAAAAACTCGGGCTGAAATAAGGGCTGAAAAACTTGACTTATACTCGAGTATATACGGTATATTGCAACTAACATTTCAGTTTGAAAACATTCTTCCAAACTATAACAAAACAATATAGATTATTTTAAGAGAAAACACCTACAGTACCATAGTAAAGTTGAAGGAACTGAAGAGATAACCTTGTGCTCAGACAAATGAATAAATGTATCTAAAAGGAATTGTTCCACAAAATCTATTGAGATGTAATTCCACTGACACAGCTGGAAGCTTCAGAAGAGTAGGCAATACCTCCTCCCAGCTACATTCCTCCACAGCACCATTTAGTCTCAAAATATGTTCCAGAGGACTGAGAAGCCTTCTGGAGTCAATTTCTTAATGAAAAAGAAAATTGCAGGAGTAAGAAAGAACAGTGTTGGATGTAAGCCTGCTCTAAGAAATACGTAGGAGGGTGAAGCATGCCACTGAGCAAAACTTTGATGAACAAATGGCTGACACTAGAATGTGTCTGTAGAAATAATATGAACAAGCATGGCTTTGCAAAGAAAAAAATAAAAGTACAGTGGACCCTTGTATAACAAACAATTTGTATAACATAAAATCTGTACAACATAAAAATTTTGGAGATAGGGGAAATTTGCTTAACATAATCACCTATGGGGAGAATCTTTACAACATAAAAATGGGATTACTTCTTTTCAATGCATTCCTATGGGACTTTGTATAAAGGAAATTTTGCTTAAATTAATTTCATTTGGAACGAATTAGTTCCTTTATACAAGGTACCACTTGTATGAAGGCTTTACAAAACAAGTTTTAGTTTCTACTTGGCCCAAATGATATTAGTAAATAGGGTAAGTGTCAGATATTAGTTAGTGAAATATATGTATTAGGCAGGATGTTCTATACATATTTGATATGTATTTAATTGATTTAAAGATGGAGTCTGTAAAAGCGCAAAGTCACGGTGACTCAATGTATAGTTTTTTCTAGTGGAGTACAGATGTTAAGAATGAGCATAATGAATTTTGGCTGATGCAAGGGGTTGCAATAGCTATGAGGTAATGTCATTTATGATTGGACAGACACATGTATAAAAATGTTCTGCAAATCATTGTTCATTGGGCCTTCCGTGAGTAAGGCACCCACTTTGTTTCTGTGCCATATATTTTGTCAATGTAATGTAATGCTGTTATGCTGCTGAACTTTGTATAAGTTCTGTGATACTGTGATATATTTTTGTATAGTTTGTAATATAGCTGTTTGGTTTTAAGAAAACTCTGTCTCTGGCTAACGATTTATTCAATAAGTATTGCTTCTGCTTGCTGAACAAATAGCACAAAACTCTGACAGTAAGGATTAACTGGATGCAGAGTACTCAGAAACTTTACCATTCCATTCTTTCAGAGGATGGGCAGGGATTATGCAGTTTCCCCAAGGCTCTGCAGGCTGACCTGTCTTCTGAGAATCAAACTCCCCATCTCTGGCTCTGAGCAAGATGTTCAACAGGTTGAGATAAATTCATCTAATTATTATTTTAAAATGAAATCCTTCCACTAAAAGTAGCATTCAGTTGACTACCATGTTTTTGGTTTTGTTTCCCTCACACACACTTCTTACAATTTTTAGATCATTATTAATACTGTACGCTGTCTTTGGACCTCTTGAGGAGAAAGGCAGCATATGGATATTGTAAATAATTTAAAAACACTAAGAATATCATTATTAGAAACAGAACAGTTTAAAGAGCCAAACTGAAAAAAATGCATTCCACATCATTTTTAGAGGCAGCGAAAGTGGGAACAAATCTTGCAAAAAGTAAAAACAAAAACAATAAACTTCAATAAATGCATTCTACAATCGAGGAGCAACATAGGCCTTCTCCTGAGTGTCCTCCAAATAGGCCTCTCCTGAAGATCTTAGAAATTTGGTAGGCTCACACTGAGGTGTTCCAATAGGCAAATTACACCCATCCATTAAGGATTTAACAAGCAAAGACAACAATGTGAGTCAGGCCTAGAAAACAAATCAGGCCAAGTATTTCAATGGACGAATGTTAGCGTCTTAAAACTGTAAACCAGTAAGTGGCCAGGCTGCCACTTTTTGAATCAAATTATGCTTCTAGAATGAAGGTTTTTAAGAGTAACCTTACATACAATAGTAATATAGACATGATGTAACTAAGGCACAAATGACTGGTGTTGAGTCAGACCCAGCCACTGGTAGTGATAATCACCCACTATAATTGATTTTAAGGTCATATTATATGATTTGCTGTGGCATGACCAATTTGAGCCAGTGTGCAGTACTAACGTGTGAGGCCATGACTCAAAAAACCTATGCCCACACCCCCACCCAGCCATTCATATTTACTGGGGATAACAATGGCAAACTACTCCTTGAAAATCTCCTATAAAATTTCCGGAAATTTTGAAACTTGGGAAAAAACTGGATTTCCCCCCTCCCCCAGACAAAAACAAAGTTTTAGAAAAACTGAAAAAAATGCTACATTACCACTCCCCACCCCATTTTACAGCTTGAAAGTCATTCTGTTACTTTAGGAACATGACATATGACTATGGACAATTGGACTTGGCATAAAATTATCACAACTAGCATATTAAAATATAGCATATCCAAACAATTATTACAAACAGAATTTACTTTTTAAATAATATTTATTTGTAATTGTAAGTAACAAATTGAGTAACAATCTCCTGAACTGTTTACCAAGTTTATGTGAAACAAAAAACCTCTGCAAAACAATGTTTAAAAATCTAGAATTAACCATTCATACTTCTTCTCCACAGTATTAAATAAAAATAAAATAAAAACATTATTCTCGTAAAAAGAATTGAAGATAAGATAAACACTTAATTTTGACCTGTTAGAAATAAAGTGCTCTAGCATACAACCACCTACCTCTCTTTGGCCTTTTGATTATCTACCTTCTTACTGTGTGTGTGACTGTGACAGCAAGGCCAAGCAAAACAGAGCAATTCAGGATAGGGGGGGAAAGAATGGCCTTTTGGAAAGTCCTTTGATTTATTTACTTTCAGTGCAATCCTAATCAGGTTTCCTGTTAAGTACCTTTTTCTTTTCTTTTAAGTATATATACAGTACAGGAACATTATTTCAGCCCACATGGTATTAAATATCATAGATGTGGAATATAAGAAATATAGTCTATACAGGAATATTTGAAATATCTAATTTGTATAGAAAGAAAGAAGTGTGCAAAACTATATGGTGTGACAGACAGATACAGTGCACGGGTGGAATAGAGAATACTCTGTTCAATCATAAATTGAGGCAGCAATAAAATGCATAATCTTAAATTTTAATTCAACTCCATGAGGCACACAACTTGAAACATGTTGATTATACAGTGGTACCTCAGATAACGAATTTAATTTGTTCTCCGAGTCAATTCTGAGAGAAACAACTTGTTTCCTGGGCTCCTTGCCCTCCGAAGCGAGATCCGTCGACTGAAGTAAAGCTGTGGCCCCTCCTCCCCACAGCCCAAGCTGTCAAAACCAGCTAGGTGACAGTGGCGAGGGGGGACTTTACGGATCTTGCTTCAGGCAACAGGCTGCACTCCAGAACTTAAGGGCAGCCAGTTTGGCAGGGAGCAAATTTCGGTGGCTGGTTGCAAAGCCTTTCTTGTGCTTTAAGGCTTTGCAACCAGCCACCCAACTTTGCTCCCCACCAAACTGGCTGCCCTTAAGGTTTAGTGGGCAGCAAAAGCAGGTGGGGCAGACGAGGGGTGATTCTTCCCCTTGTCCACCCCCCCCTCCAGGGCTGGAACAGCAAAAATGTGATTTTAAAACACCCCTGCTTTTTGCAAGGCGTGCATGGGTCTTTTAAAATCAGATTCTTGCTGTCAAGCACTGACTTCAACACTCACCTTCTCAGCCCCCTGCTGTGTCAGGGAAGCTGGATCCTGGCTGCCCCAACACAGCAGAGGGATCCTGGCTATGACGGCAAGAATCTGCTTTTAAAAGACCCATGCATGCCTTGCAAAAAACAATTTTTGCAATGCAAGCAGATTCTTGCTCCCCTCTGGTGTTGGTTCAGCAAGAATATGCTTTTAAAACACCCCTGCAAGCCATGCAAAAAAGCACTTTTTGACTTCACTGCTCGCCTGTTCAGCCCCTGATGGGTCAGTGAAGCCACTGCCCTCCCTTCCCACAGCCAGCTGGCGGTGATGAGTGTCGGCCAGCAGCTTCTCTCCAGCCGCTGGGTCTCCCTTCAGGCAACTGGCTGCAGCAAGACCTGTGGCTGGAGTAAAGCCCGCCCCCTCACCACTGCCACCCAGCTGGTTTTGACAACTCAGGCTGTGGGGAGGCGGGAGGGGACTTTACTCCAACCAACAGATCTCGCTTCAGGCACAGGCTGCAATGAGATCCATGGCTGCACAGGATGCAATGAGATCCATGGCTGGAGTAAAGCTGTGCCACCCCCTCCCCACAGCCTGAGAAAACCAGCTGGGTGGCAGTGGCAATCTCGCCATAGCCCGCCACCTTTCCCCTTACCATCCGAAGCACAAACCGCTCCAGATTTGAGGAGCTTCCAGGGAAGAGTCCAAGAAAGCTCCTCCTCATAGAGATCCCAAATTATTTCATTTTGTTTTCTTTTCTTTTGGGAAAAAAATTGTTACTAATGAAACGAAACAAAACTACTAAAGAAAGAAAATGAAATGAAACACTATATTTTTGTTTCCTGTCCATCTCTACTTCCTACATACACTAGCCAGGAAGTACAGATACCAAGCTAAGAACAGGGCTTGTGCAGATACCTAAATATGTAGGCATCAGACTTCAGCCTTGGGATCATAAGACGTGTCACACTGAGAGTGTGCAATAGTGGCCTGTTCCAGCAAGGCTGTTCTTATGTTCTTTATAGTGGCGGGTAGCATCACTGCAGTATCACCTGCCACAAATGAAATACAGGCTATGCAATAGGGTAAAGGTGAGGGGGTAAAACTTAATTTTATTATTTATCAAATAATAATCCTGTAATATTTTAAAGTTGTTCAAATGGCTCTTATCAGTTAACTCCTACAGAATGTTAAATAGAAGCAATGGGGGTGATGGAGTGAAAAGTATTCATCCATTATCAGAGAGGAACTCTAGCAGCGCATAGATAAATCTACTCCAGAATCCCATGGCACGGCTGTGGAAAACTCCATATGAATTGGTCTATGGCCAAAAGTTTTTCTTCTGGTGGTAGAGGTATATATCCAGCACTGAATCCAGAACAGCAATGCATTCAACAGATCAATACCCTTTCACTATGAGAGAGCCAGGATTAGGCATAATTAAATTATTTCTCATTGCTTTTGGCAACAGTAAACAATTAAAAATAATGCTAGCCTGTTTCCCAACCAAACAGGCTAGCAAGAGAGTTTTAGAAATTATGAATTCCCTGCTACATATGTATCACTCCTTCCTTATTCATCTGGGACTATTTCAATCCTTTGGACTCTAACCTGGGAACATGCTTGACTGAAGAAAAGTGAAACTGTTAAGTAAGAATATATTGGATTAGACTAGTTCTGAGAATAATTTTGGATTATAATCCTAATAAAATAATTGCCCTCCCCCATCTTCATGGTACCACAGAACTCCTTGCCAATGCTGCATCTTTGATCAGGGCAGTTATCCAGAGCCTGATTATCATATGCCTCATGGCAAGGTTATTCATGGAGATTCAATGCCTGCAGCCTATCCCTGCTTTTCTCAGCTACTGTTTGGGTACATATTTAACATGCTTCAGGTGTATTAACAGAGATGTGGTGTTAGGATATAAGTACAACAGTTCCTCTCTAGCATAATATTTGCATATAGATTCAGCTCCGTACTCAGTGCCCTGCCCCACATTTAGAGTCAGATAGGATACTACATGGAGTGCTGTTTATACTTACAAACCTATGGGGGCTAAAACGACACATCTCTTCAAACTTTGGGGTACTGAGCTTCAGTGAGGGCTCTACATGGTCTGGCCTAGGTACACAACGTTGGCTGAGATGCCCACTGAGGCCCTAATCCTCATCCAGTTTTTAACACCCTTTTAAAATATCTTGGGCAGCTAGGAAGTAAATCACAGGTCTCTAGACATCCCAACTACTTCTTTTGCTTTCTCCACCACATCTCTGGGCCAAGCGGTATGGTGAAGAAGATGGTTGGGCAACTGGAGTTCTGCTTTCCAAGATACCCAGACAGCCAACCAAAATGTGTTTCTGTGCATGCATACAAGAGTGAAGAAGGAGAATATGGATTGGTTAAAAAGAAATGACTGATTTTTCGGATGGGTGTTTTGAGCTTCAACCTAAAAGACAACTGGAAGCATCAGAATCCATCAGTACATAAGCAGTGTGACCTTTGGCTTAGCATTCTGCCAGGGTACTCCTTACAATGTTTATCTCATTATTGCAAGAATTACTAGGTTGGTTAAATGTTCACCTAAATGTTGGTGAGATGTTCACTTCCTAAATGTTCTATTGCATCAACTTCTCTTACCTGAGTGTGAAAATTTGAAATGGTGGTTGTCTCAATATCTTTCTTGCCAAGGATTTCCATTTTCACTGGAGTGTTAGGAAAATTAAAAGCAAAGTAATCCAAGAAGTCTGGCAAGTAGGCAGCTGCTCCATGAACTATAGCTAGAGCATAATATGCTGCATTTTTTTCATTTTCACTGAATGTCAAAGCAAGAAACTCTTCCGCAAATCTCTCCATCTCCACTGGAGACAAAAATGAGAGTTCATCCATGTAGGCATGAAGAACCAGAGCTCCCCCATTTGACTGATGCTCTTCATGAATAAAATTGCTAAATTTAGTGCCTGTTTTTAAGAAGCTGTGGCGAACAGAATGCTCCTGGTGATTAGTGAATGGAGATTGCACCCCCTGGGGTATCCTATACTCCTCCATGCCCAAATTCAACTGACACAGCTGTTCATCTTTCAGATACCTAAAAGATTCCTTGTTCTCTTCCAAGTTATCACTCTCCCCTGGAGTCAAAATCTCTTCGTTGATACGGGTCAGACCAGCACACACCGTCTGTACTTCTTTGTTGTACATTTTCAGATGCCTCCCTCTTACGTCTTCTCTATGTTTCTTTTTCTTCTTTTTCTTTGTTTTCTTTACAATAAGAGTGTCAGCTCTCTGGGTCTTGCCATTTTCGTCTCGACTTTCTAGAAATAATAAGAAAATTACCATTCTATTGTTGCAATATGACTACTCAGACAAACAGTAACGGACATTAGGAAAACCTCTACCCACCCACACCACTGTAGGTAACATTTTTGGGAAGCTTTCATTCAGATTATTAAATCAGAAACTCTGTATCAAAGAACAAAAACAATCTATTTGCAAAATAGCACAAGAGTAGTTATTATGCAAACACTCTTGTTTTTGTTGCAATAAACAAGCCTATTAAATTTATTTCAGCAGTTATGGGGGGCGCACTGAGACACAATTCCTACAGTGTTTACCTGTTTTATAATAAGTTCAGAATTAAAAGAAAAAGTACAGTGCCTTCCACATTTTTCATTTAGAAATGCACTGCTATAACTCGTAGACCCAACAAATACTCCCAGAAGTATTTGTATACATGTATATCTGTATCATATGCTGAAAGGCTATGTTTGCCTGTGAATTACCAGTGCAGTTGTGTGTGCTGTATGCACTTGCACAGTTTGTTGTGGTGCCTGTGGGCTTCTCTGGCATGCCTCCTTGTCTGAGTGGGTGGCCACCAGAGAAAGTTGGAGGAGGGAAATGTACACTGCAATCAGTGAGTGAACAATCATGCTGAGGAGGCAGGGATCGAAGCGCATTTCACCTAGACAACAGGCAAGTACACAGAGGAGGTGGGAAAGGGAAGTGTGCAGCCCTGCAGAACACCTGTGCAGGCACTGCACCCGACTGGGGTGAACCATTAACCTGGGGTCGGTGCCCATTTCTAATACTGGACTTTAAAGTTCTCATGCTATGCTTGGAAAAAGAAAAAAGGAAATATTACAGCAGTGATGGTGAACCTTTTAGAGACCGAGTGCCCAAACTGAGATTCAATACCCACTAATTTTTCGCAAAGTGCCAATACAGCAATTTAACCTGAATACAGGTGGCTGTGAAGGGACGATTAGAATACTGTAATGTAAGAAATTACAATCAATCCAATGTATGGCTGCAAAGCACTTAGTTGACATTATGATTATGCCTATACAGTACTTGACAAACTGCACTAGATCCTGGTTAGTTTCCATACTCAATTCAGGTTGCACATTTTCATCTTTAACATTCCATATGGCTTTGGATCTGATTAATCTGAAGACGTCTTAATACATAGCTTTATACTAAGATATTTTGCATGACCCATCTTCATCTGCACTCATCATCCATGATAGTGGCTGTTTCAAAAAGGACCCACTCTGTGGTGGCATTTCGTGGAATTTTCCCAACCATAGAAAACCACCTAGAATCTACCTTAGCATCATTTCAGCACACAGTCCATATTGTGCCAGACTTTCTACGTTCTCTGAAGATTCTCTTTATACTTCCTGTTCAGTTTTTGTATTTTAATTCTGAGTACTACTTTTATTTTGCTTTTTGATAATTCAGCAATTGAATGTTACTGTTTCAATTTGTGAGCCCAAAACAGACAAAACCGAACCATGGGTTTTATGTTTCGTGCCCACCTCTAATCCACACTGTATATCAGGCCTAGACAACATGTCGACCGCGAGTGATCAGTCGCCTTCTGGGGTCACCCACCAGGTCCCTGTGTTGGGAGGGTGGGGGCAGGGCGATGGTGGTGGGGGCAGAGGCACCGACGATGTCATCAGCGGCGGGGTGCGGGGTGCGATCCTGGCCCCAGCAGCAGGGGCTTTTTGAGGTGCTGCCTTGGGGCCAGCGCCTTGTTTTTTCCCCCCTTCAAGCACCGACCAAGCAGCCCCTGGAGCCAGGTCAGCGCTGGTTCGTTTTTATTTTTTTCTTCATTTTAGAGCGCATGGGGTGGTCGGGTTGGCGCTCCTTTTTATTTTATTTTATTTTATTTGGGGGGGGTTAAAAGTCTTCAGGGGGGCTTTTTGAGGTGCTGGATCCAAGCCAGCACCTCTTTTTTAAAATTTTTATTTTGTTTTTTCTTCAAGTGCTGACCGCATGGCCCCAGGGGCTGGGTCGGTGCTGTTTTTTCTTCTTCTTTATTTTAGAGCGCCAAGCCGGCCACCCCTTGGGCCGGGTTGGTGCTCCTTTTTTATTTTATTTTATTTTTTATTTTTATTTGGGGGGGTTAAAAGTACCCAGTGAGGGCTTTTTGAGGCACTGGCTTGGGGCCAGCGCCTCTACAGGCTTACCTTCCCCGCCAGGACCAGAAGGACTGCAGCGAGGACAAAGTAGGAGGGGTAACGAAAAATGAAGCGAACAAAATGGAAATATCTGTTTCGTTTTTCTTTCATGGGTTGGTTCGTTATTCATTTCATTAGCTAACGAAACGAATAACAAAACAAATTAAAAGTTCATTTCATGCCCATCTCTAGTGTGGACGAAGTAGATAAGGAAAAACTGTTTTCCTTATTGCACAACACTAGAATTAGGGGGCACTCCATGAAACTTTTGGGCACTAGATCTCAAACAAATAAGAGAACATACTTTTTCACCCAGAGCATCACTGGTCTATGGAACTCCCTGCCAGAAGAAGTGGTGACAGCTGTCAGCCTTAACAGCTTTAAGAAAGGATTAGAAAAAGTTTGTGGAGAACAAGGGTTGGAGAGATAGGCAGGATATGTCTCAATACCATTTGCGGGGAATCATAAGCAGGTGAAGACATCTGCTTGGGAATACCCTGAAGCAAATGGTGAGCTACTGTGTGAAACAGAATGCTGGACTGGATGGGTTGTGGCCTGTTCCAGCAAGGCTGTTCTTATATTCTTACGTTCTTTGGGTTTTGGTAATTCAGGTCTGTGGCACTGGAATCTGTGTACCTCTGCTCAAATTAAGCCTTCTATCTTACAGAAAATATAAAATGATCCACATGGGGAGAAATACTAGTCAGCTGAAGAAAAATTAAATATTTTTCTACCTTGCTTCAGTCTGAGGAACCCACAAATTCTGAAAAATATTCAGGGGAACATAGGTCAGGGATAGGTGATAATCCAGTAACAACAATGCTAGTCTTAGCAGCAATTGAATTCAAGTTTTATGCTCATCTGATACATGAAATAAGCATCAGTATCAACAATACACAGTACCTACAACCATTGTAAGTGGGTCAACAGGAGCCTTATACTAAAATTGCAAGCATGTTTACCTATTACCTACCAGTTCTGATCATATTTATAATCATATTTTGAGCAACATTCTTATTTTTATATTTTGTCTTGCAAGCTAATTTGGCTTATGGAAAACTCATACACATTGCTCAATTCTGTACTGTGGCCAAGCCAAAATACAGTGATACCTTGTATAAAGGAATTAATTTGTTCCAAATGAAATTATGTTAAGCAAATTTTCCTTTATACAAATTATACATTGAAAACAGAATAATCCTAATCGCGACATTTTATGTTGTATGGATTCACCCCATAGGATATTCTGTTAAGCAAATTTCCCCTATCTCCGGAATTTTTTATGTTGTACAGATTTTATGTTATACAAACCGTTTGTTATACGAGGGTCCACTGTAGCTACAACTGAAATAATCACATGTTCTCTCTCTGCTTACCAACACCTCCATTTCCTCATTTCTTTTCTTTTGTCTCTGTGTCTTTTTTAAACTCTAAAATCCTTGGCATAGAAACCTGTTATGCCTGTTTTACAAAACACCACATGTACACATGAAAGAAAAACAACAGTAAACACAAAAAGAATAACACTGTGTGTGCACAGATAATCTGAGGATTAATAGAAAATTGAGTGCTTTGGATTGCATTGGTACATTATATAAATTACTGGGACATGGACACCCCATGCTGCCTATGTTTATATTCCGCTTGGCTCACACTCAGGAAAACAGTTTGAAAGAACAATTCCAGACCAAATGTATATCACATTTTCTTCACAGAGGCAAACCATTTGCCTATACAAAGCTCTCCAGCAGGATATAAGTACAACTGCACCTTCTATCTTTCACATTCCCAAGATTGATATACAGAGGCATGCTGCACCTGATACTAGAGAAGGTATACTGCACAGCCTCCCTGACTAGTAGCCATTAGAGATGGGCTTTTTGTTTCAGAAGTGGTCAGTTTCCAAAACGAAACACAGGAACCCAGCTAACGTTCAGAACCGGAGGAATGAAATCAACCAATCCCTTACCTTCCACTGGGATGGTGCGGGGCACAACACCAACGAGGAAGAAGCCTCCAAAGCATCATCTTTCCTTCTCCCTGGTGCTGACCAATCAGACGGGGAAGCAAGATGATGCATTTCCCTGCACCGCTGACTGGCCAGCGCCAGGGAGAAGGAGAGATTACACCCCGCATCATCTCAGCGCAAGGTAAGGGATTAAGTGATTTCATTCCTTTGACTCTGAAGATTAGTTGGGCTCCCACGTTTTGTTTCAGAAACTGACCACTTCCAAAATGAAAAGTCCATCTCTAGTAGCCATCAACTGACCTAACCTCAACATCTTTACATAAATCCATTCTTAAATCTTTTAAGTTGGTATCCTTTAATACACTGTATGATAGTAAATTCGAATTTAGCTATAAACAATGAATAAACATCTGCTTCTAATTCTAACTTCTTTTGCCACACAAAGCATAATTACATAACCCTCTATCTTACATGACTGTCTCCTAAGCTAAACAGGGGTCAACAGTACAAACTTGCATCAAACAGGAGTTGTTCCAGTCTCATGACCACTTTGGTTAGTCTTTTCTTCACCTTTTCAAGCACTACAATGTCACCCCCTTTTAAAGTAGAAATAAACACTGTCTCACAGATGAGTCACACCATGGATTTTTATAAGACCAGCACAGCATCAGCAGTTTTATATCAGGTGCATGCTGCAGGACATGCCTGTGTCTGTTACTGATTCATGAATGGTCAAATTTAATGCAAATTATATAAAATAAAATTTATAGAATATAATAGAAGAGAAATTTATTGCCATTGTAGATATGCACAATATGTACAATGAAATTAAGTGCTGTTCCAGCACTACAAAAACAAACACATAAACACCATTCTGCTTAAAATGACCTAAAATGCTTAAAATCTGCTTGAAGACTTAAAATGCTTAAAAATTAAAATGTTAAAAGTCTGCAAAGACAGAAGGTGACCTGTGATTGGCTTTTGTGCATCATGTGATTTGTTCTTCAAGAACAGACTGTCTGTGTAGGAGGAGAAGGAGGAGAGAGATGGAGAGAAAGCACATGGACTATCCAAAATGTGATCCTTTAAGAAAGCTATTTGCCTCTCATTTAATTCACTTAAGAAACATGTAATAGAGTAAGGTTTCTTGTTATTTGTTTTCAAGTTAGAAATATTGCTGCAAGTAACCTCTGTATAGAATAAATCTTTTTTTATATATAAGCAAGTAACGTGCCTGAGTACCTGAGTTTTAAGGTAAGCTTGCATGAATCTCACAAGTCAGGCGGGAGTCACTGAAACGAACCTACATTTTCTTTAAAGCAGTGAAAAAAGGAATTAACGTCTCCAGAAGTTAAAATAATTCTCTGACTGCGGTTAAGAGATTAATATACTTGCTGGGTAGAGACATTCCCTTTCTAAGCTGTGTCCGTTACACCTGCCGTTCTCTACAGAACACAAGGAATTGTACATAAGGTTTACAAGCAGTTTTCTATCCTGGCAAAGACTATACCCAGATCAGCTTAATTTCAACAAAGTAAATGGTTCATGCTAAAATCTTGATATTTCAAAATGAATGACTTGAAGCTTCATTTTATCCATGTTTAAAATTCCCACCAACTTTTCCCGGCATGGCCAGTAATAAATGGCTATGGCAGTTTCCAGTGTGCTGTGTAGTGAGTACAGTGACAGACTAGAACACTGGAGAACTAAGTTTGAATCCCCACTTGGCCATGGCAATTCACTAGAGGAACGGAACTAGTAAAACCACTCCTTAAATATTTCACTTACCCTAAAAGCCCTAGTAAGGTCATTATAAGTCAGTTCTAACTTGACAGCACAGAACACACACACACACATGGAAATTCTACTTAAAATATCTGAAGACTACCAAGTCATCTTCTTTTAACCTGTGTTCAGTCCACTGTGAAATCTCAAATTCATATTACAGAAATAAAGGCTAGCTTAAATCTCACTCCTAAGCACTTTCACTCAGAGCTAAATTAAAACAGATTCAATGTTTACTCTAAAAATGATGGGAAACACCTGATTGCCTCTACCCATCTCCATAACACATTCCCACAGTATCACTTAATGAAGCAAATATGCAGCCACATCACATTTTTATTACACATTACTGAGGAATCACAAGTTGGTGACAACCATGAATTATCAATTTAGTTTCACATCTGTTAAAGTAAAGAACCTCTTATAAGTTTGAGTCCATCCACTGCACAATTTATGGTAAATGGTCAGAGTGGTTGGCATCCTAATGCAAAAGTTGCATATTTATCCATTCTTACTCTGAAAGAGCCCATTACTAAGCATATTTACTCAAAAACAAGCTCAGCCTGATTAATCAGACTTATACCCAAGATAAACATTTGGATCAGTCAAGATCATTTAGAGGAGCTGGCAGAGAGGAAATGAGCAAGTAAGAAGAAACCTAGGATCATTCAGAGGAGACTCTAGACAGCAAAATAAGAAGCAAGAGGAAGCAAGTGAAATGTATGAAGTTTTAGTGCAGCAAGAAGAGATACCATACACAGGCACGATACTTATTTTAAGCACCCCTAATCATTTGTTGCACTCCCTGCAGTCAGAATGACTTATCAGTCACAAAGAGCCCATGAATATAGAAAGTGCCACTGAAATAGCCCTTGACTTCAAACTACTGTACTCAAGATCAAAGCTCACAAGGTTCGTATGACAAGCTTTCAGAAATGTGAAGTGAAAAAGGAAGTTATAATTCATTCAAAGCACAGCTTAATGTAGGAACCTTCATCAGCAAAAGGAGCTGTTATTTGTAACCAACCTATGGATTATTTCAAAGCATTCTCAAATAGAGTAATGCCTCAAGGCATGTTGAGTGGCCATTCTGAAACCTTTAATTTTTCAGAACATTTTTGCTGTGTCCAGATGGAAAGAAATTGAGATGCAAGAAAACAAGCCACATTCTATGGTAGATTGTGTTTGCTAGTAGAATAATCTGCAAGTTTAAATTCTATGATATAACTGGGAAAACAATTTAGAAAGGTGACACTAATATAAAAATAAATCAGTAGATGGGGGTGATAGATTTTGAACAAAACTACAGTAGATAGCAAAATATGTTGACAGTATTATACAACACAACCAAATGATGAAATGCCTAGGATTTGGACATCTGAAAATTTCAAGGACTGAGTCTGAAAATGTTTCCCTTTGATAACCACATTAAAATCAAGAAAGAGTACATTATTAAAGAATTTAGGCTAGAAATGAGATAATCAAAAATCCAATTCCACATGAATTTTTCTCCCCGAATATTTTAAACAAAAACATAACATTATATAAGTACTATCAGTAAAAACTAGTAAGCAGCAGCATCTGTATCTTATAGTATAAAGTAGGGCAGTAACTATGGCACTCTACTTTTTGGGGTGGGAAGCATACAGTTCCCATCAGACACAACTAGCACAGTCAAAAGTGAAAGATTTACAGAGCTACAGCCCGAAGACTATCTAAAGAGGCAATTCACTCACAGTTTTAGTATGTTTCAATATGCCTCTGTGTGCACTTCATATACATACAGTACAGACAGAACACTGTGATAGGCCGTAATGTGGCTGTACAGTACTGTATTCGCTTTGCAATATATAGTGCTGAAGAACAGCACTTGTTTATTCTTGCTGAGTTATACTGATGAAGACTGTACTGAAAGCAAAATGCTATGTGTCAGATTAATAAAAGGGGTATATTAACTGGAGACTTCCAGATTTTGGGGGATTCCAACTCTCATCATCTACCATACCTGTCTTTAAAGTCCCCACCTCACCCCTCTGGAGGGTGCCTGGCCAGCAGCAGTACGTTTGTTTTCCCCCTACCGCCACTGCTGACACCGCCAGCCAGGCACCCTCCAGAGAGATGAGGTGGGGACTTTAAAGACCCGCCCAGTCAACCGGCCTTCGAATTTCCCACTCAGGTCCTGGGTGGCAGATCGGAATTTTGAGTGGAAAGCTTAGCCTGGGACCCAACCAGCCAGGTGAGTCCCCACCCCACCTCTCCAGAGGATGCCTGGCTGGCCTGCGGCGGCGGTAGCAAGGAGGAGGGCAGTGGGCATCAACAGCACTAAGTTTTATTTTTAGTCTCCCCCCCCCCCCAGCTGATCACCAACCTCAGATAACTGAATCTGCAGTTGGTGATCAGCAGATGCATAGGTCATACTGTATGTTTATTGAACTTTTTCTTTTAATATTTTGAATACATTTAGACTGTTGGTAACTATATCGACCAATACTGAGCCCATGGATAAGGGGATCCTACTATATTTACAATGACTTTTTAATAACCAAGGCTTTTAAATCTGATGACTACATTTTCCCAGTTTAGAGAAAATGACAAATTATGATTGACCAGAATTTTCCTGGTTTGCTTGCTCATACTTTAAGGAATACAAATGGGGATGGAACTGACCAACTATGTTATTAATTTTAAGCAACTGCATTTTTAGCAATTGATAAAATTGTTGATAGCAATGCTCCATAGGAAAGACAGAAAATGTGCACTGTAGACTACTGGTGATGCACAATTCAATTAATTTTACAGAGGCTAGCACACATAGGGCTGTTGATCTGTCCTATTGGCTATACAACTGAACTCTCAAAATAATCATTTTGATTTAAAGTAACATCTTTTCAAGAAACATCCTTAATTGTATTGCATGGGGGGCAGGATCTAATACAAAGTGAGCAGAAAGGACGTCTATATCTATATTAGCAAATCTCTTCGTGACTGCACAACAACTGCAACAAAAGACTATGCCAGCTTTTCTATCAGAGATCATCTTCTAACAATAGCTTGAAGTTTTTTTCATTGTACTAGTACCCTAACTAAAATGAACTTAAAGTTACATAAATTAAACATATGTCAGGAACAGAAAAAAATCTACTATGTTATGTAGAACAGCACAAATTCTCACCCCATCTCCAAAGCTCAGCTATGTTGACAAACTGAGAAAAAATAACCAACAGATCTAAATCAAGCACTTACATAGCTGCCCCAACTCTTGCTTGCTAGCCACAAATGATATTTGAGTACTGGCATTATTCCATGTTGAACCTGCCTACTATATGTCAGTGGGAGCACCAATAAAAATATTATTTTTCTGATATTAAGTTCATCACAGGAAAATATTCTTTATGCATCTCTGATAAAAACATACACACTAGCTTCCAAAAGGCAGCACTTTTATATGATAGCTCCCTGACGCTGAAATTCCATTTCATGTCTCATGGGAGATTCACCTGACACTAATTTTATATTCTTTTCAGTAACAAATCAAAACCTCCTTTATCTGCACAGGCATTTATTATATACCATTGTATTTTACTGTTTACATCTTCAGTTGTTTTATTGTATTCCTACCCTGCATATACACTCTGAATTTATTTCTGGAATTAAGATGCACTATCATTTTTAATAGTAAATAAATAGCAGGGAGTAAACAAAGACTTGGTACCTCCTATGCAGCTATGGCTCAAGCAAACAAATAAGACATAGCTAGATACAATTGATCCCCACATTTCTTTGCCTTTTCTTAGCACACAAGTGCTTCAAGCTCCAAAATTCTCATAGCTGTAGATAAGCTTACCATAAATCCTTGATAAAAGAAAGCGGGGGAAGCACTACAAGTATTCTGCTGAAATATGTGTCTACAATAGATGTTATGCATGGTATTTAACTGGTGTCACATTAAATCCCTCCCTCCTGCCATAACAATATTTTCAGCTCTAGATCAGGGCAAATAAACTGAAATTTAATGCAGACATGACAGGGGTGCTCCTATTCAACTGAAAGGCAGATCAAGAAACAGGGAAACAACCTGTACTGGATGGGTTCATTCCCTCTAAAAACAGAGATGTGCAGCCCGAGACTGCTCCTGGATTTGTCTCTGAGCTTGGATGCCCAGATTTCTGCTGTGGCAAGAAGTGCATTTACACAGTTAAAACTACTGTGTCAGTTGCAGCCTTTCCTGTAGACGTCTGATCTGGCCACAGTGACATGTGCCTTAGTTATATCCTGCCTGTATTACTGTAACATGAGGCTGCCTCTGGACTTCAGCTGGCTCAAAACACAACAGCCTGATTGCAAATCAGGACTGGTTTCAGAGATCACACTGGCTGCCAGAAGATCCACTAGCTGCCAACGCATTCCCGGTCAGAATTCAAATTGTTGGTTCCAACTAATACAGTCCTAAGTGGCTTTGGTCCAAACTGTCTCAAGGACCCCATCTCCCTTTATGAGCCTGTTCTTTTAGAGACCGGGTGCCCAAACTGCAATTCAAAGTGCCAATATGGCAATTTAACCTGAATACAGTGGTACCCTGCGTTACAAATGCTTCAGGTGCTACCATTTGGGAAAGCAAGGATCAAAGAGCAGGCTTTGGAATTTCCTGTGGCCACATCATCCTCGCTGTGACTGTGGAAAATAAAAAACCAGCTCTTCGATTCTCGCTTTTCCAAAGAGTAGCACCCCATCCACCTCTCTGCCCCGGGCAGAGAGGCAGATGGGGTCTTACAATGTTGGGAAGGCCAGGGAAAAGTGGCAGCGGCTTGTTAGCTTGTTCATAGCCCCAATTTACTCTCCAGCCAGGCCGCTCTGGGCATCCCAAAAAGAGAATGGCTGGAAAGTAAACGGGGGCTATGAACAAGCCCACAAGCCACTGCCTCCCCTTCACCCAATTCTGCACAGAGCACAATGGCGTGCTCCAAGCAGAGGGGGAAGTGCTGTGGCTGTGAGGGGACAATGTTGCGTGCCCACAGAAAGGGCTCTGCATGCCACCTTTGGCACCCATGCCATAGATTCACCAACACTGATACAGATCATTGCTTCTTTTATCTAATGGGCATATATCTAACCATTCAGAGAAGGAACAAATAAGTTTAATATCTACCATGCTGGGGACTATACGCAGTGCTGACATACTCCTTGCAGAAGCCCAGTTTTCATTTTTGCAGAGGTCAAACTCAATGCTGTACTTCCACTTGCATAAACTTTTCACAACCCATTATGATTAGAATTAATCCTGCAAAATTTCTCATTAGCAACTGGATATCACTGGCAAAACATCTCCAAAATGTGTACTTTTTCCTGCTCACACAAGACAGGATGCACTTTGGGTTTTAAATGGCAATCTAAAATCTGCACCTGAACTTTACTGTGCATACTTAGACTGAAATCCTACAGACATACTCAACCAGATAAAAGCTTAATAGAACAGAGTAGGTTATACTGCTAATAAGTATGCACAGAATTGCAGTAAGTTAAGCAATCTCTCCACCTCTTCCCAAGATATTTTGTGATGTTACTTTTTTAGAGGACACAAAACGCCTTTTTCAGAGACATGGTTTCAGACACAATGCTCACGTCAAAATTAGGTCACACATTTTGAATTTATCAGGATTTTTCAGGAAGTAACTTGAAAACTAGACATGGATAACTCAAGAAGTTAGACCACCTAGCTGCGGAACCAGAAGTTGGAGTCTGATTCCCCACTCTCTTGTTGAAAAAGAGCCAGTCTATGTAACTTTGGGCAAGAAACACAGCCCTAGAGCAATCCCAGGAAGAAGGAACAGTAAACACTACTGAGTCTTCTACACCTACCAAATCACAGAAAGTGCCACCATAATTCAGAACCTGCCTGACAGCACAGAACTATTGCTGTTAAGTTTGTATGACTATACTGTGTGAAACAGCTGACCAGTTTGAAAGGGACTTGTTTCCAATATGGCTGCTGTTGATGTCTACATGTCAAGTTAAGCTACACTGATAGCAAATGTCTATGCCAGTGTATCTTTATTGGGCTACCATGGAGACCACAGAAATATTCAAACCTTTCAAAAATCTTTGGACCATATTAATGGAACTATATCCATTTTTGAGTTTTCCATTTGGACAACACAGGTACTCATGGTTTTTTTTATTTGGGGCTTCCCCTTTCTCTCCTATTAGAAGCCAAATCAGTAACACAGAGCAATATTTCTAGCTAGCTTAAAACAGTTTAGCAAGATTATGCAATCTACCATGATCCATACTATCCATAAATAGCTCTTTTTAGCCTTCTTCATATCAATATATGTTCTGGTCTTTTTGTTGTTGTTTTGTTTTCAAACATGACCTCAGTTCCTATAAAACTGTTATAAACAAAGACAGTAGGCCATTTCCACAGCACTGCGGCTTCAAGGAATAGACTGTCATCCACTTGAATCAAGATCAACAAGTAGGAGAATGATTTTAATCAAAAACAGTTAAGATAGTACCAGTGTGAGCAACATTTCCTCCTTCGGTCCTTGAGAAAAGTGGCAATTATTGTTCATAACTGGAGCAAAATAAGCACTTAAACACGCAGCAAAGAAAGCTGGATAAGGAAGTAAGGAAGGACAGGCACGTTGGTAAAACAGTCAAAAGATCACGCTTTCCAACAGGTGTACCGTCGTCCGTAACATCAACTTGACATCGGGATTGGGGGTTTGGCTCTTCTCCAGTGCCCACTTGGGCAAAAAGGTGGACCTTCAAAAGAGAAGTTGCCCGGGTGGTTTTGGGGAAAGGAGAACGTCCCTCTCCGATACTGGGTCACGGCCGATCTTCTTAGCGCTGGGATGGGCAAAGCCCCAACTCAGGCGACGGACCCCAGCCCTCCGGCCGGCCGGACAACCCACCGCGAGATCCGCAGCCCCTGGAGGAAGGGGCCGCTAAGCCCCCCCCCCCACTCAGCAACTCCCCATTAAAAGGCTCACCTCGCTTGCTGGGCCTCCCGGCCGCCCCTCCATCGCCGGAACTTCCCCGCCTCCCCTTGTGCGCCTTATCCCCCGAGGAGCGTCCGGGCTCGGAGTCGCCGCCGCCGCCGCCCGGGCGATGCCTGTGCCGGTGGTGATGCCGCCGGTCGCAACGCGCGGCCTGCGGGGACAGGGTGAGCGGAGAGAAGGCGAAGAGGCCGGCGGCGGCGGCGGCGGCGGTGGCAGGAACGGCGGGAGTCGCCGGGAGGCCAGCGACCGCGGCCGGCGGCAACGTCTCTGCCTGAGAGGGCCCGACCAGGAGCGGCTGCTGGCCCAGCTTCGCCTTCTTGCACCCCGCGACCTCCCCAGAGGGGGCCTTCCGCTTCCTCCCTCCTCCCCTCGGGCGGCCGGGTCGGTCGCCAAGGGGAAGCGAAGGCGTCTCGTCCGCGCCCCGGGACACGGCGCGCACTGAGGCGACCTGCGCAGCCATTTCCCCGTCTCCCTCACACACATTTAAATGGCTCGAATGCCAGCAGCCGCTGCGCAGGCGCCGACTCATACCCCCCTGGGAAATGTGGTCCGAAGCGGCACGCCGGGAGCTGTAGTTTTCGGCCACGGAGCGCATGCTCGGCTCCGCACTGATTGCTGGGAAAAAAGGTTTCCATTTCGGCCCGGAGTAGTTTCCGTCGGAGAGGAGCGTGCAGCGAGTCACGCAGGGCGGCCGAGTCACGTGGATTGTCCGCTCGCCAGCTGGAGAGGAAAAGCTGTGAGCTGGCGGCGGCGGCAGCGCCTACGTGGGCGGGTGAGAGGTGCTGTTCGCGCGTTAAGCCGAGCTAGACGGCGGAAGGACTGCTACTGTGTTTAGATTTACGCTTAAATCCTGGAAAATTTAAACCGCTTAAGGGAGTAGGTGATTTCCGATGACAGGCAGAATGCGGTTCATTTCCATTAAGTAAACCGCCTGCCCCATCTCACTGGAAATAAGGGACAAGATTTCCACTCCAGTTTGTTGTTTCCATGTTATCGTTTTTTACTGGAACTCAGAAGCACTTCACACCTCTACCAGGAAGGCCAAAGCTAACGACCCGCGCTTATCGGAATCGGAATCGGAATGCAATTTATTGTCATTGTATAAATACAACGAGATTAAAAGTGCTATCCAGTCAGTCATTCACAAAACCCAGCATAAAAATCCAAGACGTAAAATCTACAATATAAGAACAAACCATCCATACAGATACTCCAACATTCACATGCCGAACATCACTTACACTCATTTAAAACTGACATAAAAACCAAACATACACACACAGCCCTACATTCTTTCACCTGGCAACATTCATACCCAATCTATAAAAACTACAATTAAAAGGTGTTGTGAAGGGCTGAATAGGTGGGATTTGCATGCACCCCCGACCATTGTACATCTAATGAGCCTGTTCTGGCCACTATCCACCGAAGGAGCCTTTTCAGACAGGGTGGCATGAAATAAATTGGAGGCTCACTACCAAATTTTCTCAGGCTGATGAAGCTACTTTGATGAGCAGTGAAACGTTTAGATCTCACCATAAAGGAAGTCCAATTGCCATTATTCAAATTTAGAATAAAACTCAGGCACACAAGAATTTAGATTTACTGCTTCCTTATAATTCTCAAAATGATAAATTATTTGAAAATAATTGTGGATTATTAAAATGAAGTCAACTGTAATGACACAACAACATTATACTGTAATGATACTCTCCCAACCACTTTATAGGAGTGTCACTCAGAGCTGTTGTTCTCAAAGTTACTTGGGGATTTGAAGTAACACATGTCTGTGTAAACAGGGAGTATCGTTGATATGCAATTTAGTTACTCTGGCCACAACCTGCAGAATCCTGGGATGTTGATTATGGGAAGGACAAAGTCACTCTTAGCTCTAGTACAGTGTTTCCCAAACTGAATTATCGCATCCTTTTCCTGATTTCTGAAAAACCCTGGTATATATCATCTCCACCTGGCATGTTTACTGTCATCCAACCCCATTATAATTAAAATTTAAATTTAAAATAAAAAGTAATTAAGAATTAAAGTAATATTTATGTTAGTTTTGAAAATAAATAGTTTGTTAACTGATTAAAATATTTTTGTTATTAAATTATCAGTCTTGTGCTCCCAGGAATTCCTTTGCACAATTCTGGATGGATGCCCACTAGTTTAGGAACTAGTAGTCCAGTGCAGTGGTTTCCAACCTTAGGTCCTGAGATGTTTTTGGTCTAAAACTCCCAGAAGCCTTCACTATTAGCTGTACTCAATCAGATTCCTGGGAGCTGTAGTCCAAGAACATCTGGAGACCCAAAGTTGGGGAATCACTGGTCTAATGTACTATTCCCATAATGAAGCAGAGATATCTAGGTCACTAAACAACAAATTTAAGATTCTGTAGGAGAGAACCATGGCAAAGCAGTATCAAATGTAAAAATTGTGTAGTTGTGTAGATTCATTCCACTGAAATGAACCATGTACTGTATATGATTTATTTTAAGCTTTGAGAGTTTAAATTGGCCTCTCTGACACATGTTTTGGTGGAGCAAATGGATCCCTGTGGAAGTAAAACATTCTGCTTCATATATCCAACCTTGTAAGTAAAGGTAGAAGCAGAAAAAAAGTGGAAAAAGTACAAAGGCAAAGCTTGGAGCTGCAAGGTAGATATGCTTTTTCAAATATATAGAGCTGTATTGCTTTATTATTACTGATAGAGTTCCTTTACTTCCTAGCCATGTAGTGTATAAATTGGTCTGGTGGGTTTTGAAAATAATATTTGCTGTAAGGATAAATGTCCCCCCCTTTTTTTTTTACTGTATACAATATCAGTAGCACACTTTGTGCATATTTTAAGTTCTGTCCTAGATATCTTTGCAAGAGCTGCAGTTCATTCTCTTCTTCTTGAAACAGTCAATATTCAGCTCTGTCTTCTGCTTTCCCTAAGCAGCAACCCCCTTCTCTTTATAGCAGATACTTGCCCTCCTGTCTCAGAACACTGCAGAACTCGGCTGTTACTCAGCTGGTTCCAGAAAACATTTGAAATTGAATGGATTGTACTTGTTTCATAAAGACACAACTGCAGTGTTCCGGGTGCTAAACTAGGTCACTTGAATCCTCCTGCAAATCACTGTCAGAGGGAGCTCTGTGGTTTTGAATTTTATAGAAGGTCTATGTTGTTAACTAAAGAACAGACAGAAAGGATTAGAGTCTGGTAGATACAAGTCAGCACACCCATGTAACAGTCTGTGAGAAATACTCTACTTCCTATGTCTATGTCAGTATTGTTCAGGGATACAAAATGTGATGAAGTTGATAGAACAGTTTTCCCAACTTGAGGGTCGCAAAATGTCACCTTATAATAGGAGGTCACAAGTCATGTTATATATGTTGTAGCTGTTATTAAATAGTTGTTTCCTTGACCTTTCGGAATGGAATGTTGTAATTAGTATGTATGTATGTATGTATGTATGTATGTATGTATGTATGTATGTA